>JADRCH010000160.1:2726150-2975208 GCA_019843965.1 Rhynchomys soricoides
AGAACTTGGATGACCTAGAGGAAGAAAAGCGGAATGATGAGCAGGAACATATATTGCTTTTGTTTTCATGTTAAAAACAATGCTGAAGATGTTTTTCTAATAGAAGTTGAAAATAGAATGTGTTTACCAGAGGTTGTGGGGAATAGGAGAGACGGGAGATGGGAGAAGTGGATTGTGGGTACAACATTTCAAGTAGATAGGAGGGATGTTCAGTTCTACTGCACAACAGAGTGACTCTTGTTAACTCGATGCGGCATGTGTTTCAAAACAGAACAGAGGATTTGTAATAATGTTCTTAGAACAAAGACTGACAAATATTTGAAATTATAAATATGCTAATTATTTGATTATCCCTACACACTGTACAGAGGCACCAAAACATTTTAGTACATTCTCCAAATGTGCACAATCAGTATGTGTCAATCAAAAACAAAGCTAAAAAAAAAAATCATCAGAAATAAAACATTGATAGGTTTGGAGGTAAAGATCTAACAGCTTTGGCCTGTCTCTTCCAGACTGTCTGGGCTCTTTGGGCCCAACCCACATTCTCTCCTCTTGGAGATCTCTCAAACTTAGCAACCCCGTGTCCAGATCCAAGACGAGATGCCAGCCACTGAGTCTGCTTTTTCCTCAGTGAGGTTTGTTCGTTCCCAAGTCTGTCATCCACTCTCTCTTTCCAACTCTCTTCCTTCTTTCTTGGCCTTTCCTCAGACTGTCCAATCTCTCTTGCCATGCGTGTGCTTACTTCTCTTTTAGCTTCATTTCTCCCTCTTTCTCTCTCGTAGCCAATATGAGGCCATGACACCACATACTGATTTCCTTTAAAAAATTTGAGTTTAATTTAAAATTTTATTTATATATCTATGCATGTGTCCACATGTGTACATGTTTGCATGTACATGAAGGAGCCAGAAGACAACTTGGATGTCATTTCTTAGGAGCACCATCTGCTATATTTTTGTTGGCTGGACACTCACTCATGAGGCTAGGCTGGCTGGACAGCAAGTCCCGGGGATTTTATCTGCCAGTCACTCCCTCCTGCCCACTGGAATCACAGGTGTGCGGCACCATTCCTGACTTTCTTTTGTGTGTGTGAGGGGATTCTGGGGGTTTTATCTCATGTCTGTATGCTTTGCAAGGCAAACACTTTATCAGCTGAGGTATTTCCCCAGTTGATCCTGCTGACTTCATTTCAAAGTCTGCTACCAGGCTTCTGGCTCAGACTGGCCATCTACCCTAGTTCGTTTGATGTTGTTCCTGCTGCCTCTGAATGGCTCAGTATGCATTGCTGCAGAGCCTGCTCCCTTAGTTAGACAATGGCTTATTGATTCATCAATTGTATCCTATGGATCAATCGTACTAGACTAGGGTTATTTGTACGGAGCATGGTCACTTACAATTCCCCTTAAAATCTGATTTATAAAAGGTATAATTAAGCTCAGATTCTCTGGTGCCACACTTATTGATTATAGTAAATATCTCCTCCTTCCATGACACCAGCAATGGCTATACTGTCACCTGACCTCAGGCCAATTGATTATGAAGCTTAGGTGGTATTTCTGCCTCTATGCCTTGTACTACAGAGACTCTTTACTCCCCCCCCCCCCCCCCGGCCTGGAAGCTGTCATGAGTGTTTCCGGCAGACTCAGCCCATTGTCTTGTGCACAGAATGCCTGGATAGAAAAAGAGATTGGATGTAGCTTCAATTTAACTACTCTGGGAAACTTTTAAGGCTCTTTTAAAAGGCAGAGAACTTAAGATATAAAGCCTGGATGCACAGGAAGGATTTCTCCTTAAAATTATAGTCCCACCACTGCCATAATTCCCAGAACCTCTATGTTGGGTATTTCACATATTTCGTCTCATATACGACTAACAACCCTTTAGGGCAAATATCATTCCCCTTTAAGAGATGGAAAGAGGAACCGCAGGGAGATTATATAACTTGCCTGAGGTCACAGGACTGGTAAGTAGACCTGGATTCTTAGACCCAGAGGTGCCTAGTGCCACCTCTGATATCAGTTGTCACTGGCAGCATGAGGAAACAAATGTCCCAACCCCTTCTTCATCCAAGAAACCATTTCATTTCCAAGTGTGCGTAAGCACCTTTGTCCTTGGTGTGCTTGATGGTATTACCACATAGCTGGTGATTTTTTTTTTCTCCCTCCAGATTTTCCTTCCCAAATAAATCATTGATTGCCCTTACTCTGAGGCTATGTCACAACCTCTGACTCCTGGCATCAGAGTCACCATTAAAACGTCTTTTGGAGTCATTCTCTGAGACACTACAGTCCAGGTTCCTGCAGTATGGTCTCCCGTGCTGATTTCCCGGTTGCATTTCATTGAATGATGGATGGCCCTCGAATCTGTCCTTCTATACCCAGGGACTCATTGCTCAGGCCCTTTATCCCCCTCCTGACAGCTCAGCTTGCCTTTTGCTGTAGTCCTGGCTCAGGAGTGTTTGCACTCACAGTACATTGGCTATTATTTGCCTCTCCTTTGAAGTTTACCTGGCTCCTTTGCTCTTCCATGTTCTTTCCTCTGGTTCCTTGGCAGCTCCCACTAGCCAATGAGCAGTCACCATGCTTGTTTTCCCCTGGAATAGCTGCCATAGCACCCATCTGATGCTTGTTCTCTGTCCCATGGGAAGCAGCTGTCACATCTTGCTGCCCGTGTTTCCATTCATTTATTTAACCTTCTCTATGCTCCCCATGGGGTTATGTGCTTACAGGGGAAGAAAGCACAGCCTTAGGATTTCTAAAATATTTAAATAGATCTTGATTTTTTACTTCTTGCTCTTAAATATACAAAGATTACCCTAACTGCATTCCACTAAAGTGATATTGGTTAACCATTGATGAATCTACATTGACATACCATTGTCAGCCACAGCCCACAGCCAATAATAGGTCACTCTTGGTATTGTATGTTCAGTGGCTGGACAAATGTGTAATGGCATGTGACTATGAGTTTCACTAAAATCCTCATGCCTTAGGAATTTTTAAAGCCTAGTAAAAGATGTCGGAGCATAAAATAACCACAGTTACAATTTTACAAGTGTTGACATGGCAATAGCAATGCAAGCAAGGAGGATCAGGAAGAAATAATCACATGCTTTTTAGTGGGGTTTGTAGACATTTTGGGGATCCAATAAGACGTCTGCATTCCATGTATTTCCAGGGGGTTAGAGAGAAAGTTGTGAGGAATGTGGGACAGGGGGAAAGCTGGCTCCCAATGCCTAGACACATTTGACTGAATATAGAATGGTGTGTTGGGATGGTTAAGAACTGAGACCAGCATCCTACGGACTGGATTAGACTCTAACTTCTATGACATACTTGTAATGGGATCTGGGCCACATAATACAACTGTGTAAGCCTCAGTGTCTTCATTATCTTCCAACTGGGGAAGATAATAGTGCTTACTCATTGGCATTCTCTGAGGGTAAGTGGATGTATGTTTTAGTTAGGGTGTTACTGCTGTGAACAGATGCCATGACCAAAGCAACTCTTATAAGGACAACATTTAATTGAGGCTGGTTTACAGGTTCAGAGGTTCAGTCCAGTGTCATAAAAGTAGGCATGGCAGCATCCAGGAAGGCATGGTGTAGGAGCAGCTGAGAGTTCTACATCTTCATCTGAAGGCTGCTAGTGGAAGACTGATTTTCAGGCAGCTAGGATGAGGGGCTTAAAGCCCATGCCCACAGTGACACATCTACTCCAACAAGGCTACACCTTCTAATAGTGTCATTCCCTTGGCCAAGCATATACAAACCATCACAGTACAAGCCATTTTTCTTGTACCTGGCTTCTGGTCTATAGACCTGGATGCCAGCCAGGAGTGTAGTTCGACAGAGAGGTGGCTGGAGTGGAACTTGAAAGGCAGATCATGACAATAAGGCTTATTTGTCACCAAAGTTGGGAATTTTAACACCATGATACCATAGTAAAGATTCTAGTCTCTCGTTCAATGCCATCCAGTCTTTAGGGTGTGTAAGAATTATAGTACAATTTCTTGAATGCATATTTATCATACTTATATATTTTATATTTCTGTTGACTTACCTTGGGGTTCAGAAAGCTTGGCTCTTCATGAATATACTCAGTGGTCTAGACATTGATGGTTGTACTGGCTGGTTTTGTGTCAACTTGACACAAGCTGGAGTTATTACAGACAAAGGAGTTTCAGTTGAGAAAATGCCTCCATGAGATCCAGCTGTAAGGCATTTTCTCAATTAGTGATCAAGGGGGGAGGGCCCCTTGTGAGTGGTACCATCTGTGGGCTGGTAGTCTTGGGCTCTATAAGAAAGCCAGCTGAGCAAGCCAGGAGAAGCAAGCCAGTAAGAAACATCCCTCCATGGCCTCTACATCAGCTCCTGCTTCCTGACCTGCTTAAGTTCCAGTCCTGACTTCCTTGGGTGATGAACAGCAACATGGAAGTGTAAGCTGAATAAACCCTTTCCTCCCCAACTTGCTTCTTGGTTATGATGTTTGTGCAGGGATAGAAACCCTGACTAAGACAGTGGTCATGACTTCTGGCTGTATCTCTGCAGAAGAAACATACTTTATGGATGTAGAAAGAAGTTTGGAGCTCTTAAGGTTGAGCCGAGACAAACTCTGGGCAGGTGTCCTGATTTCCAGCCAGAGCTCTTTGTCTCACACCCACACACTATCCCTTCAACACCCAATGGAAGCCAAGCATGACTTCTGCCTTCTGGGCTTGAAGGTCAGGTGTGCATGAGGTTTATGTGACATTATAGATAAATTTCCTTTTGCCTTACCCCATAAAGACTTTATGGACTAAGAGAAAACATGCACACGAGCTTCCAGGTCTTAGAATCTGACCTCCCATGGCAATGAGTGAGCATATATCTTTAGAAGGAAGACCAGACATCCCTTATGGATGTGAGTGGCTTTCTGCTAATGGGGTAGGGCATTCTTCTCCATGTGTGGCCTGACTGTCCACCCATGGATCCTATAGCTGCAGATAACACTCTGTACTTCTTCCCTGTTGGGAAACTCCTTGCTTTTGCTGTTAAGCCTACTTCACTTGTCTAGGTCAACATGTTTACTAAGAGAGCCCTGCAGACAAACTTCTTTTCATAAAAAAGAGTCCTGAAGACATTAATGGAGGTAATGAAGGCATTACCTCAGGTGAAGTAACAGATCCAGTGTATTCTGGATTAGGAGTCCTTGTCCTGGTTTTTACTGTATTCTTAAATCTCCTGAATTAGTCCCTCTTTGCTTTTAACTATAAAAATATGGAGTAGTTTAGTACCCAAGATCTCTCTTCTTGACTTGAAGGCTCCTCTTACCCCATCATTATTTGAAGAAAACTTGTAGAATTGACTAATGCTCTCCCTCTCTCCCTCTCTCCCTCTCTCCCTCTCTCCCTCTCTCCTTCTCTCTTTCTCTCCCTCCCCCTCCATCCTCTCTAAGTGTTTTGTAGAGGTAAGTGAATACCCCAGGCTATGGGATGCTGGGAGCTACGGGACAATCAGTTGCATCTGCCCTGAGTGATAGAAAAAGTTCATATACCATTCAGCAGTGAAAGCGCTAAAGGTTGAGGAAGCATTGATTCTGAGATTCAGGAGGACACAGGCTTTTGCTGGGGTCTGTCACCATGGCTGCCTCTGGATGCTGAAGGGTTGGCAGAAATGATACCCCAGGTGCCCCACACCAACTGCAACAACAAAAGCACAGAGACAGCTGTTCCTACAGCCTTCAGAGGGATGCGAGACAGCAGGGGGCCTGGAGTGCTGTAGAATTTTCTGCTCTCCATTAATTTTGACAGCTACAGGACTGTCCCAGATGTGAAGCGACCCCACACTGCACTTCCAGCTGACATTTCTTTATTGCTCTCAGGCTGAAGTAACTAGATGCAGCCATTCAGGGAGTGTGGGCTCTGTGCCACGTGTTTTAAATGCACCATCTAAAATCATAACCAGCTGGGGAGATGCTCCCTTCACTATCGTTTTTGCATACAGGGGCTAAATGATTGACCTAGGACAACTAAGCAGCTGGATTCCACACCCAGATTGGCAAGGACTCCAAGAGGTGAGGTTCCTGCACCCAGGCTCCCTCATTAAGTCCCCCCCCCCAATAGGTCATTATGCTAAGTGACAAGGAGGTTGCTTGGTAACCTAAATCAACTGAAGAGCGTGAACTGTGGCCTGAGAAATAAGTCAGAATAAATTGGTCCTGATCCTGAGCATATGCAGTTCTGGACATTCCCAGAGCTCCTGGAATTACTTGGGAGGAAGCCGGTCAGGGGATTATGTACCCAAAAGAGAGAAAGTGCTGGAGCCATATAGTGACCAGGATTTACCTCCACACATGTGCAGACTCGAAATTACATTTGCCTTATGATTTCTACTACTCCTACTGCCACTGTTTGAAGTGTCAGCCCAGCTGTCATCTCCACTGCCAAAGATAGGCTGAGAGGAGCTATGCTGAAGGACCAATCCCAAGTGCCAGGGACTCGGGACAGAAACAAACTGACTTTGATGATGGACCTAATGTGATTTTTAAACTTAGCATCATCATTATTATAGGTAACTATGTTGACTGACAACTTTAGATACAATTCCAGTTGGCAGTGGGCTTTAATACTCAGGTGTCTACAATTAATTCTTGCCATCCATGTGTGAGTCAAGGAGTAGAGCTTTAGCCTTCAACCTTGAAATGCATGAGTCACTGAGAAAAAACATACAAACTTCAGACAAGCAGATTTTTAAATCTTACCAAACCCCGAAACTGATTTGGTAGGGAAATTGTATTTTGAAAGCCAAGATAGTAGTTACAACATGCAGCCAGGTTTAGGAAATCTTGTGTTTGTGTGTGTGTGTGTGTGTGTGTGTGTCTGTGTGTGTGTGCTGGGGGTGGGCTTGAAGTTGACATTGGGTGTCTTCATCGATAATTCTCCACTGAATTATTGAGGCAGGATGTCTCACTGATCTCATAGATTGTCAGTTTGGGATATTCTAGTCAGGTATGCCTTGTCTCTGCATCCTGAGTGTTGGAAATACAAGTGACAGCCATACATGCCTGGCTGTTTATGTGGGTGCCAGGGATCTAAACCCCAGCCCCTATGCTTGTGCAATCAACATGCTATCCATTGAGCCTTCTTCCCAGACCAAAGTTTGTGAAATCTTGACTGAATGGTCTTAGGCAAATGATGGATTCTAATTTTTGACTTGCCAACTTTTAGAAGATTTCTCATCTTTGAAATGAAAGTCTATATTAATCATAAAACTCTCAGAGTCAAGAGCAAACAGCATCATATTTTGGTTGGAACCTTGGGCCATGCAGACTTTGAAGAGAACAGGTATTATTTTCATAATCGTGATATCCTGTAGGTTGAAAGTAGAGGTGTCTGAGTTCTAGTTCAGTTAGTAATAAAATGGGTAAGGATGGAAGTGAATTACCCCACTCCTCTGTAGCTCCGTCCATCTTTTACGACACAAGGGGCTAGCTTGGTTCCATTTCCCAGATCCCTGCTGGCTCTAAAATTCTGTGATTAGCATCTCTCCTCCATTTTGGAATATTTGTGTATGTCCAGTGATGTAAATCGAGTTGTCAAATATTTGTTGAACACATGCTATTTGTTCAGCATCTGAAATCATTTGAAAAACTGGAGATGGGAGGGGGAAAAGAAGGCCGAGAAAGGGAAAATACTGATGATAATAAATACACAGGCTCAGTGATGAAGAATGTTGGAATGTTCAATAACCTTTGGCGTCTACTCGTTGGTTTGGAGCCACTTTGTGTGGCAAAAGTGCAGGTCACGGTGTGACGACTGAGGGAGAGCCTCACTGGATGGAAACTGAGCTATGAGGCCCTCAGGAGGACAAATATTGCTTGGTGATAAAAAGCACTGATGCGTCAGGGACTAATCTGCTGCTAAAATGCTGCTTCAGGAAAAAAAAAATGTATGACCAGAAAGGAAGTCCCGGTGATTTAACTGATGGTGACAGCTGGAGGCCCTGTAATTGTCCACATAGAACATGGAAAAGGAAAAAGTTGACTTTCTATGGAAGAGATGGTACAAACGGGCATTGCTAGAATCTTCTGGCTTCTGAAGATTCCTGAGAGTGGTTGAAGAGATTGATCAAATGCAGTGCGCATACGTGGGGCGCGCTCCAGCAACCAAAGCCCCTCAGCATAGCTCTTCTGTCTGCAGAGGCATCAGGTATGGGGGAGGGGTATTCAGGGGGCTTTGAGAATTGATGTAATTGCTACAGGTGACCCAGGGAGAGAGAAGCCCCAGCCACATTTCCTTAAATCAGAACAATAATCAGTTGCTGTATAGATGATTGGGGCTCTCTGTGATGGAACTGGATAACTTAATTGGCGGAACTCAGGAGCTACTTTGGTGGCTGTGATGGCTAATCTTGGTTGTCAACTAGGTTGGATCTGGAATCAACTAAATTACAAGCCACTGGGCATTTCTGTGAGGGATTTTCTTGATCCCATTATTTGAAGTGGGAAGACTTATCCTAAATGTGGGCCGTAACTTCTGGTGGCAGACCAGATAAAGGACACAGAAGATGGAAACTGCTTTCTGCTTGCCTTCACTCTTGCTGACAAGTCTGCCTGTCCTGTGGCTACAATGTTCCTTTGTTGAGAATAAAACCACTTTCTTCGGACTTCCAATGCAGACTAATGACCAACAGCTTTCCAGGAATCTTCAAGACCTTCAGTGCCAGAGACACTGCTGAGAGACATCCAACCTCCTGATGTGATCAGTTACCAGATTTTCAGCTTATTCAGTGTGAGTCAGCATTGTTGGACTGCCAGGACCATACTGTGTGAGACTATCTGATAAATCCCCATCTCTCTCTCTCTCTCTCTCTCATGTACATATGTATATATATATGTGTGTACATATGTGTATAGCTGTGTGTGTACATACGTATATATGTGTATATACATACATACACAGATACACACACACACAATCAGTTCTGTTTCTGTAAAGACTCCTGAGTCTAGCATTAGCCACTCATTTGACTGAGTAAAGTTAGGCAAAGTTCTGATGCTCAGTAGTTTGACTTTGCTGTGGTGATGACCAGTGTTTGCTGGATGCTGTGATCAGGATTCCTGGTACGAAGAACTCTGAGAGATGGAACATTTGCCATTCCACACCATTGTCCCCAGGATATGACTTTTCTATCACTATCTAGGGGTGACGTGGCATGAGGAATGAAGTAGGGACCTGCACAGGAAATCTCATTTAGTCTCTGTTCTCCACAACCCTGATAGAGGAAGGGAGGGCTCTGAAGTTCAAGGATCTCATATGAGCCATTCAGTCAAAGAGATGCATTTGAGAAGCCCCAAGAAGTGTGTTCTACAGTCATCCCAAGAGATGACTCCGAGAACACTCTAGGCTGTAGTCTAGACCTGGGAGTCACTAGAATTTTCTATGGTACGGTGATATCTAGTATTCAGGGAGGCAAGTCTGGGTATCTGAGGAAGAAGAGGGAGAGAGTATTGTAGGATCCCAAGCCCTGTGGTGCTGTGGAACATCTTAAGGAGAGGTCTGGGAAGGCCGCCATTTTATCTCTGTCCAGTGAGAGACTCAGACAGTGTGTCTCTAGCAACAAAACTAGTCATAAAACACAGAGTTGCACCGGTGATTGGCAAGTCTTAGGTGGTTGAGTTTTTTAAGTGTAGAAAGAATAGATCCTGGGGACAGCTCAATCTGTCCCCTTGATATAAATTGATTGATACCCTTTGATATCTAGGAAGCCATGTTTTTATTTTCTGAAATGAGCAGTTGGTGTTTAGAGTTGGCCCTGCACAGACATTTCTTGAATTGCTAGAGAAGAAGGAAGGAAAGTTGCCATGAATTGTCCTTCTGTCCTGGGATCCATGTCTACTTCTTGATACTTCACAAGGTGCTCTTGTAGCCCAAGGAGTGTTCTTTACTTTAAAAGAGTTAGCTGAAACTTGAGGTGATTTTCTACTACTTTAGTATTGCTTAAGTCATGCATATTGAAGCAGGCTTATTGCTTATTTCTGAGCATCCATAAAGTCAGAAGTCTACAAAGAAGCCAGTGGAAACCATGTCAGGAGTAATGGAACCTTCTTCCTTTGCTTTTTTTTCTTTCCTCTATGACAGATGGCACAGATAGAATTTCTGTCTTGGGATATGGACCCCAATAAAACCTATGGCCTGACATCCTGGCAGCTTCTCTGAGCCGCAGACGCATGTTTAGAATTCCAGTCTGCTGGGAGGCCAGCAGAGAAAGCCCCGAGCAAGAAAGGCAGACACTGGGCACTTTTGAACTTATTCTGGGTATTAAAGGAGCTTTAAGTGGGAAAGGGTGTGTGGAGCCAGGAGCCAGCGATTTTCAGCTGACTCGGGAGAGTTGCCACTGGAAGCAGTATTCACAACCCACACAGCTTGGAGATGTGCCCTAGGCAGACAGTATCAAGCATTGCCTAGTACATGGTGTGGTATTGTTCTGTGCAGGACAGTTCTCTTTAAACGGTGGTGGATGAGAGTTACTTCAGTCTTGTGATGAAAATATGGAGCATCTCCAACCATAGGATGTTATCGTCATGTTCTGACAGGCAACCAGGAGCAATGGTAATAGTCTATGCTGTTTGTGGGTGGTCTTTTGTACTCCAAGTTATTTTCATGAGGAAAGAGAAATTTCACTTTGTTTAGGACCTTTACAGTGCTTGGCACATAACACATAGTCAATAAGTATTTATTAAATGAGAAGAAAACAACAACATTAAATGACCTCTTAGCTTCTTTCTATGCCCGATATTAAAATTAATGTCTCTATCCCCAACACCATTGCTTACAGAGCCCTTAGAAACTTTGATTCTAATTTGCTCTTTCTCCTTTCTACCTAGAAGTTGAAGTAAAAAAAATTATGGACTTTGTTGTTGTTTATTTTTGAGATAGGATTTTGCTATGCAGTCAAACTGGCCTTGAGCTTACCATGTAGCCTGGGCTGACTCATTGAACAAACCTTCCCCAGCTTCCTAAGTACTGAGAGTGCAAGCATGTACCACTGGGCCTGTTAAGTCTCCTTTCTGGCATGTATCAGATGCGCACTGAGCAGGACAACTATATAATTTGTTACTCAAATCAGGACCCTGTGAGGTACAGGGATGCTAACTAGAGAGAAAAGATACCCCTGTGGAGCCTCACAATGCTTGGGGAATAAATAAGAGAGAGTGAGCTTGCTGGGGCCCGGAGAGGCATGCTGCTCTAATTCGCTTCCTTATCTGGAGATTAAAAGCTGCTCTCTGGGAATTCCACCCCCTGGGCTCAATTCTATTCGACTAGACATACACAATACATCTAGATTGTCTTTCTTTTATGTGGCATTTAATATCTGCGTTCACTGGCTGCTGCTCCTCTGCTCGATTTCCCTCTTTGCAGCCTAAACATTACCTTCCTTTAGCATTCCATTTGCCTTGGAAGTTTGCTGGCTGCACGTGGTTCCGAGGGGGAGGGGCGTTCGTGTACCAAGGCTGCCTTAGGTACTGTAAGTGCTGGCTTCGAGAAACCACACTCTCTGGCCTTGAGGGTCTCTGGAAACAATTATGACGGGGACATAAACTTTATTATTGGTGCAGCCCTGACCCGGTGGCCTTAATTCTTGCCCACATGCTTTGACATACTTCCATGATCCAACTCTGTGGCTCAGTTCTGGTGACCACACTTCTGATTCAAAATTGGCCTCACTTTCCATGTAAAAATGTTCATCTTGTTTTTATTAGTTGTTTCTTTTCTGCTCTAAGGAGGAGGTCAGAGCCTATGGGACAACTCTGGGAGGTATCTAACTTATAAGGGTTGATGGATGCAGAGCCAGAACCCAGCTGCCTCCACAAGACTAGAGCTAAGCTCATTGTTAGAACATCTGGAGAGGAGACCTCCTAGCTGACTTGAATACTTCCCGTGATTTCGTGCTGTGTTGGGCATTGTTAGGATGCAACTTCATGGCCTTGTGTACTGCACTGACTGTGCCTCGTCTTCTCATCCTTGTTGGTTTATTTTTGCTATCTTTTATTAATATCTTTAGTTCATTTCAAAGAATGCACAGAATTTTTTGTTGTTTGTTTTTTATGAGAGTGAAAAGGAGGGGGGAGAAAGAGAAAGACAAGGAAGGAGCAAGGGGGAAGAGGGGGAGGGAGAAAGAGAGGGAGAGGAGGAGGGAGAAGGAGAGGTAAAAGGAAAGAGGGAAGGGGAGGGAGAGAGGGAGGGGAGGGAGAGGGAGAGGGAAAGAGAGGGAGAGAGGGAGGGTGAGGGAAAGAGGGAAGGGAATGGGGAGGGAAAGGAGGAGGGGGGAAGGGGGAGGAAGAGGGGAGGGGGAGGGGAGGGGAAGGCAGGAGGGGAGGGGGAGGGAAAGAGGGAAGGGGATATTGAGGGAGAGGGAGAAAGAAAGGGAGGGGGAGGGAGAAGAGGAAGGGGAGCCGGGGAGTGAGAGGGGGAGGGGAGGGGAGGGAGAAGGGGAGGGAGCGAGAACACTGTTAAGGACCCTCAGCTGCTCACACCAAAGGCTGCTGATGTTTGCAGTCCCTGTGGTACTTCCTTCAGGATTCCCTGGGTTGAAACCCCATCCACCCACCCATAGACAGATCTATCAGTCACTTCAATAAATAACTGAGAGATAATAAAATTTTAGCCTCCTGCATTCCTGGTGGAAAAGGTCCCATAGAAATGTACAGCATTATTATAAACCTGCTGGAATACCCTGCAGAAGCAACTGGCCTTTTTCAGGTTAAGCCACATTATAACCTTGAGCTAGATGTTCCATAAATTCTAGAATAAACGTTAAAAGCCTTTTAAAGTTAATAGTTCCAACCGTAAAGGTCCCCACCCCCACCCCCCATCTAGGATGCTGCTTTTCACCAGCTTGTAATATCAGGTTAGTAGAACAAATCACCTATTTAGGAAAAAATTAGAGAGTCACCTAAACAACATCCAATTTTAAACCCCAAAGCATACCTCCTTTTCCTACCTTCTACCTAGCTGTGGGAGCCTGGGCAAGACATGTCATCTCTCTAGGTCCCGGGTTCTCATTTGTAATAGAAGGTTTAGCTGTATTACCTCTAACCATCCCACAGTTCTGGGGCTTTGCCACCTAACATGAACTTTAAGAAGTCGCTGTGTGTTGGGCTTATTATGCAGGGGTGATGCGCTCCCCTTGATGTCTCTCCCTGACGCTGCAGATGGTAAGTTTCCATAGCCTTGTTAGTGGGACAAGAAGTTAATAAATTGCATTGGTTTAGAGTGCAGAGGGCTATGGTGGAGATGGGGCACAGGTGTGACATTGGGTGGATTACTTAGCTACTCTCAAAGCCAATGCAGAAGACGAGTATGCTATATGCTCGTGTTGTGGCTCTTGGTGCATACATGTGGTCAGTAAATGCTGGTTGTTGTCACTGCTCTCTGATGCCTTAGGCTCAGCGGAGTTGACCTCTAAGGTCCCATGCAGTTCTGACTGGCTCTGCCTCTATGGTTTTGTAAAAAAAAAAAAAATGTGGTCAGTGACCTCCAGGATGTTTGGTTAACTGGAGCTTGGGAAATTAGGCCGAAGTTCACATGGGAACTCAAAGCCTCTGATGGTTAAAATCTCCCCTTTCAGCGTTATGTAACATGAGCTGCCCTCATGGGCCTTTTGGTTAAGTACACTTCTTGGAAGCATTTATATTGTTTTACACTGACACTTATCTGAGAGCTGGGGGAACAGAAGTAACTTTACAAAGCTCCCACTGAGGTGCTGGAGCTACTAACCTCCCAGACACACTGTTCCAAGAGGATTTGTCCTTTAGAGGATCAGAAATGCTTGCATAGGATATAAGGCTGTCTCTGGTACTGTCGGAAAGGACTGTCTCAGACTGCACTTTGCTGACAACACAGCTTGACGGGTAGTCCTTCGGCCTGAGGATCGGATGCTGGATCTGCTTCTGAGAGACCACACTGGACCCGTGTGGATGGTCCATGTCTGGGTGCCTTGTAGTCTGACAGTATTGGAACATCAATGTAGACTTTTGTAACTTTCTCAAAGCCAGTGGTGTGCTTCTGATGGTGGCTCAGCCTAGCATCAGAGGGCTGGGGCAGGAAGGTGAAAGGCAGGCAGGCAATATGGTGGGCAGCCACGGCTGGGCTAGGAAAGCCCCTTACTAAAAGCAGCCTTTGTTTCCCATAGCAAGTTCTGAAATGGATGACGAAGTCAGCACCTAGTAAGGGACTCTTGCATTCTTTTTTTTGTTTTGTTTTTGAGACAGGGTTTCTCTGTGTAGCCCTGGCTGTCCTGGAACTCACTCTGTAGACCAGGCTGGCCTCGAACTCAGAAATCCACCTGCCTCTGCCTCCCAAGTGCTGGGATTAAAGGCGTGCGCCACCACTGCCCGGCTGACTCTTGCATTCTAAAATTAAGAAAAAAAAGTTAGTTTTAAATCAATGGAAAACAGTAACTTGTTGGGAAAAATAACACACCGGTTCAAATGCCACCTATATTTAGATCATCAGAAATCCAAATTCATTTGACTATAAACTGTGTATGAAAGTGTGTTGGAGGCTAATAGACCTGGAGCTGCTCTTTCAGGGTGGAGTACGTTCCAAGATGCCCAGTGCATACCTAAAACCTGGGGAATGTTCAGTCCCAGAGGTACCACAAAACTTCCTGTGCATACATACCTTTGTTCTGGCTTAATTTATAAATTAGGCACAGTAAGAGATTAATAATAACACCAATAATAAACAGAACAATTGGCAACATGGCTATATGATTGTGTCATCACTGGACTTAGTGGCTTTATTAAGTACAATAAATGTGGGCCTGAATGCAGTTACTAGAATACCTGGACAGTGAAACAATTGTTAAGCAAACCAAGTCACATGATGATCCACGAACACAGCTGAACTGGCAGGGACGTGTTCTCTCAGATATCAAAGATGGTTACCAACAGGCGAAATGATGCATACATACAGTGTGGATACACTGGACCAAGGGTTGGTCCACACCCCAGACGGACCAGAGCTAGGTGGTGGGACTGCTCCTCATACTACAGAGAATGAAGCTGAAAAGGTCTTTTGTTTGTTTGTTTGTTTTTAAACTGGAGTTTTCGTGTAATATTTTTAAGCAGTGGTTGACTCTGGGTAACTGGCACTGTGGAGAGAAAAGTGAGCCTAGTGGTTAGCACTGTGGGTTTGTCTGACTGGGGATGTTCTATTTGAGAAACCTACTCCTGTTCATTCCACCTTGTGTGACTTTTCTTGTTGTCCCCAGGAAAACACCTGACAAAAGCCACCCAGAGAAGGAAGGGTTTATTCTGGTCTATAGTCTGAGGGTGCAGTCTGTCTTGGTCACTGGAGCTTGAGGCTGCTGGTCACTGTATCTACAGTCAGGAAGCAGAGAGAGACGATGAGGGGACTCCTTGCTTTCTTTTGTGTGTAGCCATGGACCCTAGCACACGAGACCACATAACGAATTTACCCACCTAGAAAGACTGTTCAGAGGTTTGTCTCCTTCCCTGAGAGACAGTGCCAGTTTCCTGATAGAAGAATGACCAAAGAGTTTTATTTTAAGTTTAGGGAGTCCATGGAGTTGTTGACTTGACCTGGACCTTTCTATGGTCTTTGGAATCATCCAGGATTTTTAGAACAGTACAATCAAGTAAACAAACAAACAAACAAAAAACCCTGAAGAGTGTTGATTAATGATTGAAGATTTATATAAGATTTTAATATTTGGCTATTCATCTTGAGATTATTCAGAGTCCAATTAAAAAAGAAATTGAGAACGAAAAAGCATAAAAGCCAAATGAATCACATTTTAAATCTCAACTTCTACCAGTGATTTTTTTTGTTTGTTTGTTTATTTCTCTAAGAGCAATTGAATGTCACATTCCTGGAGTGACCTGGTGTAAAACATTGTCTTACAAGGTGCTTGGTGGCAGATGGGGTTCCTACTCTCTTATTTTCACTCACTGTAGTGTGTATTGTGGTGTGGGTGTGTGTATATGTGTGTGTGTGTGTGTGTGTGTGTGCATGCATGTGTGTGTGTGTCTGTGTATGGGTATGTATGTGTGTGAGTATATGTGTATGGTGTATGTGTGTGTGTGTACATGGATATCTGTATATGTATTGGGCTGTGTGTATATGTGTGTGTGTATGTATGTATGTGTGTATGTGTGTGTATGGTGTGTGTGTGTGTGTGTGTGTGTGTGTGTGTGGTCATGACTGTCTCCACTGAGGTTCTCAGGCTCCTCTCTTTGCCCTTGAGCTGGCTTCTCTTATCTCTGTGTGATACTAAATCTATCATGTTCAGCAACTAAATTTTGAAAAAAAAAATTTTTTTAAAGATAGTTTTTACAGTGCCATTTATTAAACATGTCTGTGTTTCATTTACAAGTTGAAATTACATATATTGCTCACAAATTGATACATAGCTAATCAATACACTTACTACCTCATGTGATTTCTGGGGGGTTGGTGGCAGAAACACTGAAACCCTTAATAATTTCAAATAATGTGTCATTGTGCACTGAGTGTGTATGTGTAAGCATTGCATTGTACAGTGTCCTCTTGAATGTTTTCCTCTGATATTTCTCTTATATGTAATTGTGAGCCATTTGACCAATGTCTCCTCCACATCTCTCCCCCAGCACTAGGTAACCACCATTCTACTTATTCCTTTCATGTGTGGTTCGGCCATGAAGTCTGCAGTGTGTCACTTGCCTGACATTGACCTCCAACACACTAGCTACTGTGTCCCAATCTGTCAGCATCATGTGCTCCTGGATCAGCACGTTCTGATCCTGGTTTGCTTAACCATGCCTGACTCCCCCTGTACCCATGTGCACATTATTGTGACTCTTATGTGAGGCCCATACATGTCCCACCTCTCTTTCTAACTCTTCTCCCAGGATATTGCTCTAGAATCATGGCAGGCCTTTAGAGTAAAAGGCACACCATGTAGCAGTGCTTCCCCCTAGCAAGAGAACAACAACAACAACAACAACAACAACATCCTCTTATCATCCAGGAAGTGCTGAAGGATCAGACACTCTGTGCCATGAACTGGGTTAAAGAGAGCTATCATTCTTAATGCTTAAGGATTTGAAGATTTCTGTACTACAAACTAGGAATTTATATCCCATTTTAAATTATTTTTTATTTTAGTTTTTTGGTATGCTGGGAATCGAACCTTAGTCCTTTGCATGTTAAGTAGGAACTTACTATTGAACTACAGCCTGAGAATAGTCTTAATATAAAAGGAAATATCATAATGTGAAATAAAGGTCCAAGGTTATCATTGGCCAGAAGGAAGTGACCTGCAATGAGGTGTCACTATGACTCTCTCAAATGATTAAAGAGACTTATGGTACTTGTACCAAGTGTTGAAAAAAAAATGTACAGAAATTGCTATCCCCAGACATTCTTTATGGGAATTAAATTGGAACAACTATTTTGGGAAACAAATTGGTAGTTGCACCCAAGGTGAAGCTCATACATGTCCTATAATACAGCCATTTTTACTTCTAAATGTCTACATAACAAACAGACCAACCTGAGAGCGAGCATGTATCCTCACAAAGACTAGCACACGAATGCTTACCTACTGCTGTGTGTACAAGAACTCCAAACTGGGAAGAATTCAACTCTAGCTACAGGAGAGCAGATATCCATAACAGGTTAGTGATACATAGCAACACGGATGACTTCCAAAGTAATTATGGTATGTGAAGGGCGACAAGCTCTTTAGTTACATTTATATACAGTTCTAGACCATGTCAATTCTTAGTAATAGAGAGAGTATTGGTGACAGAGATGGCGGGAATGACATGAAGTGATTTCAGAGGAGCAGAAAGTGCTTAGCAATTGTGAATGTATCCACCTCATCGCCTCTCATTGTGATGGTTTGATGGGCAAATAAATATCAAAATTTTGTCAAGATATATATGTACAGTTTTGATATATAAATTATAATTCACTAGCATTATTAAATTAGAGAAGTGTTAGAATAAATGAGCATCAATATAAGGAAAAAAATCACAAGAAAAACAAACTGTGTTGAAAGGCCCCAGTGAGGTGATGCTCAAGAAACTGCACCCTGCTCTTGAATGCATGTCATCACTGTTATCTCTGTAGCACTGAGACAAGGGAAATTTCCAGTAAGGGCACTAGGCAGCTTCTAGGAGCTTCAGATGTTACGTTTTCCTACTCCACCCAATGGAAAAGTAAAGACAATAACACACTTCATTGGGCAGAGGTCCTTCCTAATCCAGAACCTCAGAGGCTTTTGTTTAGTGCTTGACCATCTCCCAGCCCCTCACTGCAGCCCTCACTCCAAAATAGTGAGTGAGGATGCCAGGGCTGGCCTAATGTCTAGACAGCATTCCCTATATGGTTGCCCACAGGGATTTGCTGGGAGGCCCTTGGAACGGGAAAATGGTTGGATCTAGTATCTGGCAATTCTCACCCACATAAGTGACTGAGGCCCTCCATGAAGAGGGTCCTTGAGACAACCACCCACCACACTCCTGTGGCGTGTCGTCTCTTGCCTGCTTCTCATCTCAAACATGCAGTTCAACTAGTGCTGGCAAAGAGTCAAGCATGATAATACTGCCATTCAAATGGAGGTTGGCCTTTTCCCAACGGATTCCATGGGGACCTTCCATTTCTCACAAGTCTCATAGAAAGAATAAGAAGTATGTAAGCCAGGATGACTTTACTTATAACTTTTTTTTTCTTTTTGCTGACTATAAATACAGTGTATGGTCATTTAAGACCATCCTTTCAAATAATAATATGGAAACAATCAAGAAAAAAATGACCTGAAATTTAGCCTCCCCCTGTAGTCATATTTGGTCCTTCTAATGCAGATAGAGAATATTCATTCATTTTATTTTTAAGCAACACTGAGAACAAAATGTACTACTATTTTGCAACTTGTTTTTTTTCTCAGTTAGTACAGAGTAGTCATTTCTTCATATCTTTAAATATGCTTTGAGAATAATATTTGAAATGGCTATTTCCTAGTCCTTTGCATGGGATCACATGATTTATTTAACTTATTTCCTATTGTTTGACAGTTTGTTTCTATGTTTTGGGTATGAAATATAACCATAGCCTTTTTGGGGTAGCTGGAACTCCTGTGCACTTTTGGAGGAGTATGCTATGCATTCAGCAGCTTTAGATAATGTTGGACAAGGCCTGCAACATTGAGTATTTTCAGTGCCTGTGACTCAGAGTTTACCTCCCAGGTGTTCAACAAAAGACACTTAAGATAATATGCATAGTGGCAGTTATCCCTTAACGAGGGCTAATATAAACGTCAGCCAGCAATCAAATGCACAAATGAACTGTAGTGTATTAGGAGCAGCACACTGTGGAACAACGAGAATTAACTACCCTCAATGATAAGCAACCCCGTGGATGACTTACATAAACCTAAAGCCAAGTGAGGAAAGATAGGTACAAAGAATCTAATACAGAACCAAGAACCATGGTTTTAGATGGCAGTGGTTCTTCTGTAGCAGAAGGCAGAGGGGTGCTCTGGGGTTTGAATTTTTAATTTTATTTATTCTTCATCTTTAACTGAAAAATTGAGAAAAATGTGCTTTGACAGCATCATACTATGTATCCTGGTCATATCCACCCCCAGATCTGTCCCCCACTTCTCCATATCTTCCTAGTATGTTCCTTTTCACCTCAGTGTCCTCTTCACTTGATTTTATAAACCACTAAGCCCAGTTAGTGTAGTACATGAGCAGCAGCAACCTGTCCACAGCCACAGCCATGAAGAATGATTCCCTCTTCCATGGACATCCATCAGTAGCTCCTTGCTATGGGAGCTCTTCCTCAGCCCATGCTAGGATGCTCACTGGCTTGATCTTGTGTGCCTCTTACAGGTAACCACAGCCACTCTGAGCTCTCATGTTCGACGACTGTGTCATGTTGAGAGGACAGCGTTTCACGGCCTATTCTCTGGCCCTTACAGGCTTGGTCCCCCTTTTTGTTATGTTCCCTAAGCTTTGTAGTGGCTGATGTTGATTTTTAGAATGTAGAAAGACAAGAGAGGCCTTCCGGTTTTCGTCTACACCCGAAGCTGATCCTGTGCCACAGCACTCCATACCCAAATACCTCTTGGAGAGAGCTTGTCACCTGTGAGCACAGATAAGACCACCACTTCTGCTTAAATTCCTGGCCCAAGAGGGACTTGCCCAGAGCCATCAGGACACAGGAACCAAGGAGCAGTTGGGGACAGGATCCTTCCCGTTTCTATCTGCACCCTGGAGCTGACCCTGTACCACAGCTCTCCATACTTAAATTCCTCCCAGAGAGAGCTGGTCTCCCAGGAGTATTGACACACAAGCTTGCAGGAGGAACAAGCCACACTCAGAGAGAGCAAGACCAGCTAACACCAGAGATAACTAGATGGCGAGAGGCAAGGGCAAGAACATAAGCAACAGAAACCAAGGTTACTTGGCATCATCAGAACCCAGCTCTCCCACCACAGTGATCTCTGGATACCACAACATCCCAGAAAAGCAAGACTCTGATTTAAAATCACTTCTCATGATGATTATAGAGGATTTTAAGAAGGACATAAATAACTCCCTTAAAGAAATACAACACAGGTAAACAGATAGAAGACCTTAAAGAGGAAACACAAAACTCCCTTAAAGAATTACAGGAAAACACAAACAGATGAAGGAATTGAACAAAACCATTCAGGATCTAAAAATGGAAATAGAAACAATAAAGAAATCACAAAGGGAGACAACCCTGGAGATGGAAAACCTAGGAAAGAGATCAGGAGTCATAGATGCAAGCATCACCAACAGCATACAAGAGATAGAAGAGAGAATCTCAGGTGCAGAAGATACCATAGAAAACATTTTCACAACAGTTAAAAAAACAAAACAAAACAAAAAAACCCCTGCAAAATTCAAAAAGCTCCTATCACAAAACATCCAGGAAATCCAGGACACAGTGAGAAGACCAAACCTAAGGATAATAGGTATAGAAAAGAGTGAAGATTCTCAACTTAAAGGGCCAGTAAATATCTTCAACAAAATTATAGAAGAAAACTTCCCCAACCTAAAGAAAGAAATACCCATAAACATACAGGAAGCCTACAGAACTCCAAATATACTGGACCAGAAAAGAAATTCCACCCATCACATAATAGTCAAAACACCAAATGTACAAAACAAAGAAAGAATATTAAAAGCAGTAAGGGAAAAAGGTCAAGTAGCATATACAAGCGGACCTATCAGAATTACACCAGACTTCTCACCGGAGACTATAAAAGCTAGAAGATCCTGGGTAAATGTCATACAGACCTTAAGAGAACACAAAGGCCAGCCCAGGCTGCTATACCCAGCAAAACTCTCAATTACCATAGACGGAGAAACCAAGATATTTCATGAGAAAACCAAATTTACACAATATCTTTCCACAAATCCAGCCCTACAAAGGATAATAGATGGAAAATGCCAACACAAGGAGGGAAACTATACCCTAGAAAAAATAAGAAAGCAATCTTCTTTCAACAAACCCTAATGAAGATAGCCACAGAAAAATAAAAATCTTCTTTCAACAAACCCGAATGAAGATAGCCACAGAAATATAAAAATAACATCAAAAATAACAGGAAGCAACAATAACTATTCCTTAATATCTCTTAATATCAGTGGACTCAATTCCCCAGTAAAAAGACAAAGACTAACAGACTGGATACATAAACAGGACTCAGAATTTCACTGCATACAGGAAACACAGCTCAGTGTCAAAGACAGTCACTACCTCAGAGTAAAGGACTGGAAAACAATTTTACAAGCAAAAGGTCCCAAGGAACAAGCTGGAGTAGCCATTTTAATATCAAATAAAATCAACATTCAACCAAAAATTATCAAAAATGGTAAGGAAGGACACTCATACTCATCAAAGGAAAAATCTACCAAGAAGAACTCTCAAATCTGAATATCTATGCTCCAAGTGCAAGGGCACCCACATTCATAAAAGAAACTTTACTAAAGCTCAAAGCACACATTGCACCTCACACAATAATAGTGGGAGACTTCAACACCTCACTCTCATCAATGGACAGACCATGGAAACACAAACTAAGCAGAGACACAGTGAAACTAACAGATGTTATGGACCAAATGGATTTAATAGATATCTGTAGAACATTTCATCCTAAATCAAAAGAATATACCTTCTTCTCAGCACCTCATGGTACCTTCTCCAAAATTGACCACATAATCAGTCACAAAACAGGCAGGCCTTAACAGATACAAGAAGATTGAAATAATCCCATGCCTTCACCACAGTCTAAGGCTGGTCTTCAATAGCAACAAAAACAACAGAAAGCCCACATACAAATGGAAGCTGAACAACACCCTACTCATGATAACTTGGTGAAGTAAGAAATATAAAAAAAACTTAAAGACTTTTTAGAATTTAATGAAAATGAAGGCACAACATACCCAAACCTATGGGACACAATGAAAGCAGTGCTAAGAGGAAAACGCATAGCTCTGAGTGCTTCCAAAAAGAAACTGGAGAGAGCATACACTAGCAGCTTAACAGCACACCTGAAAGATCTAGAACAATGTCCCGTCCAGCGAGACCCCGTTATTTGTGGGGTGTCGAGGAGGACTGAGCCTGAAAAGAAAATGGGCGAGAGAGAGGAGGGAGGCCGAGCAGAATTTTGTCAAGGTCTCAGCTTTATTCCAGACACACATGTAGCTTTTAAAGAAAAAACGAATGTAGAGGGGAGGGGAAAAGAAAGCTTATGGCCCCCTGGTTGTCATGGTTTAACTATTTTAACAAGCCAGACCATCCGGTGTCAAACTATTTTATGATCGGTCTATTTCCAGGAGGTGGGAAGGACAGTTTAGTCTTGAGGAAACACAACTAGTTCTCGGAAGGTCACTAGGGTCAGATTCCCAGGAACGGTGTGAAGATCCTGGCTCCAGGCATCTCCAGCTTATCTTGTGCAAACACAACTGGTTCTCAGAAAGTCACTAAGGTCAGATTCCCAAGGACGGTGTACCCCCCAACCCCCCGGCAGATTCCCAGGGAGGGTGTAGGGGCCTGGCTCCTGACGTATCCCCCTTTCTTTACAATAATTGAGGAGCAGCTAAGAAGGGTCGGTGGAAGGCCTGTCTTAGGCTATGCAGTGTGCACCCATGTCTCATGCCCAATTTTTATTAGGGCTGGGACCCTGTCTTGGGCTATATGGATGGCCCCCATCCCCGGCATCGTCCCTTTATGGTCTTGATGTGCACCCGGGTAATGGATCCATAATAAATCCCATCATTGAGTTACCCTGCAGCCTTTAAGGGCATGTGTGAGAGTCATGGCGCTGCAATACTCCCGTCATTGGCCTTTCCACAGCTTTTGGCCCGATAGCTACCTCTGTTGGCTAAGGGTTGTCAGGAGCCAGAAGGCTGTTTAGGAGAGCCTCCACAACCTGCGATACCAGGGAGTTTCTGTCTCTGCCGCTAGGGCTGAAAACTGTAGGCCGCCAGATGAAGCATCAGGGGGGAGGTCCTCGGTGGATTCTTGAGCACTGAGTCGATGGTAATGAACAGCAACCGGCTTCTGGAGGGCAGAATCAATCTGTGACTTAACAAAGTTGGTTAGTTTATTAAAAGCCCAAGGGCCAAATGTCAGAAGTAGTAGGAGGCCCACAAAGGGTCCCAGGAGGCTAGGGAGTAATGTAGAAAGCCAGGGAGAGGTGGAGAACCAGTTTTGATACCAAGCCTCAGCTTGTTCTCTCTTTCTCTTTCTATCTTCTAAGTTCTTTTTTATTTTCTCTATGCTATCCTCAACTAACCCCGTCTTGTCTGCATAAAAGCAGCATTCCTCTTTAAAGGCAGCACATAAAACCACCCTCCTGTAAAAAGAAGAGGTCTAGCCCTCTTCTGTTTTGTAATACTACCTCTGATAGGGATGCTACAGATTCTTTAAGATATTTTAAGCCTTGTTGTAATCCACAGATATTATTATCAATGGCTATGGAAAGTTGATTATACTGTTGAGTAGAAGAAATCAAGGAGGCTATACCTGTTCCAGCTCCTGTGGCAGTTAGGCCCAAAAGGACGGCCAGTGTAATGGCTGTAATGGGCTCTCTTTTAGAACGGGTTGTACCCCGCTCCCAAAATGTAAGTAGGTCTTCTGCATGGTGAAAGGTAATTTTTGGAATAAGAAGAACAAAAAGAAGCTAATACACCCAAGACGAGTAGAAGGCAGTAAGTAATTAAACTCAGGGATGAAATCAACCAAGTAGAAATAAAAGGAACTATACAAAGAAAGTAATTATTTTAAATATATGTTTCTATGTTTCATTCTTAGAAAAACCATGGAATTCACCTCCCTTAAAATACTAACCCGCTTAAAATAATAACTGAGGCTTCATTCATTTCAAGAATTTCCTTGTTTTATTTTCACCATTAAAAATTACCTAAGCTATATTTTTATCTTACAGTAAAATTAATATTAATGTAACTTTACAATTAGATTTAGGCATAATTGACATAGCAATATAATTTTAATCTGAGCAGTTTTAAAATTTGTGATTTGCAAAATTCTATTGTGTTTGTCCATGTTGACTATTCTTAAAAAGTTTCTGAACTTTTAAGTATAAGTTATTACAGACATGCAATGTTAATTATCTTCTGTATTATCACTTGAAATTTGTCTTTGTAATTCTATTAGATCTTCGATGTAGTATTTTGAAGCACTGTATTTATGTAAAAGAGTAGTAATTTAAAAAAAAATAGAATTCAAGTAAAAAAAAAGTACATTAAAAAAAAAAAAGAAAGAGAGAGAGAAAGAGAGAGAGAAGACTATTGCACAGGAGAAGCCTGGAGATCTTCAGGGGTTCTCACCAGGATTGTGTGCTTGAGTGCTGACCAATATGTGCTGATAAGGAAAGTACCCGAGGCTAGGAAGAACCAAACAAAGGTATGGAAGAGGGTTGTAACTGCTATACACACAGTTCCTGCTCCTACTCGCTGGACCTGAGAAACCAAGAATCTCAGGGCACTGAGTCAGATACTTGAAAAGCTATCATTGCTAATAGGATAATTATGTGTAGACTGAGCTCTGCTCTGGTCCTAAAAAATATTGAAAACAAGATCCCCAGAGATAAATACTTACTTTTATAAGTTACACAATTGTGCCAGAATAATATTTAAAAAAAATTTACAGAATACAAAGAACAATGCTAAAATTCTCAATGTGTGGCATCACCATTATAGAGCAAAGCCAAACAAACTTGTTGGCCAGGCCACCTGGACAACAGTGTTTCCTGGGGATTGGTAGGTGATTTGTTTCTGCATCTCTCGAGCCAGCCTGGTCTACATAGTGAGTTTCAGGACATTTAGGACTATACAGAGAGACCATGTCTCAGAAAACAAAGGTGATGGGGTGAGAGATAGCAGAGGGAATGCTTAAGTCTCTTGCATAAAATAGTATAGTATTTGTGTGTAACTTTTGGAGGCACTTCTATATAGAATAAATTAAAGTATCTATGGAAATAGTTAATTTATTGTATTGTTTGGGGAGTAACTGCAAAAGAAGTTTTGTATATTCAGTCCAGACACAGATTTTCCCCCTAAGTGTTTCAAATTTTCAGTTTGTTTAATCTATAGGAGTAAAATCTTTAGATATAGGAGTTGACTATATCTCAGGAGATATCTTTTTAAAATGTTGGTAAATTAATGATCTTTTCAGAAATTGAAGAGTTAAGACAACTTACTCTGCACATACTCAGAAGAAAATGTAAAAGGACTCCTTCATGCAGAGGAGATGATGATGGGCGTCCTTTGGGCAGAGGGGAATGACAGGAGCCCTTCGTGAAGAGGGGAATGATGGGAGTCTGTGCAGAGGGGAATGATGGGAGTCTGTGCAGAGGGGAATGATGTCAGATGAAAATCTAACTAAATCCAAAGGAGTAAAGAGCTCCAAATGTTTGTAAAGACAAATATGTAAGATTTTTAGTCTTCATTAAAATCTCTATTAAAGATAATTTGTCATTTAAATAATAAAATAATAAGAAGAAGAAAATATGGAGCTTTTTTAAGGATATAAGATTAAAACATGACAACAAATTCAAAGTGAGCGAAGAAAATTTAAAACTGTAAGAATGAAAATCAAGAAAGTAAAAGTCAAAACCAATAGAGAAAACAATGGAACTGAAGGGCCTCTTTCAAACAGCCAATTAAACTTGTGAACTTATAGTCACACCTATCTAGAAAAAAATGAAAGGCACAAATTACCAATCTCAAGAATGGCGAAGATTGTATCAGTAGAGACAGTGAAAGGACAATAATATTATGAACAACTTGATACATTTGACAACTTAATTAAAACAGAACCCAATAAGGTAGATAACCTATATAGTCACCTGCATATCTCTTAAAATAATGAATTTGTAGCTTACAAATCTTCCTGTGAGGACAGTTCTAGATTTAAATGGCTTCAATGGGTTTTCTTTAAATGAATATTTAAAAATCCCAAATACCAATTTTGTACAAATTCTTCTGGAATACTACAGAAAGTTATACTAACTCAGTTAACAAGACTAGTATTGTCTGGAGACTAAATGAGAGACAATATCCCAAGAAAATTAAGCTACATACCAATATTACTCATGAATACAGGTGCAAAAATATTGGAATCAAATTTTAGTAATCTGGGGCTGGAGAGATGGCTCAGCAGTTAAGAGCACTGACTGTTCTTCCAAAGGTCCCGAGTTCAATTCCCAGCAACCACATGGTGGCAGACAACCATCTGTAATGGGATCCGATGCCCTCTTTTGGTCTGTCTGAAGACAGCTACAGTGTACTCATATACACTAAATAAATAAATAAATAAATCTTAAATTTTATTTTTATTTTTTAATTGTTTTTTAGAAATCTAACTTCAAAATGTCTAAAGAGAATCATTATGATAGTTAAGCAGTCTTTATCCCAAGTATACTGGTTTAACATCCAATAATCAATTGATGTAATTAAGGATATTAATAAACCAGAAAAGAAAAACCATATTCTCCCTGCAAATATAGAAGAAGCTTCATCTAATCCAGCATCCCATTTGGAAAAAACCAACTCTTTAATAAGTTAGTATTAGAACGAACCTATTGTTAAGATACCAAGTTAATTTAAGATGGAATCCAGATTGTGGCAGTTTAAATAGGAATGGCTCCCATAAACTCATGTGTTTGAATACTTAGCCATTAAAAAGTAGCATTAGTAGGAGGTGTGGCCTTGTTGGAGTAGGTGTGGCCTTGCTAGAGGAAGTATGTCACTGTGGAGGTGGGCTTTGAAGTCTCCTATGCTTAAGCTATACCAAGTGTGGTGCACAGTCTTAGCTCCTCCTCTAGCACTGTGTCTGCCTATACGCTGCCATGCTTCCCACCATGATGATAGTGGATTAAACCTAAGCAAGTATAAGCCAGCTTCAATTAAATATTCTCCTTTATAAGAGTTGCCTTGGTCATGGTGTCTCCTCAGCAATGAAACCCTAACTAAGATACCAGGTCTTTGTAAGCCACAGAGGGAGGCCCTAGGACACACTGACTCTGCATACAGCTTGGTCTCCAGATTCTACAACTGTGAGATGAGATCCTTTAAGGCACTCTGTCCTTGGCAAGTGAGGAGGATTAAGCCAGAAATGAACCTATGTGTGGAAGATAAGAGACAGGGTAAAGTTTCTATGCTGAAGAGCAGAAACTTCTGCAGTGAGTGGACAGAGATGACTGAGTTGAAAGCAGGGCTTTGAGATGCATCTAATATATCTTGATGCTAACTGCTAAGTTTTTGACTCATTACCTTCAAGAACATCCTGAGATTAGGTTAAATGATGCTGCCATTCCCATTCATCCATTCTTCCATCCCTCCCTCCCTCCCTCCATTCATCCATCCATCTACCCATCCCTCCCTCCCTCCATTCTTTTTCTACTTGGCCAATGCTTATTGAATATCTTCATTGATTAGGAATTATACTAATTAGTGGAAGTTTAAGCTTCAAATATCAAGGATACAGAGGAAAGAAACACTGCAATAGGAAGAGAGGTGTGGAAACGCACCCAGATCTGATAATAAGCAAAGAGCTCCCCACTTCCTAGAAGTGATGTCTACATGAAGATCTAAAGATGAGTAGAAGGAAAAGGAGAATGATCACTAGTTCAGTTCACTAGAGGAGGGGATAATGGCTTTGCTGTTGTTCAGTTCAGAAAGGCTGTGCTACTTGGAGACACGAAGCAGAAGGCAGTACGGCTGAGTCTGAGGAAGCCGTGTCCTGAATGTGAAGGTGGGTTAATGGTAGATACTATATGATGGGCTGTTACTGGGTGAGAGGTTAAGATTTGGTAATCACTGGCACAGCATGTTTACTCAATGGGTAGATCTGCAGGGATCCTCAAAGCTGGTTAAGGTAAGCCAACAGTGAGCCAGGAGATATAGCAATGAGGTTGCCAAAGGAACATCAAGATCCAAGAGCAAGGGCATCACTGCCAGTGGAAACAGGAAGCTGAAAAACAAGAGTACAATGGAAAAACAGTGCCTACTCAGCAACTTTGGGAAAGTCATCAACCTCGGTGAAATCAGAGGCTTCCTGGTGGTCCAAGTGTAGGAGAGGTGTGAAGGGGTGATGTCAACAACTTCCCAAAGTGCTTCCGCAGTGATAGCAAGATAGACATTGACCTGGCACTGAAGACATTTTGTATGGGAGCCCATTTTAAGATGGAAGCCAAGATAGCCTATTTGAATGTGGTAAACTGGAGGGCCAAAGCATTCCATTATGGGTGGGTTGGTTGGGGTTCTGAGGAGAGTGATGGAAAGTGTGGCCCACTCAGATGTGACATGGTGGCAGCAGTTGACCTCTAGACTAGACGGTGAGAGCAGAATCCTGCCTCTTCCACTTTCTGGCTGTGACCTTCAGCAAGTACTGAACCTCTCTAAGCCTTGGTGCCTTCCTTTGTAGGACATTTCCCCCCACATGACATACCCCTGTTCATCTCTGTTTTCTAAACTGTATTCACCATGTGGAGAACCTACAGCATAGACCAGCAGCAGGACACATCTACAGGAAACCCAGCTCGTCTTGGGTGTGACTCAGGAAACCAGAGCTGTGTGTCTCCAGGAAAGCCCAGCCTCCTTTTCTTTGAAGGCAGAGCTGTGGTTTGGGGGCAATCAGCTGAGCTGCTGGAGCACTGCACTCAACATCTGAGATTCCTCAGTTGTGAACATCACTACAGCATCTGATGTGCAGTGAAGAATGCGGAGGGAGGAAAGGCAAGTCCTTACTTTCCAAAGCAGATAGGTGTTCTTTCTTTTGCCATCAACTTCCTTCCAGTGGGCATGGCTGTCTTCCAGTGGATGTTTCCTCCTTGGAATTTGTTTTACTAAAGTTGGCCCCAGATGAGCCTTAAAGCAGGGATCTGAGCCTTTACTGAAATGGGAAACTAACTGAAAACATCACTTAAAACTAATCACTAGCTGAACCTCCACCAACTACAAAATGGGAACTTCTGTTAATTGCAGGTAGCTTACTCTTCAGATTTTGTTCCAATATGACAAATGTCAGACTGTAACTGGCCCACACTGAAGGCACATAGGTAATAAACCTACTGAACAAATAAGATAGTTAAACCTCTGTAGGAAACATTTTCTCAATTGATTTGTATAAAATTCAACTTCATAGACTAATGTATCTTTCAGTATAATTTTAAGCCAATGGCTATACATGAGAAATGCATATTTTTGATTGAAAAGCTCAATACAATATTTAAACAAAAAGACTCAGAAATAATCTTGAATTACATTTACATACGATCAATTATTTCAGGATTCTGAAAAGAAAGTTCCACTCACACATGGACAGGGTGCCCTGCTTACTGCTAGGCTACGAGAAGAGTCACAGCACATTAGACTGCTGGAGGTGTTTTATACTCTAACATCATGGATATTATTTATCTACAGATATGCCAGCTATTCACTGTATTGTTCCTTTTCAGCAAGTTGATTAGAAGGCTTGAGTCGATGTGAACTACATTTTAACTTTTCCCAAGACTCAAAGGAATCAAGCTCTTGTTTATGACGATTTTTATGCAGATGGATTACTTTAACATCTGATGGTAGGAGTGTCAGAAGGTGAGATGAGCTGGTTCCAGCCTGTTCATCCCTGAGGATGACAGGGGAGATAATATAGAAAATGCTGCTCCAGTTAACCACCTTCAGGAGGGTCCTGGAGCTTCATCTTGCGAAATAACTTGAGCAAGAAGTGGAAAATGATCCCCCATTAAGATTAGGTTTAGTTAAGTATTTTTGTTTTTGACTGATGAGGTGGCCCAAGTCTATGAGATTTGTTTTTTTTTTTTTTCTTCTTGAATGGTTGAATGGTAGCTATGGAATGGTAGGAAGTGTCCCACAAAGGATTTCCTCTGGTCATTGTTGTTTTTTTCTCAGGTTTTTTTTTTTTTTTTTACTTTAATGTGTTTGGTACTGAACAAGAATCCTTCTCTTTGAGTTTGGCAATGCAGAGTTTAAAAGGCCAGGGCAGGATGGAGGTCACAGCCTTGCTTTCTTCCATGCACAGGGCCTCATGCTTCAACAGCCTGTCTCTTTAAACATTGGGAAGGAACAGAGTTCTGCCTTCCTTCCCTCTTTTTCATCCTTGGACATCTGAGTGGACAGTGCTTTCCTCAGATCTGTACAGGGATGTTTTATGAAGCAACCACCACTTAGGCTTTATCTTTGTAGGACGCTGTGACTCACATAATCTTGCCCTCTTTTCAAAGCTGTCTCACCCCCAGCGATAGATCACAGAGGCCTCGTGGCCCAGGGTCTGTCTGGCTATAGGAGGTGTTGTCAAGGTCCCCAGGAGACAGAACACACAAGAGGTACCAATCTAGGAAAACCTTTGCTCTTTGAGGAGGTGGTTTACAGGGTTATGGAGGCCTGCAAGTCCAAATCACACATGCCAGGTTGGCAGGATGAATGCTCAGAGAGAGCAGACATTGTAGAGCAGGGTGGAGGGCCCTGTGCTGGAGAATTCCCTCTATTCAACGACCTTTGCCCTCTTTAAGGTCTCAACTGCCTTACGAAGTCAGCCCGCATGAAGAGGGCCATCTCTTCTACTCAGAGTAAACCAATTCCTATGGAAGTGTCATCCCAAATGTTTCAGAGTCTTGTTTGACAAGGTAACTGAATAGCAATGGCCTAACAAACTTGACATAAAATTAGCCAGCACTGTGGGGTGCAAGATCCAGGATGTCATGTATACTTAGTGTTCAGAGAATAGTCACACACACACAAATACACACACTCACACTCACACAGACACAAATACATGCACAGACACGCACACACATGCACAGATATAGATACAAAGACACACATAGACATAGGCATACACACACATATGCACAGACACAGACACAAATACACGCATGCACACACATACACACACACATACAGGTACATAGACACACACAGACATAGGCACACATACAGACATAGGCACACACAAATATGCACTGACACAAACATATAGATATAGATACACAGACAGCTACACAAACAGAAAAACAGACATGTAAACATACACAGACAGACAGACATTCACAGAAAGACAGACAGAAAACCATACACACAAACATGAACACACACACACACACACACACACACACACACACACACACGTGCGCGCACATGGAATCCTGTCCATGGAAGCAAAGGAAATGCATGCTTTTGTCTTTTCTTTCTGCCCTGGGAAATCAGCAGGGAAAAGACATAGCACCTGGACTTCAATGACTCCTTTGGAGAAACTCTACAGCAAACCTTTTAAATGCTGATGTTAGCCAGCTGCTGACTTCCTGCATTCCTGCATTTGTGTAGGGCTGTGATGGAGCGACTAAATAATGGGTATAGCTGAACTCTACACTGGTATAGATGGAGTCTACACTTACAGGAGGGTAGGCAGTATAACAAGATGCCAAGGTAGAATCCTAGTTTGCTGTGTTCGGTTACTTTATCTGGAAAAAAAGAAATAAACAAGGAGATCTATACTTAATAGGCTCTATGCATTAAATGTGGTAGAATTTATAAGATGCTTACACATTGCCTGCCACCTAAGTCCTGACAATATAAAATATATAGTGATTATTAACATTGTCCTCAGTACAGTGCATGTAGGCTAATTAATCTACAAAAGGCAACCTATACTTATGGCAAATAAATTAAAAGCAGGAATCCTATATCAAAACCCTATGAAGGCACTGTGCACTGACACTGCCTTCAAGAACATTTATTTTCTATGGTACTTCATTAATGGAACATCATTGGATAGAACCCAGGCTATATCTAGTTTAAATTAAATTAAAGCATTTTAATGTGTTGCAGAAGATGCTGGCCTAACACTGCAGTCAGTTCAGCATGATGGGTTTCTGAAGATCAGCTACGGCAGGATGCCTTCTGCTGGAGAGGGGAGCGGCATAGGAGGTCTCTGCTCTCTGGTGTTCGCACGGGCATCGAGGCTTGCCTGCTGGCCACTTGAGGCTCAGGTGCACGTCAACCTGCTGGAATGAGAGCCATAGCACAGTAATGAGAGCTGGTGGGCTCCTGCATGATGGGCTGCCTCCTCTTGATAAATGCCTGCACAGATGCTGCAGCTTCATGCTCAATTAATCTCAGCTGAATTGATCAACCAGTTATAAAGAAAGCCATTAGCAATAAAGCAAAACTTCCCCACGAGCTTTCATAGAAGGAGAGGAAGGGAATTGGTCTTTTTAGAGAAACTAAGACGATTTCTAAGATGTATTTGAAAAGAATGAAGCACTAGGCATCTATCTACTGGACTGACTCAACGCTAAGAGGGAGACGTAACAAAGCCACCCCCCCATCTCAGGAATCATTAAAAGAAAAGTTTTAAAGAAGCAAGTTCTTATAAAGCTTAGCCTATTCTAGAGTTGGTGTTAAGAAACTTCTTGTTCTTGTATCTATCTGATGGCATAGTAGGATGGTAAGATCAATGTTCTGTGATTTCAGCATTTATTCATTTATTATCATTGGCGTGTGAGAATACATGGTGTGTGTTTGGTCACACTTGCTATGGTGCGTATATGGAAATCGGAGGATGACTTTGTGGGGTTGGTTTCTTTCCAGTGTTACATGGGTTTGGGGATCAAACTCATTATCAAACTCAGGCTATTACTCAATGAGCCATTTCACCGGCCTACTGCTATTTTATGGGTAAAGAAATGGAAAAGAAATTAAGTAGTTGGGCCAGGATTCCTATGGCTGAGCAAAGCCCTGAGCTCTGGCGGTTGCCCTTTGCATTCTGTGCTGCTTGGATCTCAGTCCTGACCTTCCCCTCAGGATCAGGTGTTCTTTGCTTAATTTCCAAAATCTTACTTCATATTGAAAATACCACATTATAGTTATATTCTTTTAAAAGATAACTTTGATAGAGTCCATTCGTTTTTGAATAAAAAAAAAAAACATTAGTAGGGAATACTCAAGCAAGCAGAAGAAATGATAATTATCTTTACTTCTTCAGTTACAGTAATGCTTTCTAACGCTGTGTGTCCTTCTGAGCTTTATTCTTCCATGATACCGTTCCTTTTGAGCAATAATAAACCCACACTAGACAGACTGTTTTATAATAAACTCATATGAGACATAGTGTTTTATGATTTTTTAACCCAACAGTAAAGTGTAAATGTCATTCCATTTACCTAGACTTATTTCTACCGCATTACCTTTTAGTTCTTAAAAAGTATTCTACCATTTCTGTATGCTACAGTTTACTCAACGAATCCTTTGCTGTAGACAATTGTTTCCAAATTTAAAAATGAGCAAGAAGACTACTGTGCAAATAACTAATAAAAGTGTGCAGTAATGTAAATCTTCCCAATGTATATTTGTTTTAAAACATCATGTTGTACATGAAAAATGAATTTAAATTTTTGAGTATAATAAAAATGAAGAAAACCAGGGGTACTACAAATACCTTGTAACTTAACTTATATGCATACTAAAGTATTTTAATTAATTAAATTATTGTTAGTATTAGTTCTCACTAATTTCCATTGATTCAAAGTATTTATTTAAAAAACACGACTATTTATCCTTTCCTGATACTTAACCTATTAAGGAAGTGATCAAATCTCTGGACTAATATAACTCTGTAGTTTGTTCTAAATTTTCCATTCACATGAATCTTGATTTCATTAAAATTCTACGAATTCAACATTGAAACTATTATGAGTAACTTCCTAATTTTCTAGAAGATAATGATAATGTAAAGGAGATGGCATCCTCCTAGACATTCTCATTAGGCTTCTCTGTAACTTCCATTTAAGATGCCAGCGGTCAGTGGCGCCAGTGCTTATGGGCATCAGTTTCTGTGTCCATGTTAGTTCATGACACTGTGCCTCCAGACAAGTTTTCTGTCCTTCTTGGGACAGAAGAGTTCATTGACCTTTTTATGCAGTTTTTCCTCAGTATCCTACATGGCTTTTCCCCCATCTGGAATTTCCTCTCTAAATCTGTTTGTACATGGTTTGAGATTTAGCTACCTATTGAAGATTGCTCCGACACCTGAAAACCTTTTTCCCTTAAGAATTAGCAGTAAGAAATTAAACCACAACCAAAGTCTACTGAGCTTCAAGTATTAACTTTCCCAGCCACCTTGTCTTCTTTTGTGGTGCAATATGGATCCTTGTCCCCTGTCTTGATTATCAGTGGATAGGAAAATCCTCCATCAAGAACAAAGGGTGTTTCTTCTTCAGCACCTCTTTCTTGGGAGATTTGGTGCAAGTACCCTGTGGGTGGCAGCTAATCTCTCTATATTCACATGCCTGTAGTGTTGACACCCACTTGAGGCTGAGGCAGGAGAATGTCTGGCTTAATGTGAGCTAGGGCTGAATAGTGAGTTTGAGGCTCTCCTGAGCCACATGAGAACCTGTTTCACAAATAAAGCTGTAGGGGGTTGGTCTGGTGGTGCTGTGCATTCAAATGCTAAATACAGGCTTCCCAAGATCTGGTTGCCCTCTGTGTAGAGATCCTCACGCACACCAAATGATGCTATGTAAACCTTGCCCCACAAGTTATCCCTGATTGGTTAATAAAGATGCCTGCAGCCTGGGTAGGGTGGAAGAGCAAAGGTTCCCAGGTTTGGGGTTTGAGGTAAGGATCAGGAGGAGCCAGAAGAGAAAGAAGGAAGTTGCCATGGGTAGGTGGATTGTGAGTACATGGGTGGCCATGTGGGCTGGCCTAATGGAGTAGGAGTGACTGAGGCAGCACATGGCAAGTGATATCTCTGGGATCACCACAGAGAAGCAGACAAAATAGCATAGAAGGTTGATATCTGCCCAGCTCTCGTGCTTTTTAAGCTTATTATAAACCTAAAGTTTCTTGTGTCACTCTTGTGAGACTGACAACTGTCCATTAAATAGTTTCCCACTCCTCCAAATTTGTGTTTTCCTGTGTGTCACTCAATTTCCACTTTTGTCTGGTGGAAGTGACTCTGCCCTGTAATTACAATCCCGGATCCACAATTTCCTTTAATAGGCTATGAGGTAGATAGAGCCCAGGACACTGACCACTATTAAAACCCAAGACTATTCAGTGCCGTGAACACTGAATAAATTCTAATACTTCTAAACTTTGTGCTACTTATACCTTGATTCTTTATTTTAAAAATTAAAGAAGTTTGGTTTTTTTTTGTTTGTTTGTTTTGTTTTTTTTTTGTTTTGTTTTGTTTTTAGATATTCTGTGAGTTCTAGTGAAATATTCTGGATCTAAGAAAACAAGTCTATGCTCATGGGAACTATAAGTAATTTGCTTTGACCGAGACTTAATCTGGCTGTCGACTTCATGGAAGATCAGACAAAAGGTAAATAAGACATCACACCATGCTTCATATTGAAGGAGACAGATCTGACTGGCCACAGAGAGGATTTTTTACAGGCCTGCACTAAGCTCTGATTCTGAGGTCCACCTGTATCCCTTCATGGAAGAATGATCCAAGTCAAATCACCAGCCCTCTGCATCATGGTTCAGAAACCTCGCTATGGTCAAATGGAGTCCATAGCAACCCTTCTTCAAGGCTGCAGTAAGGATTAAATGAGACACTTGTCAGAGTGTGTGTTGTATGAGTAATAGCTGAGATCCACTTAGCTCTTTGGTCAGGGGCATGGCTAAGTGAGGCATGAGGCATTTGCACCAGGCCCTACTGTATAGTCTTCATTGGGCCTTGCCCTAGTCACACCTTGTCAATGACTCTGTAGCTCTCAGTGAGATCGTGTCCTTTCTCGTATTACTCATAGGGTAATGATCACATGATTTGCTTTGGCTGTGACAGACATGTAGACAGAAGTGACAGTGTGGCTTATATCTCCTTTGCATTGCTATTATTATAAGAATACAGACCCTCGCCTTTTGGCCCAAGGAAAATACCAGATAGAGAAAAAAATCATTTTCACTTTGGATCTCAGAGTCCAGGCGAGCTTTATCAGCTGAGACCTCAATGAAGGAGATGTATCAAAAAGAGAGCTTCCCAGGGTTGTCCTATTTGTAAGATAATTTGTTCTATACCATGACTATGACAATCACCGGCTGATATGGTGGCTTTCTATGAGCAAATATGGGAAGATATTCATGTTATTAGTGAGAATGAAAGTTTAAAAAGAGTGATAAAGCCGACAGTGAGTGTGCTCATGTATAATCTTAGCACTCGGAGGCTAAAGCGGAAAGATTTCTGAGGCTTGCTGGGTACAAAATAAGACCCTGTCTCAAGAGGGAAAGGTGTAATAGGGGCAATATAAATCCTGTTTTTGTTGAAAAATACAAATCTCTGATTTTGTTGAGATAAAGAACATGCTTGTACACTTGAAAGGATAGTATTCATATCTTTCAAAGTATGAGTTTAAAACAGATACACATTAATCAAGATGGTGTTTTCATTGTCATGTACACAGCAAAGTCGGGGTTGATCATTTTATAACTGTTGGTCCTCTCTTAGAAGAACATGGTGTCTCCCTTGGTACAAATCCAAAGATGTCCCAAGCCACAGAATTATATCTACACTGGACTATGGGTTGGGCAGAGACAGGCAGTTCACAGGAGGAATGCTGGCCTGGAAGGTGACATTCACAGATGGAATGACAGTTAACATGTCCTCCACACTGAAGACCAGAGAGTTAAAGGAAACTGAGACTCATTCTGTCTGGAAGTCAGGCCCAAATCAACTCTTCCAGGCAAAGCAAGCCTATGGTCCCAGTCTTTGAGGGACTGGACAGAGGTGGATTGTCATTGTTTATGGATTTGCATAACGTGTCTTCACCCATAGCTGCATGTCTCACCTACACAAATGCAAATCTCTAGGTCTTGGACCTCTAGCAATCTCTGCTGTGTTTGTTTTCCCTTCAAGGGTTTAATAATGAAATATTTTCAGGAAAGTAATATTACAAAACTATAGAATATAAATCTCTCAAACCTTATTAGATGCTAGGCATGTGTCCAGTCACCTATTCATTGGGCAAAAAGCTGTCTCAGACAGTTGCTGGGAGCCTTAACTGAGATCAAGCATGCAGAATGCTGTGGAGTCTGGGACCAGAGCAAGCACCTGATGAATTTTTTGTTATCACTTAATGCATTTTAATTATTACCCAGCAGTAGATATTGATAAGACAGGGCTCTTGTTCCTAAAATCCTGGCAATGGGACTGAACATGCAGAAATGAGTAAAGGTAAAACAGGAAGGGTGATGGTAAATGTCTGTGAAAGAAGAAGGTATTCACAGCAGAATTTACAATCAAATACACATTATGCACTTGAGTACACCAAGGCTACACTTAGGACTAGTTATGCCCGAAGGTGGATGGGACTGTGGTGCACAGGAATACAGCACAGGATCTTTGATTACTTAAGCAACAGAAAGAAGTATGATTTTTGTCTCCGAGGAAGAAATCCTTCTGATTTGACTTCTGGTCTCATGTTATAAGAGATATTCTGTGCCTTGAAAGAAATCTAGTATATAGATAATTGCATTTTATGATAGTAAAAATGGTAGTTGTTACTATTATTTTTAAAATAGTATATCATAGCTCAGAGTTTGAGGTACAATTCTGGTTTTGTTCTCACTAGAAATGCCACTTGAGGGAATTTTCTTGGCCTCTTTGTGACTCAGTTTCCTCATGTGTTAGGAAGCCCTTAGTTAGATTTACTTCAGGGATGTCACGTGAGTGGGAAACAATGGACTCAGTGTAAACTGTTCTCAGGAGAGCTTGGCATCATGAACGCCTCATGAATCCCACAGCTGGGTAACTGGGCAGTGTCTGAGCAAAGATGACCACCCCATTACCCACCAAGTATTAGACCAAGACAAGAGCACAAGAGGGAAAATGTCTTTTGCAATGTGCCCTTGACCAATAGATCACCAAATCTTAACTCACTCCAGAAAAATCAATAAAACCCTTTAAAAATATTTTTATTTTGTATGTATGGATGTATGTACATACGTATGCACATAAGCATGGATGTATGTATTTCCACTAAGCATCATCCTGACTCTGTATTCATCACTGCTGAATCCCTTTGACTGCCATTGATATCTGGCAGCTGATGTTAAATTCGCAGTAGAGGAGTCTTGTCTGTCTGTCTTGTGATGATGTTTGTATGACTTGGTCTCATTTCTACACCAAGCTTTCTATCTCATTTTAGTCACTTGTAGGAACGATCTGTAGGCTCCAGGGAAGAGTCAGTGTTTTTAGCAAAGGCAGGAATCAGGATTTCTGACAAGCAGTGATGGCAGCTGTTATTTTAACCTGTGTCGGAATTGTCACACCCAACAATCCCCAGCAAGCCACTGGGAAAATAATCTATCAGTCAGCTAGCTGTCTGGCTTCCAAATCAGTGATTTTAAAGTCAACTAAAAAAGCAAATGCTGTGATTTTGCCTTGCCACATTGACATCTGAGTTGATTTTGGGACTTACTGAGAGCATTTTTTGGGGCCAGATTTTTTTTTCCCTTTTGGTAACAATCTCCTCATGTCCTTGTTTGCCACTGCATAGCTGTCTTGGGCCCTGCTAATTTTAGCTCATTGAGTCTAGTTATTGAGGCTTCTTGGTGGAAACCTTCTGGCCTTGCGGTTGGCCCAGAGCTTAGAGGCAAAGCTGGGGAAAGCATGTTTTTCATGAGTGATTAATTAAGGACCCAGAGTTTATTTATCTTTTGACTCCTTGAAATGTGTCCTTTCTCAGTTGTCTTTGTCTGATGATCTTTGACTGGAGCTCCTTCCTTTCAAACATTCACAGTCACTCTTAGGTCGGGTTTTCCTCTGATAGCTCTAGAACATTCATGGTGGGTAAGTGACGAGTGCAGTGACTATACCCCTAAGTCTCTTCCTTACAAGATGCAACAGGTGGACTTTTCTGGGTTACCACCCCCCACCCTCACAAGCCATTTACTTTTCTTAGGATAAAATGCCTTCTATTTTATTTTGGTTTGGTTTTTGAAGACACAGTTTCTCTGTGTTCTTCTGACTGGCCTGGAAGTCTCTCTGTAGACCAGGCTGGCCTCAAACTCACAGAGATCTGCCTGCCTCTGCCTCCTAAGTGCTGGGGTTAAAGGCTCATGCCATCACCGCCCAGTGACAAAATGTCTTTTAAATGGAGGTGGTGTGTGTGTGTGTGTGTGTGTGTGTGTGTGTGTGGTATCTAATTGAATCTTTTCCATTAACTGAGCTAGAAATGGTTTTTACTTTGCCTTTCAAACATGTTTTTTAGGCAAGTGAGTTAAAATACTGGGGTATATAAGGACAGCATTTGAACGTAATCACCGTCAGCTTTTCTGAGACTCCAGTGTTCTCATCTGCTGAAAGGCAGGTAGGATGGCTACAGTCAAGCTGACAGGGTGTTCATTTTTCCCTGTGAGCTTGCTGTTGAGAGGCCCTCAGGCAAGATACAACATGACTCTGCAAATGTTAAATAGGTTCAGAGACAGCATGTATTACATAAAACTGTCACAGAGATCAAATGTTCAAATAGATAAAAGCACTTACATGGGTGTGCGACATGTCGAACAACTCAATACATACATCACTGTCAACATTACTTGTGTGACAGGTCCTATGCCAAGTGAGTTCTATGCAACTGACTCAGCTGATCAGTGGGGAAAAAATAGAGCTGCTTACTTTTGTATAGGAGAAAGATAATTTGGGGGAAATTACTATTTTTACTACTTAAGCATATTTTAAAACATATTCTTTGACACTAACATTGCATCCATCACATGGATTAAAATCTTTAATCTCCTTGTCTCAAGTATTACTTTTTTCAACTTACCTGCCCCATCAGGTCAAATCTACTTAGAAGATTCCAACTCTCTGGCATCTCTCTCATCCATCCTGCTTTTTGCTCCTGTGGCTTTTGATACAATTTCAGCTTCTCCATCCAATCCACTCTAAGTACCAACCTCCCAAGATGGCGTCCTGCGCAGAGTTCACAGTAAAGTGCTCACCCTCTGGCTTGGAACTTTGGATCTTTACTTTCTGGTCTTAACCACTTGGATCAATCTCTTTCCTGGTCTCCTTTACATGTTATTTCTTCTCCCTTGCTCCAACTCTTTGTTGTCACACTAACATTCTTTCCTTCCTTGTCTCTGCAAAGCTGTGTTACTAATTCATTCGGTAGTCTCGCAGTACAACATTGAAACATTGTATCTAAAGGGATGCTTGGACGAGTCCTCTACCCAGTCAGAAGCCCTTGCGCTTCTCCTCAGAGGTCTCCACCGCCATTATTACCAAAGGTACCCTTTTCCACACCCCAGCCCAGCATTTACATATCTACATGAACCGATAAAGTGTGTGTGGTATGCCCTGTTACTTTGGGTGGTTGTCCATGACTTAAATAGCAACAACTGTACTTACCTTTCTGTAACTTCCTTCTCTCCCCCACGAATCTGTCTTAGCAGTCTGCCCATCAACACACACTCCAAATACCACCACTAATTCTCCAACCTGTGTAAGATCGCATTTATGGAATGTGGCTTCCTCCTCCTGTCATTGGCACCCAACAGGAAGCCGTGGCTTGTTCCCAGATATAAGCGTGCAGCTATAGACAGCTCTTTCAGGTTCATTGTCATTAAAATGGAAGCAGCCATTTTCCATCCTTCTTATAGAACTGCGTGGCTCAGATAGAGCAACATGTGTGAGAGAACTAACCCATTCACTTATCCAAGAGGTTGTCGTACTGTAACAAATGAACGATGGTACAATCCACTTGCGTGGCTTCTTAGAAGTTGAAATGGTATGGAATTTAAAGTTAATACAGAAATGATAAATTAGCCAAAACGCTTGAGGTGTGCCTTTACTTTGCATCAATTCTTTGTGCTTTGTTCTCATAATAACCAAACTGGCCTTGTAATGAGGTAGTATAGATATAACTTACACTTCCTTTTTAAAATGGGGAAGTGAGAAGGGCACACATGTTTATTAGACCATACATGTACAGTGTGCTGCTCCTTCATTTTAGGAAAACTTTCAGACACCCGCAAAGATGAAAAGCTCTACTAAGATAGCCCGTAAACAGATGTGCAGAGCTGACATCGATGTTTAGTTGCCTTTTGTTTATCACACAGATCTGTTCGTTGATCTATTTTCTCATGCATCCGTTCATATATCTAATTTTAGGGGGTATATTTCCATGTAATCTGCAAATATTAGTAAAATTTCTGACCTGGAGAGGTGGCTCAGCTGTTAAAGACTAGACTCACAACCAAAACATCAAGTCAAAATTTCCCTAACTGGCCCCAAATCATACCTATCAACTGCCTAGTCTTTAGCATTTGCCTATAGTGTTTTTTCTTTGATGCAAATTAAGGTTCAATTTAATGTCACCAAAACCATCTTGGCACAGTACAGTATTATTGCTTGCTTTTCTGTTATTGAAATGGTGAAGCCCCCTTTTCAAACCAATTCTCAGGTTTGAAAGCTGGCATGTAAAATAGATCACAACAGAGCCTCCTTGGATGAAAGAGAAGTGGGGGCCTGCAGCTTTTGCTCCCTAGGGTGGGCTCTAGGCCCTTCCTAGATGGTTACGGTGCCATGAACTATTGAATTTGGGTCCATTTATTAGCCTCCTAAGCCTTGCTGTGATCTCTACGAAACGGGGCTTTATAAGTACCTCTTTCCAAGCTACTCGCGTCTCATTTCCCATGGTGCCAAGGCACAGAGCCTTTTGCAGACTTCCTTTTTTCCTTCCCAGCCTTGCAACAGAAAGCTTTCTTTTGTTTTAATGAGTTCAGTACAAAAAGCCACATTTGAGACTGTGATATGAATGCCTGAAGTAAAAACCACAATCGGAGGGGCTGTCTGTGAAATAGAAGTGGAAAAACAAGACTCTGACCTCAATAGAGAGCAAAGTACAGAAGCCTGGGTTGGCGTAGCAGCATGCGTGTGTGGCTACCCTGTCCACCTTCCAGAGCCTTTGCCACGTAAGGCCCAAAAGTATCCCCAGAGAATTTATATGTCATGTCATAAGAAAATTCTGCTTGGTGCCTTGCAGAGACATAATGACTTTGTATGTGGAAGAGGACAGAGCCTTTGCTCTCTTAGGCGAGAGGGCTTTTTCCAGTGCCCATATCTAGCAGAAGTCTGAGCAGAAGGGGGACTGTTGGGTGGGTACTAAGTCTGAGACCAGGTTGGGCCAGAATCACATGAGCCAAGTGAATGTGTTGGAGAATAAATGTTGTAGCTAAAGAAAGACCATAATTAGTTATCCGTATCTCAGAAGAAGAGGAGGAGGAGGAGGAGGAGGAGGAGGAGGAGGCGGCAGAAGAGGAGGAGAAAGGAAGGAGGAGGAAGAGGAAGAAGGAAGAGGAGGGGGGAGGAGGAAAAGGAGAAGAAAGAAGGAGGAAGAGGAGGGGGAAGAGGAGGAGGAAGAAGGAGGAGAGGAGGAAGGAAGGAGGAGGAAGAAGAAGGCGAAGGAGGAGGAGGGGAGAAGAGGAGGAAGAGGAAGAAGGAAGAGGGGGAGGAGAAAGGAAGGAGGAGGAAGAGGAAGAAGGAGGAGGAAGAAGAAGGCGAAGGAGGAGGGGAGAAGAGGAGGAAGAGGAAGAAGGAAGAGGAGGGGGGAGGAGGAAGAGGAGAAGAAAGAAGGAGGAAGAGGAGGGGAGAAGAGGAGGAAGAGGAAGAGGAGGAAGGAAGGAGGAGGAAGAAGAAGAAGGAGGAGGAGGGGAGAAGAGGAGGAAGAGGAAGAAGGAAGAGGAAGGGGGAGGAGAAAGAGAAGGAGGAAGAAGGAGGAAGAGGAGGAGGAGGAGGAGGAGGAGGTCTGAAAATGGAGGGAGAAAGTAGGGTTAGATTGGCGTTAGGTTGTGAGGCACAGAAGAGTCGAATGGGTCAAGCCTGTGCTATGAGGGTCTCAGGTGCTCAGAGGTGATCCTAACTACTAAGAAACACCATACTGTGGCTAGCTAGCGAATCTAAGGACATAAATGGGAGGTTACTGATGGCTACTCAGTAAATGTTTATTAAAGGAAGTGGGGGTATGGGTAGAAATAAGGAGATAGATAGATAGACAGACAGACAGACAGGATGGACGAGTTTAACCTGAGCTACAGAAGTTCTGGGCAGGGGTCTAGGATCATTGCTGTGAGGTTGTCATAGAGACTTGAATATAACTTCTTAACCAGCCGCTATTATTTTAAACATATTTTAAACAGTTTCAAACAGGAGGGGGAAAGCATTGCATGAGGACCCAAACAAACCCATACCCACCCACACGCACATACCAAGAGTCTTTCAAACAGCATTGTGTTCTAACAATTTCCATTCTATCCTTTGTCCTCTATCCTAAAATACAGGTTTATAACCCTCCAGCCTAAAAATTCTAGGTCCAACCTCTTTGATCTTTTCTAGGACACTTTTTAATTTAATTTTATTTTTTTTGGAGGATCTCTTTCCTTTCCAGAAAAACCCCTCCCACCTCCTGTCTCCTAAATGGGAGTTAAGAGTGTTTTAGGAACATCAGATTCATCCTGTGTCATAGGAAGCAAACACAATTTCTGCTCTTGCACTCAGCACTACACAGGGCCCCTGTTCACAGCAGTGGCCTTGAGAGCATCACTGGTCCTCAGCTGTCCCCCCTTCCTCACAGCCGTTGCTCCAGTGCCTCCCACACCTTCCTTTATCTTCAAGGTGACAACATTCACCTTTGACCTTCAGAGGGTCCCATTGTCACTTGACTATACAATCCTCCATCAATTTTATCCCTCCTTCTCCCCTTGTTCATGTTTATTCCTTCTGCTTTTGACTGAGTATTTTTGATCTGTCCTTCTTTAGTAAGGATCTTTTTCTTCATTTATGTTATGCATGAATGCATTCATTTATTTAATCAGCCTTTCAAATTCAGCTTAAGGAATGTTTTAATGAGTAAAATATAAACCCAGATACTAAATGGAAAAAAAAAAAAAAGACATAATTCCCACTCTCAAACACCCTGAGGAACAGCAAAGGGCTTGGATTTGTACAGTGAGTTGCCTTGAGGTAACAAGGTCACTGGAATGTGCCATGTGGGCACAAGGTCAAGATTTGGAGCTTTGTAGGCCTGGAATTGAATTTCGCCTCTACCGGTTTCTAGCTATCTGCTTTGGGGTGAGTAAGTCCAGATGCCAGTTTCTCCTTAGTTGCGGTAGGTTCAGGTAGTTGTGGTATGTGGTAGTTTATCTTGACTGTGAACTTGATTGACTTCAGAAGCACCGGGAAGTGGTAAAGCACACCTCTGCCCGTCTCTGAGGATTCACGCAGTGGGGAGGACCCAGCCTGGACATCAGTTACAGCACCTATGGACTGGAGACCTGGACGGGATAAAATGGGTAGAAGGAGGGAGCCTGGAACCATGGACATTCTTCGTGCTTTCTGGGAGCCGTGATAACGGATGGCTCCACCTAACCATCTTCTCCTGGCTACTCACAAAGGACTGAAGCACCTGGGATGCTCAGTCAGAAGTTCTTCCTTTTCTCTAAGGTGTTTCGATCAGCTGTGTGTCGAATCTGAGTGATGGAAAGTCTGAAACAGTGTCATGAAGATAATATTATCTCATTTAATCTCACAAGTTTCTGTGTGCTGTGTACTGACATTAGCCCCAAAGATAAGGAAACTGGGACTCTGAGATAAGAACTCATCGAGAACATTTCGAGAGTCTGTGATTCCACGAATAAAGCTACCTTAACTTCTCTGAGAATATAGAATTCAGAGTCCTTCATATTACAGACTAGAACCTAGTTTTATAACTTATTACACACTCAACATACTTATTGTTCAGCTCGAATGGCATCCTGTCAATTTCCTGCTCAAGGGATGAGACTGTGCATCTGCATGATGCATTCTCCCCAGTAGACAGAGAGGATATCAACAGATCATGATTACTGTCAAGACTGGGTACTGTGTGGTTTACACACATGAGCTCCTTTATCTTACAACCCTGTGAAGTAAATGTTATCAGTCAAATTACAGATGGGAAGACTGTATCGGTAGATGGTAAGACTTCCTTTAGCTGCTTCTGTGGCAAGTATTATCATTCATTATAGGAAGAGCAGAATAATGATAAAGTATATCAGAGACTAGACATGAATCCAGATCTCTTGGATTCCAGGGAGTCTTTTCTTTTTTAATCATGAACAGTGGGACAAAACCATTTGGGCTCAGAGCATCTTTAGACAAAGAGAGACTAGTCTTTCTATGGAGTACTTCATCTGATGAATTGATTCCACTCCAATGAACCACAGCTGCAGTCCCCAGTGTTACTTCAACTCTACTAGGACTGATGAGAGTGTCACTTTCTGTACAGTGGTTGAATCCAGATGTTTTCTTCAGTGATGATGCCTCTGTAGCAAGCTGGAGACCCTAGCAACACTGACCACATTGGAGGCACCGTTCTGACCTTAGGACCCAGCACATAGGCCCTAAAACCTGACTAAATGGAAACAAAGGCCTACCTCATCGAAGACCTAGTCCATAGTTCCAGGATCTGGAATAGCCCCTAAGTGTACTGACCTTGGTTTTTTTTTTTTTTGGACTTCTTCAGTTTTGCTTCTTGCTAACTGAAGTGTGTCATCCAGGATGTGGGTTTAGTGCATACAAAGCAAAGCATGGTGAAGCGTGGGGCTCCATCATTTGGACAAGTTTCCCGTGCAGTTGTCAGCTGGCAATAGTCTTTCTAGTCATCTTTAAGACTGTCTACGTGTGTACTTTGGTGAAATTAAATTACCTTGCAACACCCCAGTCCTCCTGCTGGGACTCAGGGCACATTACCTTTTTATTTGGTAAATTAGTTACTTTTACAGGACATAAGCAATTTAAAGAAAGAAGAGTTTATTTTGGGCAAGGAGGTCAAAAGATTCAGGCTACCGTGGCAGGAACAGCTCACATTAGAGTAGACAGGAAGTGGACTGGAGTGTTGCAGAAAGATGTGAGGACAAGAAAACGTCCTTCTACCTCTTACCACCTCCCCAGGGACTCCATCCATCATCTTACCAGTTGGTCAATGGGGTAATCCACTTGTTAGGTCAGAGCTACCATGATTTAACTGTATTTGGGAAGCTCTCTCTTTCTCTGTCTCTCTTTCTCTCTGTGTTTCTCTGTATGTCTCTCTGTCTCTCTCTGTGTCTCTCTCTGTCTTTGTCTCTCTCTCTCTCTATCTCTCTCACACATACACACATACCTAGAGATAAGCTTCAATAATACTATAGATGAGTTGTAATCTAATCAAGTTGACAGAATTAACCACCACATCTGGCTTTCTCCTGAGCCTTAGACAATGTGAGGCAAGCATAGAGAATAAAAGGCAGCAAGTCTCAGGCGTGTTCTGCATAAATTCTTCTTCAGGACATTAGCAGATGCTCAGCAAGCAGGGAACAGGGTGCTCACTCTCTTACAGAATGAGGCTGGATCTCTCTGCCCCCAGGAATGCTCAATGTCCACTTTCTGCCTTCTGAACAGGAGACTAGAGGTTCTGGGTACCCAGCCCTGAATATTACTTTCTATTTCCATTTCTCACTATGTTGCTTGTTTTGGTTTTCTTGAGCCAGACTGTGTCTTTTCTTATTTATTCTTTGTTGTTTTGAGATAAGGTCTTGCTATGTAGTTTAGGCTGGCCTGGAACTCTGGGTGCTCCTGCTTCAGTTTTCCCAGTGATGGGACTCTCAGTATATCTGGCTTTTTTAAAATTTTCTTGATGTATGTTTTATCTCTTATTACTGGGCATGTGTATGCAGTACAGAAAACCATGCCCAAGATGGCTTTTTGGACCATGTGTCCTAGGTCAAGTTTTGTACTGCAGAATGTTAGGGAGCTCTGTGTTCTATGACCATCCAGAGTTGAGTAGCCAAGGTCCTGCTTCCATAATTCATGAGGCCAGGAGCTCAGCTCATTGCTGCTTCTGCCTCTTAATCTGTGACACTCACTTTGGAATGGGTGCTCTCGAGACTGGAAGCAATCAGAAGGCCCTTTAGAAGAAGTAAAAGTTATTTGGCTGGCGTGGGAGGGGTGACAGTTGCTTCAGGAGCTCCTCACAGCTCAGTGTTCAAGGGATGATAGGTGTTTCTGGAAACAGGGAGTGGTTTCATTTCTGCTGTGCTGGAACACTTTGAGGGGTCTGCCAAACATCACTTCTAGAAATATGACTGTTAAGAACTTAGTTTTCTTGGATTGGAGAGATGGCTGAGTAGTCAAGAGTATTTGTGATTCTTCCAGAGGTCCTGAGCACCCACTAGGGCCAGTGGGCCCCTCAGGAAGATACCATAAGAGTGAGGGTTATCCAGGGGATAGACAAAACCTTGACAATAGGGACACTTATAGTAGACAATAAGAAGGAATCCAGACAAGACAGTGTCTTGGCAAAGGATAGGAGAGTTGGCCTTGTGGAAGGAGATGTTTTACTAGACCTGGGATCATGGGTGCCGGTACTAGAAACATACAACTTTCCATGGATAGCAGAACACACCTGCCCTCAGGAACCTGGGATGCATACAACTCCTGCTGGCTAAGGACAGCAAGGGAGTCTGGCCCAAGTCTCACCTGGATATAGAGGTCAAAGGCCTCATTCTGGAGAGAGAAAGAATCGAGTTTAGGCAAAGAGTAACTTTGCATTCCCAGTAGGTACATATTGGACAGCCATAAATAGCCTTGATCTATATTTTCAACTTGTCTGCCTAGCAAACTGTTCTTCATTTTACTCTCTGCTCAAAAGTCACCTTCCCATGGCTCCATAGCCTGGGGGTATTCCTTCTTGCCCCCGGTTCCAGATGAAAAATAACATGAGCACTTGTTGCCTACCTCTCCTCTCTTGACAAAAAGAGGCCAGGGATGTCTCTTTTTGACCATTCTCTTTCACCGTGTAGTATCTCCCACCTCCACTAAAGAACAGTAGTGTCTGTTGGAAGAAGGAATAAACGATCCTCAATAAAGACCTTCAAGACTTCAGCTAGATGACTATAAGCTGTGACTTCTACAAGTTCAAAAACTCTGTGTGCATTTTTAAGCTCATTTCTTGATCTCAATCAAAATGAAAGGGTTGTAGAGATGAACCTAATGATACGGAAGTATTTAAAAAGCAGATCAGCACCCCCATGTCATTTGGGGCCAGCTGTACTGCAAACATGAAATGCACTTTGAACATGGTCATCTGATGAAGCTGACAGAAGGGAGGCATCTAGCTTTGCTTTCTGCAAAGTCACCCTTGGGCATAGACATGCTTGCATGCTGCCCAGGATTCTACCAGTCTAGCCATGCTCAGGTGGAGGTGATGGTAATGATGCAGGTGACTGTGCCATTCCATCTTCGAGGAATGATCTCCTTGATAAGGCAACAGAGCGCTTCAAAGTGAATGCAGAATTCAGGCCATCTAGGAGCAGTTGCTATGATGGGAGAGCTCTTTGTTTCTCTCTGGCATGTGGGTGCACAGCCTTTGATGTTAGCATTTTGGCTCATTAATAACCAATTTACATTTCCCAGACAGCAAATTGTGATCTGACACAAATTTATAAAAGAACTCCAAATGGTGAAACTCTTTTATACAATGAGTCCTTTGTGGGCTTTCTCCCCCCTCTCTCCCTCTTTCTCTTTCTTTCTAACTTAAGGAGTTTGTGATTAAAATTTTAATGCAATCATTGAAGTCTCCTGGGCTACTTGAAAATAAAGTACCATCTTATTTCCTCCTTCTCAGAGATCATGACAACTGGCTGTTCCCCAGTAGATGCTGTAAATGTTACAACTGCTTTTTCATCTGCTCTGAGCCTCAGATAAAATAGGATGTCCTCAGAGAGCCAGAGGGATGGCCCGGTAGAGGCTGGAGGCGGTGATGGATAGTGATGGAGTTTCATTGACTTGGGGTGCTTCTCTGCAAGTTACCAGATCAGCACATTTCATTTCATATAAGATTTTTCCTTGGCTCTTGGGACTCCCAGGGGTGATACTCACTATTCTAGATGCCTAAAGCCAAACCCTGAATTATTCTAAAAAGTACATATGGGCAGGACAGAGTTACCAATCCTGTTGGCGACCTTGGAAGGCCAGTTGCTTCATGAAAAGCATGATGGGTTTTTGATGGCTACTTTTAACTATCAATTTGATATAACCTAGATTCACCTGGGAAGAGGGTATTAACTCGGAAGTATCTAGATTTGGTTGGCTGTGGGTATGTAGGGATTGACTTAACTGCAGGGGTAAATGTAAGAAGATCATCCCACTGTTGGGAGCATCAATCCCTAGGCAGGGGATCCTGAATAGGAAAAGGAAGTTAGCTAGGAGAAAGCAAGTAGGGAAGGATCTGTGAGTTTAGTCTCTTTCCACTCTTAACTGTGTGATACTTAAACTTTGTGCACTGTTGTCCCCAGAACAATTGATGGTACCTGGAATTGTGAAGCAAATAAGCCCCCTTTTCTCCAAGTTGCTTTTTATCACAACAGCAGAAGTAAGAAGTTTTCATACTTTACTCTGTGTTCCTTTGGGCCATATGGATGCCAAGAAAGAGTCACAAACTGGCTCTTGGAAGGCAAAGTTAGCTCTCCCTCTGTCTCCCTCTGTCTCCCTTTGTCCCCCTCTGTCCCCCTTGGTCTCCCTCTGTCTCCCTCTGTCCCCCTCTGTCTCCCTCTGTCCCCCTCTGTCTCCCTCTGTCCCCCTCCATCTCCCTCTGTCCTCCTCTGTCCCCCTCGGTCCCCCTCGGTCCCCCTCTGTCCCTCTCTGTCCCCCTCCAGCTCCTGCTCTCAGATCCCCAATCATTTGTCTCTGAGAAAGGCTTTGTCTCCCAGTGTGTGGGTGACTCACTGCTCACTGGGGGAAGCAGGGCAAGGCTCCCCTTTGTGCCAGAATAAGAAAGTGCCACGTGTGTACAGACACCTGGAAATACCTTTTCCAAATGACAAAAGGAGTTCTGTGTGCGACTAGAAAGGAGGCAGACCAGAAAAGTGGATCAGTCAACTGGCTGTGGGCAGGGCAGTGGGGCAGAGCTATGGAACAAGACAAGAAGTAGCTCTCTGGTGAGTCACTTCTGGCGAAGGACTTGGTTCTTCTGTGCTACTCTTTGCTTGTAGAAGTAGCACAGGCAGCAGTCATAGGTTGTTGTGCAATAGAAATAGCCAGGATAGAAAGATCTTTAAGCTGGCATCACTTGAGGGCAGATTGTAAATGGTCAACACAGCAGGAACCAAGTTGATGACATGCAGGAGACCAATGAGCTACTGGTCCCCTATATTGTTTTAATAATAGAAAGAATGCGAAAGGCATTCCAGGCAAGATTTCCACCTGGATGCAGTCCCAGATTTGAATTCATCTGTACATGCCTTTGGAAAGAAGCCTTTTATAAGGAGGTTTTTCCTCTCCAATTTCTTCCTTGCCACTGAAGGAACCTGAGGTTTGTCCTCCCAGCTTTGGTTGTAACAAGCAAGAAATCAGAGAGCCTGCTTCAATGAGTGTAGTTCTGTAGAAAGCTAAGAAAATATCACTGTCTTTTGAGGTGGTCTTTAATTCAAACCAACAAGCTCATCCTAAAAGCGGCATGAGCCACACCTGGCTGGGATGTGTGGGCTGGGAACAGAGAGAAGATTGGATTGGTTCATTCTTCCTTTTCTAGTCTGAGGCATGTCTGACTCTGACTGATATTTGGACTCCATCTCCTGTGATAAAGTGTCAGGGACTGATTGTAGTGTCTGAAAGACCACTTTGTGAGCCACAAGGGATGGATGAAGGAATCACTCAGTGTGTACCTTGATCATACATAATTAGGCTCTATAACATTTTGGACATTTAAGAATGAACACCACTGTCATGATTACTAGTTTTATTCTCTTGGGTCTTGAAGAATTTAAGAGCCACCTGTGTGCTTATGCATGTGTACATGCATGTGTGTGTGTGTGTGTGTGTGTGTGTGCACGTGCGTGCGTGCATGTGTGTCAACCTTGGGTAACAGTATTCAGGAATCACCCACCTTATTTTTTGAGACAGGATCTCTTACTGGGTCCTAGTGCCTACCCATTAGGCTAGGCTAGCAGTTTTAATTGAAAATCCCAAATCTTCTGCCATTTTGTTGGCTATAGCTCTATTTTTTAGCCTTAGATAGTAGCCTAGTGGGATGGATGACTGTTGATGCAAGTAAGGACCCAGGAGGGACTGTGGTTATGACAGGTGCAAATAATGGCAAGGGAAAACTTGTGTCTGTGTATCTGTGCATAGCTGCTTTTTCCTTGACCTCTGATCTTAGCTTCCAGGAAGGCTTTGGAATAGTGTCTGTGAATAGCATATAGAGCAGCTGTGACTTGTTCAAAATGTTCACACAACAAGATTAAAAAAAAAAATCTGGTGACATGGTGGTGAAAGAAAATCTCTTGGGTGACAACTAAAGCCACCACATGCATTGGGTTTCATCAAGGGACTGGGTATGCCCAGGCCTACATATCACATGTCAAGTTGTGTGGGTCTTTTGGTTAGGGCTGGGGATTGATTACCTGAAGTTACCACACAGCTTCAGAGGGGCCCCGTGCCAGACCAATGCCTAGTTTCATAAGTCTGTTGGAGATCCAGGCTGCATTTCAGACTTTGGTGCTTCCAGGATGCGGATGGACTCTTTAAACTTGGTTTAGGTGGAACCCAATAGAGAATTCTTGTCTGTGATCTTTGGAAACATGGGGCTGTGGCAGACTAGGGTTTCCAGTTTGGAATTCACTGTGTCCTTATAACTTGAAAGTGTTTTTAATTACATGCGACTTCTTTCCTTGGGCACGTGATCCACATAGGTAGCTTGTGTTAGCATCCGTCTTATGCCTATCTGGGGTCCTGGTGCTCTGCTTGGTGCCTGGGCATTGCTGTATGCCCACTCTGGGAGATAATGGTCTGGTTCCCATGTCATAATTGAACCCTTCTGTGACTTCAAGTGGGTTCCTGCAGAATTACATTCTTATCTCTTCTTTCCCTGATGTGGAATTCAGGTAAATGACTAGGCCATTCTTTGATTTGGTGCTTGTAAAACAGATCTGCACAGTCATTAAGAAATGGAGCGTTTTGTTGTGTGGAGTGAGCCATACCTATTATCAATGATGGTTACTTCTATAGAACTGTGATTGGCTGTTTCTCCTGAGTCTTGACAGCCTGTGTGAGAGCCACTGGGGCTTTCCTTTATCCTGCCTCTGTCTCGAGCTGCAATTTGGTAAAGCAAACTCAAAGAATGTTTAGGAGAGGCTTCCCCGAAGACTTCAGTTTAATTTTGGAATAGTGTCAATTCTGAAAGAAGGTTTCTGAGAGAGTCTAGAAGATATTTATAATGATTTCTGAATAGATATGCTTCTCTACGCAGCCATCCTGGTAGATATTCCTGAGTACCTCATGTGTGGTGAGGAACAGATTGGACTAATGGAAAGCTGCCTAATTGGAAGTCATAGGCTCTGGATTTGGAAGACAATATGGTGTAAAAAAGAGTGTGGGCTTCAGACCCAGACACCAAGAAAGAAATCTTAGCTCAGTAGCCATATGACTGGACTAGCTTTGGTTCTCTTGGATATGAAATGAGGCTATCGCTACCTCACAGAGTGGTTGTAGAGGTTAAGGGAGGTCATATTGATGGTGATGCTTTCTAGATATGGTGTCTGGTATAACCTATCTCCTGAATTTCAGACCAACATTTTCACTAGATGTCTGTGTATCTGCCCAGCATGTTTTAAGCTGAAGTTATCCTTTCTACAAGTCACCCTGGGATGGTCCCCTCCTCCTCCACATCTGCTGTAGTGAAGGCTTTCATCAGTCTTCATTGTCCAAACCAGATGCCTGCAGTCACCCTCACATTGGTCTCTGTCTTTCCACCTGGGATCTCCTACCAATCTTTAGAATGCTGTTTTCCCAGATATTATCATTTGGGATTTCATCCTTTCTGCCTGAGACTACTCCTTCATGCCAGTTTTTCAATTCCTGTGCAGTTCACAGAGCTGTGTACCATTTTAAATTTTATACTATCACTTGTATCAGTTAGCCATTGAGAAACCCCAGCATTCCTCCATAAATGTCCATGGGAAGTTCATTTCCTTTTATCTGTAAAACTATACAGAGTCCCTTCATTCTTTCTGTCTGGGTTCTTGTCTTCAGCTGGCACCCAAAGGCAGCACTTTGTGTTCTGCCAGAGAGCCAATCACTGGCTTCCTTCTAGAGGTAACTCCTCTCTGCTTGAAATACTTTCTCATGACCCATGTACTCTTAGCTATTGCTCAAGAATCAGCTCTAGTGTCAGCTCTTCAGGGAAGAGATTCTTGAACTCCGCCATTCCCCCAGGTTGAGCTAGAGCCCTCCTCTTTGGACCACCATTCATAGACTTAAGTACTTGCATTTGTTTTCTTCTAGTTCGAATGTCCTCGAGGTTAGGGACTGTTCTGTTCAGCTTGATGACATCAGACAGTACAATGCGAGGTAAGCTAGATGGACATCTAGTGTGTCTTTGTGGAATGAATGACCAGACTATATTGGAAGTAACTGGTAAAGAATCCGGTTTGTGGGAGGAACTCCTTCAAAGTTTCCTTATTGCAACTTTGCCACTAAATAGCTAAGCCTGCTTGGGTAAGGTCTCTGGTTCTTGTGGCCTCAGGTTTTTCATATGAAGTAAAATTCATAGAACATTTGACCAGAAAACTTGCACGCAAATCTTCAAATATTCATACAATGCAAATCTGTAATAGAAAGAAGTAAAATGAACAGTGATTTACAATATCATTGCATATAGTCAATAAGAAAGTGTACAAAAGTATATAATGAAGTGGCCAGATGCTTATGCCTGCTTGTAAAGAGCAAATCTGGTTTGCAGAACAGTATAGCAGAATCATGTTTACATTTTGTTTTACAAATTTCTTATTTTGGAATAATGGCTAAATGAAAAAAATTTTTTACAAAAACTAGTTTGGCCAGAATAATGTTCCTTGACTCTTGGCTTAAAGAGTGGTGTTAATGATCCCTTCCTCCCCAGGAGGAACAATGGAAGAAGAGGGACAGAAGAAATTGAAGAGCCAGAGGTTGGAGAGGAAAGGAAAGAAGTAGTGTCTTTTTACATGGCAGGACCTTAGCACTCATGAACTGTCTCATGGCAACTGTGATGATCTGCACAAGACCTGCACAAGATCAAGCTACTCGGCATTTCAGCTTGGGAGGCTGGGGCTGAGGAGCTCCTACCTTGAGTTGAAGAACTATTGACAATTGATGGCTTACAGGTAAGGGATAGTCAGTTTCCTTTAGTGTATGGCCCTGGTAGGTCAACCACATGCCAGTGAATGACCCCACACCCATAAATACGTGGGTAGAATTAATTGGACTCATTGATTTATTAAAAAAAGGAGGAGGGAGAGGAAGAGGAGAAAGAGGAAGAGGAAGAAGAGGAGGAGGAAGAGGAGAACATTGAGTTAGAAGTGGCTTTAGGAGGAGTCAGGCTGAATATGATGAAATGCACTGTATGCATATATGCATAAATGGCCAAAATTAATAAAATATTGTAAATTAATAAAAATGTGATATTAAAAATGGTGCTAGTGAGACTCCTGTATAGCTAGCTCTCTTTGAGTCTCTAGTGGTAAGTTTAGTTGCAATACTGAGAATTCCAACCAAGGCTAATAGCTTTACAAGAGATGCACTATCACTGCTGGGGAACTAATGGGGGGCACAGGGTCAGCCACCAGTGCAGCCACCCAGAGAGGAATCCCACAACTCCACAGATGTTTTACACTGAGTAGCTGCTGTCGGACAAATACCTCACAGAGGAGACACAGTGGACTTCATGACATTGTTTGTGATCTTCCCACTTTATCACATTTGTGTAGTACCTTTGGTGCTGGTGGGTAAAAAAGCTAAAGAGAATGCCACCTTCCTGGAGAGACAGACTGACATAGGAAGATGGTATTTATACCCCTATAGTCTCGGGTAAGTTTGCACATGCAAGTATATTATCACGGTTTTTCTCTGATGGTCATTGGCCCACGAGTGAATACTATTCTCATATTGTCAAGTACAATCAAACCGCAGAGGCCTCCTTACTTTGTAGAGAGCCACCTGCAGTCACAGCGGTATTTGTACATAGCAATAATTAAACATACATTGCAATCTCACACGTAACATAGAAGATGAAAAAACATTCAGTGGAACGTGAATAGTTTTCTCTGATGTGATGAACTAGGATGGATGGCACTGTGTTACTGAAATATGATCGTGTCTTTTCTACACTTAAGCCACCCTCGGGGGTGAAGCGACGCTGGCCAGGGAAGGTATCAAAGACTATAAAGTTGTTTGAATCTGCTTATATTGAGGCTGTTACTTAACACTAGGGAGAAACTGATGAAAGGGCAGCAATACATCATCGTTTTAGGATTTTTAAGCTTGGATTTCCAAAGGCCAAATACCTACATTCACTGTTTGTTTAGTCTTGTCAAACTAAGGTATTCATTTACATCCTTTCTTGATATTTTCATTCATTTCTCTTTTTCTTTCTTTTCTCTTCTCTTAATCTCACCCTCCATCCCTCCTTTTCTCATTCTCTCCCTTTCTCTCCATCAGTCCAACTAAACCCCAGGTTTTAATACAACTTTGTGCATCACACTCCTCTACTGTTGTTTCTGCTGGCTCTGTCCTACCTCCTCTGCATTGTTCCCCCCGCTGTTTTCTAACATACAACTGAGTTCTCTGAACGTCATGGTCTACAAGAAAACAACCATGAGTATATAGACAACTCATCTTTTGTAGTTATATATGTTGTCTGCTGACTCAACTTTCCTGTTTCAGCATCTATCTATTATCTATGTATCTATGTATCTATCTACATAAGTATCTACATATCTATATATCTGTGTATGTATGTACATATGCATGTATCTACATATCTATATATCTGTGTATGTATGTATCTATCTACATATGTATCTACATATCTATATATCTATATATCTGTGTATGTATGTATGTATGTATCTACATATCTATATATCTGTGTATGCATGTATGTATCTATGTATCTATCTACATATGTATCTACAGATCTATAGATCTATGTATCTGTGTATGTATGTATCTATCTACATATGTATCTACATATTTATCTATGTATGTATGTATGTATCTATCTATCTATTATTATATTGAAGAACCATGTAGGTATAGAATAATGGGAAGCAAATCTGATTGTACTTGGCACTCTTATGCAGCAGTTTCCCAAAATACTGGATTAAGCAGCCTTTACTACTATCACCACCTGGATGATCAGGCTGTCCTCAACCATAGAAGTCTACAGGCTCAAAAGAGTACCATCTACTCTCTTGTGGGTTGCTCTGTTGCTGTTTGTATTCTGATGTTAATTCTGCTTCTTCAAGAGGGGCTGTCCCTAAAGGAGTAGATCATGTCCTCAGGTGATCTCAGGTGAATTTTCTCCTCATTCTAATTGGTCAAATAAAGACTAGAACCTGTGATTGGACAGTGGAAGGGAAAGGTGGGACTGGAGGTCTTTGAGAGTGGGGGCAGGTGGGGAAGGAGGAGAAGAGAGAGAGGAGGGAGGAGGGAGAGGTGGAAGCCAATATGGAGCAGAACCACGTGGCCAGGAAAAACTGCATGTAGCAGAGGGTCTCATAGCTGGGGAATAAGTGAGGATAGTGATAGATTTGCCCAATCTAGGCATACAGCTCATAAATATAATAACTGGGTTGTATATTTTTCATATGGGCTTATTGGGGTTGGAAATTACTGCAACACTACTCAGCACTGACTACATGGGAATGCATCGTGCTTCTGAACATGTGAAAAATCCAAAGCTTGCTGGGAGATGCTTCAGCTTGGAACCCAAAGGCTTCAAAGGCTTAGAGTCTAATCACAGGCTTTGAAGTGACTTGAGAGCACTGATAGGAAGCTTAGCCTGCCATGGGGGCTGTATTATTTCAGGCTTCACATTTCCATTTCCATTGCAAAGCAAACGTGGCCCCTGGTGCTCTGACTTATGCACATTATCTTTGCGTTCAGAGAGAGCTACATTTTCACTAAACCAAAAGACTCAACTGATTCAGTTTGTTTTGTGTTCAGGGAACTCTCTCTCTCTCTCTCTCTCTCTCTCTCTCTCTCTCTCTTCATTTAGTTGTAATCACAATGACTTTTGTCATTGTTTCTGCTGTTGCCAAATTGAATTCTAAGAACAGTAGTAGTGTGATTATGTACTGTGGTGGAAGCCATTGTAGACAACTTCATAGCTCTGTAACCTCTCTGTATTCTGGTGTAGATGAATTGGAAGGTGGGTATCCTGCTTTACAAATTCACTGCCTATTCCCATGAGACAGAGTCTTTCACTGAACTTGGATCTAGACTGATGAGGAGCAAGCACTAGGCTTCTTTAAGTCCCCCACTATCACTCCTACCCACCCCTGGCTCACATCTTGTGATGGGATTACAGGTATGCATGACTATGCCAACTTTTTGCAGGGGTGATGGGTCTTTGAACTTGGGTCTTTACACTTGCACTGAGCTTTCTCCTTAGCATAGGGAAAGTTGTTGTTCTATCTATTTGGCCAATAAATATGTCTATAAAATAGGAAATCAACCTCCAGAAAATGTAAACGCTGACCTTTTTGATCCTTTTGGGAGAGTTAATGCATCAAAATATGCAAACAGGTGGTACATTTAAGCTGAATTCTTTCTCAGGAACTTCCCCAGAGAGGCTTGTTGAACAAAGCATGTCTTCTCTTTCCAGGAACACCCTGTGCTGTAAAGAAAACACCTCCTGTAGGTTAAAAGGAATTTTGTAGGAGGTTCTTCATAATCCAATATTGATAACTGTTAGTAAGAGGACATATGAGCAGTCAAATTGCAAACATATCTACAAACAATATCATCAGTATTATGTCTATCTTTGTTCTCCAATGTGTGACTCTGAGAGCCAGTTTTTTGTTCGGCCTTCACAGTTTTGGGAGGATCTAGAGGAAATGCCAGGTTTCAGGGGAATCTGGGGTTTATCTCAGTAGGCCTACTTACTGTCTCCTCTCCTCTGTGTTCTTGGCATTGGCAGTGGATTTCTGCTTGTGTCTCTTCCTCCCCCACCCCTCTAAAAAACCAAGAAGCCAAGTTACCAATCCAGTTTTTAATTACACAAGAAGGAAGAGAGCTTTGTTACTTTTTCCTCATGTTCCCAGAAGAGAAACTAAATACAATCAGTGTGCAAATTTAGGAATTAAATAAAATACTTTGCCAGTTTCTTCTTCTTCTTCTTCTTTTTTTTTTTTTTTACATACTTGTATTCTGAAGAATCAGTGATCTAGTTTAGAAACCAAATAATTCCTCTTAATAAGAGTGAAATATAAGTCCAGGGAGTTAGACACTGGCGGGGGGCTTGAATTCCATGAGCATCTGTGTGTATTGTCATCTCTGTTCCCGAGCAAGCCTCCTTCCAGTGACTTTGTTTCCCCTGAAGCCTCAGTTCTAGAACTTTGCTTTTTTTAATTTTTTTTTTTTTAAAAATAGTGTGCATATATGTGTGTGTGTGTGTGTGTGTGTGTGTGTGTGTGTGTGTGGTGTCATAGCATGCTTGTGAGAATCAGGGGACTACTTTGTGGAGTTGAATCTCTCAGCTTTTATAGGGACTCCAGTGATTGCACTCTAGGCCTGCACATGGACAGCTTTACCTGCTGCACCACCTCTTCAGCTCCAGTTCTAGAACTTTTAACAGGATTAGGGATGTGTGTACATGTGCCTGCTTCCCCTTGCAGACTGCATCCATAGAGAGTATGCATGTTGTCTCACATTACCTTCTCAGTGATTTTATCACCATATGCCATGTTAACTTAGTTAAGTGAGTATTGTCAGGTGCTAGCAGCTCTGGACTAGGCTGGTTGAAGAGGTAGGTGATAACGTCTAACTGAATTTGCTGAGATGTCGTCTTGAAGATCAGTTCCTGTCCCTGGGCTCTGTCAACTGTCACATACACACAGTGCAATAAAACCAAAGGCCATCAGAAGCTCAGACAGTCTTAGCAGAAGCGAGTGACCATGTGACTCACACAGATGTATATCTCTGTCCCTAATAACATTTAAAGCATCTTTAGCAAAGGTTGGGTTTTCCAAATCTGACTAGCTTCCATGAAGACAAGTGTGCTCATTGGAAATCTGGATTAATAAAGTAAAGAAAGCCAGGGCATTCTATTTTCCCCCTTTAAACTGCTTGTGAGTCATATGCCTATAAAATCTGATTGAAGTTTTAAAAATTTCAATGACAAAAAGACATGGTAAGAAGCTTTTAAATAATTTATTTATTTATTTTATTTCTCCATTTCTTTCCTTATTTTGAATGTATGTATGTGAGCCTGTGTGATGTGTATGTGAGTGCTGGTGTGTGCCTGCCATGGCATTTGTGTTGGTGGTCAGAGGACAACCTCAGGTGCCAATCCTCACCTTCCATATTGTTTGTCTCTGTTGTCTGAGACACCACACTGTATGTCGGACTAACTGGTCTGGAAGCTTCCAGGCCTTCCGCTGTCTCTGCCTTCCAAATGACTGCTGGAACATGAGGATTGCAGACAGATATTTCCAAACCTATCTTTTTTACGTGAGCTCTGGAAGTGTGAACTTAGAGCCCCATGCTTGAGTAATAACTGTTTAATTTACCGAGCCATCTCTCCAGGACCAAGAAACTTCCAAAAGTGGCCTGAGCTGGGATGAAGCCCTTTGTTGCTGAGGAACTAGGAATGGCGTGGCAAACATGTCTGTCTGACCTAAGATGAAATGGAGACATAAATAAGCAAACAGATACATTTAAAAACAGGTATATTGGAAGAAGATCAACATGGGAGACTTGTATAACCTGAGCCTGAGATCTATCACACAGCTAAAATATTGAAAATAGTGAAAGATTGGTGTATGGACACTTATTAAGATCAGTGGAACAGACATAGAACAAACCAGAAATAGACCAACAAATATAGGACCAATTGCTTTTGGTTGAAGATTCCAAGTTAACTTATTTCATCCACTACTGGGAAAAGATGAACTTTGACACCTATCACGATTCACCAAAATTAACTCAAAATGTTTCCTAGACCTAAATATAAAAACTAAAATGATAAAATTGAAAAAGAAGACAGGAAAAAGTCATCTGTGATTTTAGATAGACAAAAGTTTCTTAGGTAGACACAAAAATTAAAGCCATAAAGTAAAAACTGATATATAGATCTTATCAAAGTAAAAACTTAAATAAAAACAACCCTACCATTAAGATGATATGACAGGGGACACAGACTGGGAGAGCACATATATAAAACACAGATCTTGTGGAGACATTTTGTTCAACATTGTGGACAACAGGAATCATTTACTAAGATACACAAATGACCGATAGGCAAACCGACCCTTACAGAACAGTCATTGGTGAAGTGTCAACAAACCCGTAACAGGGAATTTAGATGTAATGGTTGTAAGCATAGCAAAGACCTGAAGGATCTCTACATGTTGTTAGCTGAAAAGTCACAGACCACTTCAACAGCCTACACACCCCAGCAACCGCACCCCCAGGCAGCTAACCAAGGGAAATTGAAACATGCTCACTAGAAAGATGTGTACTTAACTGCTGAATTCACGTCCTGGAGTTGCCATTACAAATTGCAAACAAAACAAAACACCCCTTCTCCCCCAAAAAACAACTGAATGACTTTAAATAATGCATTATCTATACTTTGTTTTTGGTGGTAGATGCAGAAAATGTGTAGTTTTACCCAAATTCTTTGAAGGGAGCACTACTGAATTCACTCATTTGGTGAAAGTTAAACTTCAGTAAAGTTTATTTAAGGATATACAACAAACAAATCTTTATTAATCTATGGCATAAGGCACGGCTCAACTGTGACTATGGCTACTTTCTTGTACTTTATGGAAGATGTCATATTCTGTCCATTCACCCCAGGGAGTGATGAAGTACACTCTTTTGTATTTTACTTGATCCCTTCTCTTCCTTTTCATGTATCTGCTTTTTCCAGCTACACAGTCTGGGATGACCCCAGTTGTAACGGACTTCTTGTGTACTCCCACGTAAGTGTCTTCCCTCTAACTCTGTGGATGGAGTGCCTGGAGAGCGAACCTTGATGCAAAGAGAAAGAGAGAGACTGTCCAGACGCTCTCAAGTTAGCTGATCATTTGGCCTCTCTCTTCCGCCTCATTCCTGGTTTTGTGAGCCACTAAAATAGTAAATTTTCTGTTCTTCTGAGGTGAGTTAAAATGAGTTTTCTTCCGATTCCAACCTAAACCATCCTGACAATTAAAAGTTCAGATTTATCCCTCATTATGCTCCCTCTTGCTTGTAGGGGATAGTTTCCATGAGAACCTTCCCTGATCTGTGTAATATTCTCAAGTTGTCAGTGTCTCATCTTAGTCAGATTCCATCACTATGATGAAATACTTGACATACAAATAGCTCTTAAAGAAGGAAGGTTTACTTTTAGACCCTGGTATCAGAAGTTTCAAACCATTGTCACTGTGGTGGGACATCATAACAAGAGCTTGTGGAATAGTTTCTGCATACTCATAGTAGGTAGGGGTCAAAATGAAAGATAGGGGACAGATCCCAACATGCCCCAGTGACCTAACTTCCTCCCATTAGGCTTTGCCTTCCAGAGGTTCTGTTACCTCCCAACAGTGCCTAAGCTGGGACCAAGTCCTTAACACATGAGTCTTTAGGATACACTGAGGATCCAAATGATAACACCTGTCTAAATGAATGTGCCTGGGCAGTAGACTCCAGATAGAGACTCGCCTAAAATATTGGAACTCTGATCTACTTTCATTTTCTTTTCTTTAGTCTTGATTTGTGTGATAGAATTGGGATAAACATTTTGGTTACTGTAAAGGCAATACAAACCTACTTAGATTTTTAAATATAAATTATCATTAAGATGGCAGCCCTTCATCTAGTGTTCTTGCTAATACAGAGGTGATTGTTTCAGCACCTTTATTTACTTATATTTATTGATATTTGACTTATTTCTGATTTTTAAAGTCCTCTTTTTGGTATTTTAGATTGTAATTGAATCCTTAGTCTATAAACTAAACTATACTTCTCTTTTATTTATTAGTTTAAAAAACAACAAAGTGGCAAAAATAATAATTTATTTAGTGTATATCTGTTGTTCATGGTGTGCTTTTAAAGCAATCACTGCAATCTGGTCGATATCTGATTGGAAACTCCCACAGATTGTCTGCCTTCTGCCTTGCTGTAGATAGCTAGTTCTCTTTCATGCCCCCTAGAAAACTGTTCATTACAGTTGTTTGAAACCTCCTCCATTCTGCAGAGCACAATGAATACATTGATGTTGTTCTCTGATCACTTCTTCAGTGCTTTCAGTGATAATTTGGGGCGTGCCACCCAATGGCTTCTACTCATTTGAAGCTACTTAACCTTCTCTGAATCTCTGGGGTTTTCAGTTTCTTCCAGTTTGAAGCACATTATCCTTGACACAGAAGATAGAAGCAAATTGAAAATGCAGTTATTAACTTCCAACATTATTTGCATGACTAAAACCCTCCTCCGAATATCACTGTTCCTTGTGCATGACAAAAGCAGATAAGGTGGGTATTCTAGTTTGCTTTTTCTATTGCTGTAATCAACACCATGACCAAAAAGCAGCATGGGAGCAGAAAGGGTTTATTTGACTTACACTTCTAAATGATAGTCCATCATTGAGAGAAAAGGCAAGTACTGAAGCAGGAACATAGAGGCAGAAACTGGAGCAGAAAACATGTAGAAACGCTGCTTACTGGCTTGTTTTCAAGCTCATAACCACCTACCCTTTGATATGGCCAAAGCCCACCTGCCTAGGGATGACACTGCCCACAGTGGACTGGGCCTTCCTACAGCAATTAACAATCAACAGATACCCCACAGATATTCTCACAGGTCAATGTGATAGATGCAATTCTTTAATTGAGGTTCTTCACTCTTTCCAAGTGTGTCAAGTTGACAACAAAACTGACCAGAGCAGAGGGAAAGGTACATGGCATAGGATAAGACTGTCATAAACATCTGGCACAGCTCCAAATCTGCTGTTGAAACAGGATAAGACCTGGGGGTGAACATCACCAGTAGCAAAGGTTTTGGCAGGGTTCAGCAAATGCCATCTCTGCAAAAGTCTCCAGTGCCTACCTTGCTGCTGCCTCTACAAGAGGAGAAGGAAAAGGCTTCGTTTCCACAGAAAGACTATCACAAAGTCCTAGAACCTGAGGGATTTATGGCAAGAATTTCTGAGTGGATTCCTTAATACCAAAGAGATGGACATAAGGGAGACATAGGAATTGATGTCCAAGGAGACCAGTAGCTAGCAGCAGGCTATTGCATCCTTCAATAGGTTAGTGTGGGTGAGAACTGGTGGGCACTGGAATGAGAATAGAGAAGAAGGAAACTCTAGGTGTGAATGACTTCTCTCAACGCTGGCCCCTCCTCAGGAAACTGGACCAAAGTTCATCTCACACAACCTCCCTCGGCCGAAGGCCACGTGATCATTAAGCCCTTAAACACTTGCCCGAGAAAGTTCAGTTTACTGTTTATTCCCCCCAAATCCTAGTTGTATGTCCCTGACTTCCCCCTTTCCCATCATGTTCACCCGAGAAAACTGAGTTGTAAGTTCTTTCTTCTGTCCCTTTGAAATATATCTTCTAGTCTAATGGTCTTTCTTCAGGCCCTGGAGTATACCCATCCATGGTAGGGTTCCTGTTGCCAAGTCTCAATGGGCGAGTGAGGCCCATTAGCAGAAGAACAGAGGGATAATCATACTGTTAGTGTCTTCCCGTATCGTTCCTTCAGCTCATCTTATTTTGAAGGCTTCTTGCTGTCTGCTTAAAGAGAATACCATTCATATGTCCTCCTATGGCAGAAGGGACACAGGCCTGTTTATGTGCTTTTGTTAAGAGCACTAATCTCATTCTCAAGTGCATTTCCATTATGACTTAGTCACCGCCTGAAGTCCCTAGTTAGTAATTTCAACATGAAAATTTTAGAGGGACACAAACACTCAAACCATAACTCTACAGAATTCCAGGACCTAGGATGAGTTGAAAGCATGGGACCAGTAGAAGGTTGGTAGGTTATGAGGGGCCCACTGTAGATATCACTCCAAGGTGTCTCCTGGAGCTGGAGAGGTGAGCCGTGACGCCTGACCCTGAAGATACAGGGCAGCACAGCTTCCATCTTGTCACATTCTCTGACACCATCTCTTCCTGCCTGTGCTGCAGCTGTTGGCTGAAGGACGCTGAGGTGGGAAGTGAGGAAGCATCAGGAAGTAGGATTGTGGAGAGTGAAGCACTGAGCCTCTCTCATCATCCACATCCTGTGAGTGGACAAATCATAGGTTCAAAATCAAGCTCATTAAGAATTGCAACATGTGGAAGGGTGAGGCAGGAGGATAATGGTGAATTTGAAGCTGTACAGTGAGACTTTTTTCTCAACAAACCAAGCCAAACCAACCAACCAACTAACTAAAATCCTAAAAACAAATAGGTGAGGGGCTCGGGAGAAGGCTCATGGTAAAGTGCTTGCCCTGCAAGACTGAAGGACTGAGTTCAGTCCTCAGAATCCATAGAAAGAGTGGCTTGTCTCTGTAAACCCAGCACTTCCTTAGGGAGATGAGATGCAGCTACTGAACAACTTCCTGGAAGCTCACTTGCCACTTTACTACAAGAAACACAAGCTTTCCTGCCTCATAAACAAGTGGAGAAAAAGAACAGACTGCTCCCCAGAGTTGTCCTATGATCTCTACAAACATGTTGTGGCATGTGCTTGTCCCCCACCTATTAAATATTTTTTGAAAATTCAGAATAGGTCTAGAGAGATGACTCAGTAGTTAGCAGCACTTGATTGCTTAACCAAACTCAGGTTCAGTTCCCAACACCCTCATGGTGGATCACAACCATCTGTAACTCCGCTGTCTCTAACCTCACGTACCCCAGGCATGCATGTGGTGCACATATGTAACATGTAGGCACGATACTCATACCCGTCAGAAAACACATCTAAAGCAAAAAGCTCAATAGAACCCATTTCTAAAAAAAAAGATCTCTGTATAACTGCCCTGGCCACAGGCCCTCAGAGGCTAAGAATCAGTATCAAGTCGGGGAAAGGAGTCTCTTTCACAAGCCAAGTTGAATAGACAGCAGATCCAGCAAGGTAGACTGAACACTAGCGGGAAAAGGCCCTGAACGGCAGACTGAGGAGGCAGACATCATTCTTGTAGGAACTGTTCAAGAGCAGAGAGAGACACATGGCAAACTTGGCCTCATAGGAGGATTACTTTCCAGTGAGTTGTCTTTCAGAAGCTGACCTTTCAATTCCCCCTTTCTGTTGTTTTCAGACATAAAACGGGAAGGAGTTGCTCTTTTTGCATCAAAGAAGGGCCTTGCCTGGGAGGCCTCTTCGCTGGCTTTTCCCTACTGTCCCCAGCAAAACATCTGCTGGAACTTTTGACATTTTGCTCTTCTTTGCCTCTAGATTTTAATGCCAACAAATTAATGTGTAAGATGCCAGCAGAAAATGACTTTCACGGGCAGAGTGACCTTGCGTTTTTTGGTCGGGAGGAGAGGAACACATCAGACACACTAATTGCTGAATTATAATGAACCTTTCTATGATCCTTTGAGTCTCTCTCAGAGGAATCAAAACAAAATGAAATTAGTGCAGTAATATCAAGCAGCCAGCCTTGCAGGGAGACAATAGGTGGAGATAAAAGCCAACCTCGACCTCCTTGAAAGGATGGGGAGGCAGTGTGAATTCTTATCCAAAGGCTCTGTTAATGATTTTTATTGGTGGTGTTCTTGTCTTAGCAGTTTGTGAAAATAGATACATATGTGTAGGCGTACATGGGTGCACACAGGTGCGCATGTACACACACACATTCTATAGATATCACACACATAAAAGAAAGACCTTTTAATTTTTTGGTATTTTGAAAAAAATTCTTATATATTTACATGATTTTCCACTTCCCTTTCTTCCCTCCAAACCCACCTCTGTACTCCTCCTTGCTTTCTTTTAAATTAATGACTTCCTTTTCTTTGTGTGTGTGTGTGTGTGTGTGTGTGTGTGTGTGCACATGGTACATATATGCACACACACATGCATGTGACTCCTAAATATGTAAATTCAACTTGCTCAGTCCATACAATGTTATCTGAATGTATATGTTTTTACAGCTGACCATTTGGTATTGGATCATCAGTTGGTGCGATCTTCCCTGGGGAAGACTATTTCTCTTGCTCTCGGCATTCCTTAGTTGCTTGTAGGTTTTTGTGTAGGATCGAGACATGGGCAAATGAGCTTTCCTACTTCCACATTAGAATATCTGTTCAGCTCATGTTTAAACAGCCATGTAGCAAGACTTCCTGGGTGTAACTGGTGATATTTCTAGGGTACAAAATCTTAGTGCAAACTTCCTGTTCCTTTGCCTCTTCTGTTCTTTCAACCCCCTTCTTAAGAATTTCTTAGCCTTAGGTGCAGAAGTTACAGTGTAGATGTGTCAGTTGTGTCTGGGATCCATAACCTGCATTTTGATCAGTTCTGGTTTTCTCTAATAGTCTCCATGTGTTGCAAAGAGAAGGTTCCTGGATGAGGGTGAGAACTACAGTTACCTTGTTGCAGGGAACCCACAGAAATGACCACTCAGGTGCAGTTTATGGCCAATTAAGTCTTTATTATAGCCAGCTGGGACTTCACTAAGGTATTTGGGACCTAAGTTGTAGTGCCAAATGTTTAGGCAATGTAAGGGGTTTTTAAAGGCAAAAACTACATCTCAGCATCTCTCTCACAGCTACAGTGGGAGGTTTTGTGCAAGCAAGCACTTTAACAGAAGCTAAGATAAATTAGCAGGGACATCTTGACTTCAGATTCCTAAGACAGAGTTGGGTAATTTTCCACGGAATTCTCCATCAAGGAGATTAAATTTTAGTTAAATCTAAAACGCCCTGAGCAAAAATACAAGATGGCAGAACCTCTGTGCTGTCTTGCCCTGTCATAATCTGTGGTTAGAAGTGTTTACAATGTAGTTAGGGATTATGCTGGCTAATGTAGGCTGTACTCCAAGATCCATGACTTCACTAGCTCTGAAGTTGGCTAGGTTTCCAGGACTAGGCGTTATTTCCCTCTTGTCTTAAATTTAATTAAAACTGTTGGTTAATGTCAAGGTATGTGTGCCACTACTGCACCTTAGGGTTATTGTACCACAGTGGACATAGATGTCAAACCTGGGTGGGACTATTAGTTATTTCTCTGCTTTGCAGGTTTGCATGGTATGTTGTGGTACTATGAAGCTTGTCCTCAGGGAGGAGGCTTTCAAGTCAGATTCTGCTTGCGTTCTCTATGCACGGTGTCTGATATGCATGGTATCTTCAGCAATAGGGGCTTATGTACCTTGAGGTTATCATCAAGATGAATGCTTCTGATTATCCTTACCTTTCTCAGTCACCATGCAAATCAAGAACTTGCAAGTCAGTTCTCATTGCTTGATTCTTCTGACTTCTGTGTCAATTATCTCCTTTTCTCCAGCCCTCAGTACCTTCTGTGTTCTTCCACCAAGCCTGTGGAGCTCTTACTAGTTACTAAAAAAGACTGCCAATATCTCTACCACTCTAGAGTCTTCTGATTTATTTCTTTACCTGAAACTTGGGTCTTTTATGAAGTTGATATTTTCTATGAAGTTTGCTAAAGTGGAAGTTGTTTTCCCTCCTCTAGCTTTGCTTTGGAGTAGGGTGTCCTTTTTATTCTACAGTGTTCTTACTTCTCCCTAACCTACAGTATTAGTCAGTGTTCTTTAGAGGAACAGACAGAGATTCCTAGAGTGCTGCTATTCTTCAGTTTACACTGGAAAAAGCTGATTTTAATATTGGTAAGGAATACAGTAGCAACACTATAGACTAGATTTCCAGCAAGAATGAAGTGGGCAAAAAGGTAAAAGTTCTCCTTCTTCTGCCTCCTTTCATCTAGGCTGCCACATGAAGATGCCACTCACATTTTAGGATGGATCCTCCTGTGTCAAATAACATGATCAAGAAAGCCCCTCATAGGAGTGACCATTGACTTGTCTTTAGTTTATTTCAGATCCAGTCAAGTTAACAACCAAGATTAGCCATCTCAACTACCTACGTGATTGCCATCCTTGCTTCATTCAGTCCATTCTCAACACAATAAACTTCTATTGCTCAGAACCCTCCAATGGTGAGTCCTTCCCAACATTGTTAAAGCTCTTCCAGGGCTGTCCCCTGTCCCTTCACCCAGGGCTTCCCAGTCCTTGTCTTCATTTTCATTCTGTTCTTAACTCTATCATCTGTTTGGCCACATCATAGACTTATAGCCATACTCTTACCAGAGCCAAAATTTTTGTACCTACTGTTCAACCCATTCTGCAGATGTTGCATGGCTTAACCTATCTTCTTGCAATGTCTGCTCTATATTAGTCAGTGTTCTATTGATGTAAAGAGACACCATGACCATGGCAACTTTTATAAAAACAAGCATTTAATTAAGGCTGGCTTACAGTTTCAGAAGTTTAATTCATTATCCTCATCACAGGAAGCATGGCAGCATGCAGGCAGACATAGTGCTGGAAAAGGGGCATTTGGATTAGTAGGCAACAAGAAGCGAGAGAGAGAGAGAGAGAGAGAGAGAGAGAGAGAGAGAGAACCACGAACCACACCAGGACTGACTTGAACATCTGAAGCTTCAAAGCCCACCAGTGACATACTTCCTCTGACAAGACCACACCCCCTAATCCTTCCCAAGTAATGCAACTCCCAAATGAGCACATATTTAAATATATGAGCCTATGGGGCCTGTTCCTATCTAAACTACCACATGCTGAGAAGCTGTTTTTTCCCTAAGGCTCCTGAGACAATTCAATCTAAATTAGTTACCACCCCCTTTTCTCATTCCCTGTTTCATGTTTCTGACTGACAGACCTATTGCACAATCTTTTGCTTGTTAATGTTATTTTTTTCTCTCACAAGCAGGAGAGATTTGTCAATATTATATTCCTATTCATATTTTTCCCCACACACATTCAGTGTGCATCTTCTTAAGAATTGAAGGTATCCTAAGAGGGGTATTTCCCTTGTGATATGTAATGTAACTCCACTTCTTACAACAAAATGGTTGCTTTTGATTTGAGTTTCTATGAGGGGTATCTCAAACAAAACCTTCTAACAACCAGGTTTCAGGGGGCAACAAGTTGCTTCATTCATGACTCCTATATATATATTAATTATCAGGCAAATTATTGCAAACATTTCCATCCCATCATTTCTCCATCTGAGACTGATGGCCGCTAGGGTATCAAGTCTGAGCTCTTTCACATCTGCTTCATGCTCACTTTATTCATGCCCATCAAAACATTCTGTTGATGTTTCAAAGTCCTTTACCTTAGAATCTGGGAAAAGAGAGGATGTTGAAGCATGGTACCACTAGAAGTCTTTATGGATGGGTACATCAGTTTTGCATTTTTATGGATTTGACAACCCATCTTGGAAAGAGACAATTGTGAAACATCACATATTGGATGGTGTCTTAGTAGCTCCTATAATCTAGTCTATGAGATACCTCATCTGTTCATTATTTTGCCTGGTACTTGAGAATTTGCAAGTGTCTGACAAAGGTGTTTAGACCTGATTCAAGACAGTTGGCATTTACCCACAGTTTAAAAAGCCCATTCAGAATGATTCCCACCTTTTAAATGTGTTTAAATGTGTAACAGTGTGGAAAGAATGACATGGTTAATATATTAATATGATCTTTAATCATTTTTATGGGGCATTTGCATCCTTTTATGCAACACCTAATTGACAGTTGGCCCTCCAGTCCTCTCTAGTGGAACCATCTATTAAATGGAATTTATGGCCACCCATTTTTGAGTCGGTTAAAGGACATGAAATGAAAATCTACTTTAAGTGATGCTCAACGAAATCTTTCTCTGGTTGGAAAAAAAATCTCATTTCAGAAAATATCTATTTATTCTGCAGTTAAGAAAGCACATTGAGGACCTACTGAGCTTCTGGGTCCACATGAGATATACCTCGGTGCTTCTTTTAGGTGTGGGCACCCTGCCTGTTTGAATGCATGAATTTCAATCTTGCTATTGCTCTTCTGAAGTGTTGGAAAGGACTGACAGAGAAGGTGGGGGATGCACATGCATCTGTTCACCGAATGCCTCAGATCTCTGGCGCATGCTGGCTTTCTCATCTCATAAACCTTCTCCTGAGTGTCAGCTCCAATGAGAAAGTGATCTTGTCTTGTTTATGGTTGTATCCTCTAGCTTTTAGTAAGCAAATCTTCACAAATCTTTGCTGGATAAATTAATGAAGCAATACACTGATTACCTTGCCTTATTGTTAATGTGATTCTGATTTTTTACAGTAATTTTTACTGTTTTAAACCTGTTAAATATTTAGTTTACAAATCAGTGCACTTATAATGATGCTCAAGAAAGATGCTTATTACTTTCAGTAAGTAAATGAGCCATAGCAGGCTAAGAATTGTCACCCTCTTCAGCTGATTGCTGGTGAGCTTCATTAGGTAACCATGTCTTTTCAGCCACCATCTTTCTACCTTGAGATTGCCAGCAGATTAAGCCTTGGGCAAATGCAGAGCTGAATATATCCTCATATCTCTGATCTCTTCTACAATAGATGAGGGCAATGTAAGATCGCTTGTTCTTTCTCTGTATCTCTCTTTCTATTTTATCTTATTTCCTGTCTTCTCACAGAACTGAGCAATATATGGATATTTCTGTCCCTTGCTTCCTTCTGAAACCTAAAATAAAGTCAGTGGATTCACATACAAGAGCCTGTGATGGTGTCTTGGGGTTTCTATTGCTGTGAAGAGATACCCTGACCACCACAACTCTTATAAAGCAAAACATTTGATTGTTGCTGACTTTCTCCGGCAAGCCACACCTCCTAATAGTGCCACTTCCTATTGGCCAAGCATCAAACACACGAATCTATGGGGCTATTCCTACTCAAACCACCCAGAGACTTTATCCAAATTTTTGTTCAAGCTCTTCATCCAATGCCTTTCAGATTTTCTAAATTAGTTTGATCCCCATGATTTCAATGTGAGGGTTTTTATCTTAGAAATATTACGGAAAGGGAAGTAGAAGTTTACATGTATGACAAGGCTGGTCTTAGAAACCTATGAAGGGAGCAAAGAGGCATCCCAGGAACACATGCTAGGATCAGGATAGGTGAAGAGGACTGCAGGTTGTAACGTTCTTTCTCTGTATCTTCCTTTTTCTCCATCATCTTATACCTGAAGTAAAAGCCGATTGCACTGCTGTATCATAAGGAAAGTTTTCAAGAGGACAGGTGGGAACTTGAGAAGGGAAGGAGCACCTGAGTTCAGTATCTCACAGAAGGGAAATGATATTCTACATAATTTCTAGGTGGAGCGGGAATTTTAACACACATCACTAGATCGGGAAAACAGAAACATCCAAGATAATCACACCATCAGCATCAGAAGAAAGGATTAAAGAAACAGCAGGGCAAAGTCAAGGAAATGTGGGGCAAAACTTCGTTGTCATGTGGGGATTATGTTGGAATTGCTTTTTAAGATGTGGGATGGAAAATTAGATAAATGTGATAGATATCTTTACATGTTGGACTTATGACTTGTTATGAGATAGTGCCATGTGAGCTGGGGTATAATGTTATAGTTTACAAGTTAACTAATTCTGGACAAACTACTAAACATTTAAAAATTCTCAAATAGAGTGTGGGGCAATGTTTGAGCTAGTGGTCACAGAACTGAGGTTCAAAGTAAAGGGAATGATGTTTTCTAACAGTTCTTTCAAGAAATATTAATTCAATATCCAGATAGTGGGGTTATTGAGGGAGCCAGGGTTTTAGTCTCTATGACAGCAGTTATCTATTTGTGTGTTCCAACCACTTTGGGGGTTATGTATCAGACATCCTGCAAATCAGATATTTATATTATTATTATTATTAACAATAGCAACATTACAGTGATGAAGTAACAATGAAATAAATTTGTGGCTGAGGGCTTACCACAGCACAGGGAACTGTATTAAAGGGTCACACAGCATTAGGAAGGTTGAGAGCCACAGCTCTGCGAGTTGATAGGTTAAAGCAGAGTCTGATGACACACGCACATACCAGCTGGAAGGAAATGACGTGGTTTCAGGTTGTGATACTTGCTGTGCAGGGAAAGGATGAGGTGAAGACTGATGAGCAAGGGTTGGAGAGCCAAGCTGGTGCTTTAGATATGTCAGCTAAGGGAGTGGTCAGGGATAGCAGCAATCCCGTGTTTGAGGGGTGGTATAAAGACTGACACGGGGGACACTGAGAATGAGGCCATAGGCTCCTGGAGACAATCAGGACAGCTTAGTGAGAGGAGGCGATTGTTCTGTTTTTACCTTTTCTTTATCTTAAGGACAACCAGAAAGACAGCCTCATTTAGAACACAACAAGGACACAAACCAGTTAGTCTTTGAGAAGACAGTTGTCGCATTACAAGAGTGGGGAGTCTAGACAGGAGACTGTTACAATATTTTAGGCAAGGAATGGTAATGGCCATTTTAGGCAATTTTTTAGGCCAATATTTTAGGCAAGGGATGGTTGCTGAGAAGCAGCTTACCTATTTGACCAGAAAAAGATGCTCAGATGGTGGATACAGTGTTCCTTTTGAGTCTGTATGGTTGTTTTCAGGAGTTAGCGTTTGAATCATTGACTGAGGAATGTTGCCCTCCTCAAAGCAGTCCACATTCAGCCTGGCAAGGGTCTGGAAAGAACAATATGGTGCATGGTAAGCGAATCTCCTTCCTGTTTCATCTGGGACACCCACCTTCTCAGGCCTCTCTGAGGACATCACCCTCACAAACACCTTTAAACTTGGACTGTGACTTACACCATTGGTTTCCTTTGGTTCTCGGGCCCGAGGCTCAATCAAATCAAAGCATGCCACTGACTTCATGATTCCTCTACTTGCACAGTTGATGAGAATCTGTCCCGTCCATAATTTTGTGAAGCAGCTCCTACAATAAGCTTTTCTCTTCTGTCTTCTCTCTCTGTTTATCTAATACATAAACCTTCCACTTCTATATTCTATAGCTCCTATGGTTCTCTTTCTCTAGAGAACCCTAACTAATTTATTAATATATGGCTAGATTTGGGACATTTGAAGTGTCACCATACAATGTTGATTAATTGCACATAATCTTAGATAAAATGCCAAATAAAATCTCGGTATTTGCGAAGTTCCAAGTACATTCAAAATATTAACATTTTATGGCTTGGTACTCAGAAGGGAAGCTCAAAGGTTTTGATGTTGGAAATGGCATGAGACAGCGCCCCAATAAGTTAATTAAGTAGTATCATTAACATGGGGAGATGGTTTGTGCTTTCTCAACTTAAATGTCTACATTAATTCCCTGGAGACCTTGTCAATAGAGACTCTGGATCTATAGGTCATGGATGAGACTCAGTGAGCTACATTTTCAACAAGCCCCTAGTTGGTTCCAGAGTTGAGTTGCTGGTGTACAAGTCACACTTCTGATAGCAAATCGTTCTTGGGACTGTAACTGAAGAAAGTCAATTGTTATTTACACTGGGCTGGGAGTGTGAGTATAGAGAAGGGAATTTTTTCTTCCACAGTGGAGGTAGAGATTGGACAATAGAGAGGAATTAAGAAAAAAGCAAAGTATAGAATCAAGGTTAAAAGAAATGACAGGATCAGGAGTAGACACTAAACTCAAGACTGGGCAAAACTTTTTCTAATCAAAATTATTTGTATTAGGAAGCAGCTTGGGCCCTGATGAGAGGTCAAGGGGTATCAGATCCTCATGACCTCTTCAGCTGTGTGTGAAGGGATGAACTGTTCAAGTTTACATTCTTTATTTTTGTGTCTACTGAATGCCAGAACACAGAGTCAACATGTATCTGACTTGCCCATGGTGAAGGTGGTGGTAACCTACACCAAGCAATGTGGTTAGGCCTGAAATCAATAAGTCATTTTAGAAGTCAAGAATGACTGTCTTCTTTGGCCATGGGATCTTAGCCAGTTTCTGCATGGTTCCTGATTCTGGCTTCAGATATTAATGATTCAAAGCCTAGGAGCCATCACTCAAACTCTCATGGTGACAACAGAAACAGTGGCCCCCATTACTGAGCATTAGGTAACAAGCACTGTGCTAGGCATTTGAAGAAGATCATTTCACTCGCTCTCACAATGCTGGGAGAAAGATGATATTGTTATTGTCCCACCTCGCTCAAAACACCATGCCTTCCAGTACCCTGCTTTTTAAATCAAGCGACATGAGGTTTTTGCAATATTCAGTGGTTTGTTGAGGCCTCAGTAGTGTGACAGACTGGATTGATATCAAAGTGGCTCTTTTTTAAAATTTCATTTTAATATTATTTATTTGATTTATACGAGTACACTGTAGCTGGGTTCAGAAACACCAGAAGAGGGCATCGGATCCCATTACAGATGGTTGTGAGCCACCATGTGGTTGCTGGGAATTGAACTTAGGACCTCTGGAAGAGCAGTCAGTGCTCTTGACTACGAGCCATCTCTCCAGCCACAAAGTGATTCTTTCAACTAGCAGACCCAGAGGCCCCTCTTCCTGTAGCTCCCTTCTTAACCATCTGTAAAATGGCTTCCCTACAGGACAGCTTCAAAATCAGATACTTTCATTTTTCTGGAGTTAAATAAAACAGTGTCCCTGGGCAGCAACAAGTATAAATGGTGGTCTCTAGTTATCTGAGTGACCTTAATCACAGGTCTTGAATGCTTGGGCTGAAATAGTTTCACTTGGGAAAAGGGGGGGGGGTGGGCAGGGTAGATGAAATTAGTAGATTCTATGCTGCAGCCATTTGAGTGGCTGCAGGGGCCTCTGCCCAAAGAGAGATGCTGAACAGCCTGTAGAGTCCAGTTCATATAGACTGGTAAAGGGCCCAGATATTGGAGAGTTTTACAAAGCCTCTGAGATATGCTGGTGGACAGCCAAGGACATGTCCCCAGGTAGCTGGCCAAGTCGTTAAGGAAAGTGCATGTCTTCCACTGTCTCGTAAGACTTCCTCGTGTAAACACCCACATGACATAAACACATGAGCCTAATGCCTACCAACACTGTTTTCATGGTGGCTTTGCTCTTGTCATGGAACCCAAGTGGGACTCTGTGGCCTGAGATAGCAGCTCTAAGGCCACACCTCAACGGAGCATATAAAAAACTGTGGACTTCACAGGTGAAAAATGTTAAATGTGGAAAAGATGAGCTTTTAAAAACCAAGGAAAGAAAAAACAAACAAACAAACAAACAAACAAAAACAAAAACAAAACCCCGTTTCTGCAGAATGGCTTTCCCAGGAGCCTGACCCAGCTGTGGTACTTTGTGTGCTCAGAGGTAACCTGGAGTGCTAAAGGCCAGTAGGATCCGCCTCATTTGGCTGAGAAAGCACAGTCTCTGGATGTCCAAGATATTACGCAGGGATTTGAATGCTGGGTACAAATGCAACATGGAAATTATTTCAACAGTAAGTCTGAGTGTCAAGTGTCCTGTTGGGCTTCTGGGATCAGATACTCTTGTGGGCGAATGGAGCAATGGCTTGAGCCCCACGAAGCCCCTTACACGGAGGTGGCGCGGTGGCCAGTAAAATTTGCCCTAGGGTTTTGGAGCTGGCCTTTCCGCCACAAACATCACCAGTACGCTTTTATTTTCAGATGATTCAGCTGTAAGAATGCGTGTGTGTCCAAGCTGTCCAGATGGAGTCAAGCCTGGTTGTGTTCCCCTTTGATCCCCACCTTTTCTTACTTCTGCTCCTGAACTGCTGAACTCGGAGAGCTGTTTGCCTTTCCGCAGCAGAATGACATCAGCAGGGAGGCAGTTCCTGGACCAAGGGAGCCAAGTCCTCAGACACCATCTCGGAAGTAGGACAAGTACATTGTGTTTCTCCAATTCAACCCAGAGAACTGCTTGGTCCCCGAGGCCTATGCCAAAAGTGTTTGCGCAACCTCGGCAGCGGTGCCCAAAATGCAGAGCAAGACTCGGCCAGAGGTTTCATTCGTTGTGGAATGAATACTCACAGATGGCAGGGCTAGCGTTGGTGGCCGTGTCTATGTGAATTGCAGGCTCAAACCTCCGGAAAGGTTAGGGTCCTAGAAGGCATGGTACTGGGCCTCTCGCTAGGCCTGTCATAGCCCTTTGCCTTAGTACATAGTCTAGCTAAGGCACACAGAGCATTGAGGTAAAGCTGACCAGGGCACTGTGCCATCTTATTTTGGCTAGAAGCGTGTTCCTGGGCGTGGGTGGGGGAGTTGAGGAGGAGAAAAGCTACCAATTTGGCTGTTGCTCCCGAACATTTGCTCTGCATTCTTGAATCCTCTTGGTTAAAGTCCTTATCCCCCAGGCAATGGGGCAAGAATACACACACTCTACACATGTGAATGCATGCATACACAGAGAGACCCAAAACATCGCAGTAGATAAAAAGCAGTTATTGTGTGCGTGCCTGTATATGCATATATTTTTTAGGAGAAATCAAGACACAAAAATGTATGCACATATAAATGACCAATATTTGAAGGCTAATGCTGGTATCTTTCAAAGTCTAATGTAATAATAAACTTGTATGTTTTGCAGAGCTTTATAGGCTGCAGTAAAGTCCACATGTCTCATTCATCTGATGGGCCTAACCACTGTGTAGAGCATATGTTAGTTTCTTCTCCAATTCAATACTTCAGGAAACCAGGGAAGTAACTTGCTCACGATTGCATATCAATCAAGTGCCAGGATCAGGATTAGAAACAGAAGACAACCTCCTCCAATCTCCTTACCATACTGTTCCCTCATCTTTATGGTAAAATGGCCAAAGGGAAACAGTCCTGGAATCTACTCATCTATTTGTAAGACAGTGCTCAGTCCCTCCCAGAATAGCCAAGAGACCAACAGCAACATCTGCTTCACTTGGAACTTTAAAAAAAAAAAAAAATCGAGTTCCAAGTCGATCCCTGACCGTTTGAGTCATAATCTGCACTTTGATAGCATCATGGGTGTGATCAGCCAAGTTTGTGACACTAGGGAGGAAGGGACTAGGGTTGTACTCTCTTTCCTGCCACACTTATGAGCTCCTGAACATTTAGATCACATAATCAAAGGAAAAAAAGAGGAAAAGTAAAAGAAGAGGAAGAGGAGGAGGAAGAGGAGGAGGAGGAGGAGGAGGAGGAAAAGCTGCTGCCAGCTCATGCTAGGATCCCATATTCACTGTTCTGCTAAGAGCCAGATATAGGAGATCATGCCTTTAAAACTCTCCAGGTAGCTTTTCTGCAGTCGGGATTGAAAGCCTTCGGAATAGACCAGGTGCTTTCCACCTTTACTGAATCTGTGAGTCTTGTCCACAGGGAACAGCCTAAAATATGCATCACCTGCCCCATGCCTGGGGGGGTATGTCAGGATTCATAGAAAATTTTGCCATACTGAATCTAAACTTTCCCATTGTTTGGAGATCTTATCTGATAAGCACCTGCAGGTGGCCATTCCCTGTGGTTAACTCTTCCAAGGGCATAGTAAATTGGAGTCCCTTTCTCTTCTTGGAAAACGAATCAAAATGTCAAGAGAGAAGCTACTAGCTCCCCTATCTATCTGAAGAGATGTGAGCAGCTTCATGGTATGGAGTTAGGGGTGTCTCAATGCATTAGAAACCTCAGGGTGAGGAGAAATTACTGGCTCAGATCACCTGCAATTCAGGCAAAGCCCTTGGAGGTGCCTCAGGATGAACAGGATGGCAAGTCCCTCTGCACATGCCACCTAGAGCATCAACAAGATGTGTTCAGGTCCCAAGAATGCTGCAGCCACCTGGTGAGGCACTGGTGGAGAGCTCTGAGGACATATTGTGCTTATTGTACCTCTTCTGATATATATGCAAAACCCCAAACAGCCTCTACAAAACCTCAAACAGCCTTTCCTGTGTTCAGAATCACAATGTTAGATTTGGAACTATGCTTACTCTGTTGTGGAGCCATCTGTTTGAGATATCAAGACAAATTTCATCAGGGGATGCTTATATCTAGGTCAAGACAGGACAGCTGTGTGGCTCAGGCCAGATTCAGCCCACGCAGGAGCTTGTAACTCTAGATGGCCCATATCTAGGGGGACCCACTTATTTACTAGGTTTGCAAAGCAGCCCAGAAACAGATGAGGATTTCTTGTGGAGCCCTGCCCTGTCACTGATAGGCAAGCCTGGGCACTTGTATTGTTGTCTGACAGCCATGCCTGTCAGGCCTTGCTCTGGACATGTGAGGACATGTGCTTAGTCTGGGTGCTGCACACAGAAAGTGGGCAGCTGTTGCCATTCCTGGCAGCTGGACTTGTGTCTGGTCATGTCCTGCTCTGCTAACTGACTTTTCTCCTCTGCTTTGCTTTCATGGCTTAAGAACTGTAGATTGTGTGTGTGTGTGTGTTTCTGAAAACTTCTTGGATTGCTCTCTTCTCTTCCATTTCATCTCCTCCTGGCCCATATACAGGGTTCTATAGCTAAGATTCTGACTCTCTGTTCCAAACTTGACCCCAGGGCAGTGGGAAGTAACGCAAATGGTTTCTCTGAAGTCTTGGGCTAGAGATCAAGTAAGTTCTAGGTAGTCAGTACCTGAAGTGATCCATGTTTACTCTCTGCACTTGATTGGCTGGCCCATTGGCTGTCTCATGACCGCCACAAGACAAATTGTGACAATCCACTAACCAAGAAGCTGAGAGAGATGGGGGTGTTTGTGTCTTCTTGCAGATCAGTGAAAAGCTGGACATGGGCAATATGGTTGAGGGGTTCTCCATTCTTCTACAACTTAGAATTCTTCAGAACATTTATTATTATTATTGTTATTATATTATTATTGTTGTTGTTGTTATTGTTGTTATTATATTATTGTTGTTATTGTTATTGTTATTGTTGTTATTATTATTATTTTGGTTTTTTGAGACAGGGTTTCTCTGTGTAGCCCTGGCTGTCCTGGAACTCACTCTGTAGACCAGACTGGCCTCGAACTCAGAAATCCGCCTGCCTCTGCCTCCCAAGTGCTGGGATTAAAGGCGTGTGCCACCACTGCCCAGCTCTTCAGAACATTTATTATTTTATTTTTAAAAATTTAATTTTTATTTTTTTACTCAATGACTAATATATAGGGGTTCAGTGATATTTTGAGACACATATATATTCTACCACGACAAATTCCAAGTAATTAGTATATCTATCACTTCAAATATTGATCAATGACTTTGATCAATGACTATCTCTACCCTCATGCACTCCCAGAATCCTTACCTAACTAGAGTAGGATGAGTATTACTTATGTTTATTTTATAAGCTGTCTGTTATTCCTTCTTCCTTGGATTAGGAATGTCTTTTTTTTTTTTTCGTTTTTAATGTGTTTGATGTATGTGCATATATATACATATACACATACATATACATATGTGTGTGTGTGTGTGTGTGTGTGTGTGTGTGTGTATGATTGTGGAGACCTGAAGTTGACATTAAGAATCTTCCTGGATTGCTTTCTACCTTGTTTATTGAGAATCCAGGGCTCACCTGTTCTCAGTTGCCTAGAGAGTCAGCTTGCTCTGGGATCCCCTGTCTCTACATCCTTGAATGGTAGGATCACAGGCATCCATTGCCTGCTTTTATCCCAGGTTTGGGGGATCTGAACTGTGATCTTCACTCTTTGCTGTCAAGTGCTTTACCCACTAATCCACAAAGTAAGCTCCACTCCTCAGACTCCTACCTGCATGTTTTCATGTCTCCCTGGGTGGCCTTATATTTTTTTGTGTAGCTGACAATGGCTTTGAACTTCTAGTTCTCCTGTGTCCTTCCTTACCAGGGATGTCCTTACCCCACCATGACCATTTTTATGAGGTGCCAGGGATTTGTGTGCTCGGAAAGCAACTGAGCTATATCCGCAGACTGCTGGATCTTAAATAATGTCAGACTACCAAATCCCTTCTTCCAAGATGCTGAGCAAGATATCTCCCAAATTCCCAGAATCCATGTAAAAGACAAGAGGGTAATCTCACTTTTACAGAGCCCAGAGAGGGAAGCCTGTGCGAGGGAAAGTGTCATGCAAATGCAATTTCACTGCTCCCTTGCAAAGCAGCGGCTTCTTAACTGCTAACTAAGTGTTGCCCTCTGGTTGTCCCAGAGGGGCTGGCTGTAATGAACTAGGCAGAAGAATCTGGCTCATTTGTAATTACACATTAGCACCAACGAAGTGCAGTTCACACCCATCCTCTTCTTACAGAGCCACTCTCTGGCCAGTCTCTGTACCCCAGGGCAAAACTTTCCATTGCTTATTCAATTATGTTGTTCCATAGCTAATCACTTTTACCTTTGCCCAACTGTTCTACTTCGAACTATCTCTGGAATGGAGGCCATTTGCATATCTGTGTCTTAATCACCCTCTGCGTTCGTTCGAGAGGATGGGAACTGCCATTCTCGATGCATCGCAGCTGGGCAGATTCCGGCTGGGAGTGGAAGGAGATCAACCCTGGCTGGAGGCTGTGGAGTTCTCACACCTGCTGATTTCCAGCTGCCTGCCCGGCTGAGCTAACTGCTAAGACAGAGCAGCAGGAGAGTCTTTTCCTTTGGACGCCACTTGCATGCTTGGCTCAAGAATGTATATAAATAGCTTAGTGGTATAGCCCTTGACTAGTCTGTGTGGTGAGGCCTTGCATTTGATCCACACCATGAAACCAAACCAAACCAAACTAAACCAAAACCTCAGTCCAACCAAATGCAAACCAAAACAATAAAACCAAGCAAGAAAGAAACAATAAGCAAAACCAAAACCAATTCTCTCCCCTCAAAACCAAAGCCAATACAACAACATAAGAATGTGTCCCCTTCAACCATCTCCTCCCACCATGGCAATAGATAGGGAAGGGGACAAACTTTTTTCCACGAATATTTACTTAAAAATTTAAATTAATAAACTTGTGTGTGTGTGTGTGTGTGTGTGTGTGTGTGTTGGAATGTGCATGCCACAGTGCATGTCCAAGTACCGCTCTTCAGGGGTCTGTTCACAACTCCCCCAGTCGTTGTTTTTCTGTTTTCAGGGTGGCACGAAACAGGCTCCTGCACAGTTGTCCTGTCTCTGCCTTCCATGCTGTCTTGGGAGTGCTGGGGTCCCAGACACCTACCACCACATTCAGATTTTTATGTAGGCCCCAGGCATTGAACTCAGGGTTTCAGGATTACACAGCAAGTGTTTTACTTACCCATCTCCCCAGCCTTGGAAGACAAGCCATTTTAAGAGGGCCCTTATAGAATAGCTTTTTTCTGTTAGTGTGCTTTCCCTACAAAGAATTGGAATCTCAGTGTGGAGGGGTCCAACACCTAGCTTGGGGTTCTGATGTTATACTGAATGAACCTTTCTGTGGTGATGGATTGCTCTTGTATCCAGGATGCTCAGTTTGATAGCCATTAGCTGCAAACTGGCTATTGTGACTGAAGATGAACACATTAAAGTACACTTGATTTTAATAATTTGCAATTAAAATTAAGTCACTCCATTTGTCCCAGGGCTACTAGTTTACAGTCAGGCAAGGCAGGGCAATGCTAAGAGTAACTAGCCCTAGGTGTGGTGGGGAACACAATGTCCTGTCCACAGAACAGATTTGCTCTACTCTGACAAATAGTTGTGGTGTGAAACCTAGGTGGGCTGTGTATAGGTGCTCCACTTGTCATAAGATCTTGATAAGACTATGAATCTTTGGAAATATAAACCCAAAGTGCATTTAGTGAGCCTAGCCTGCAGAGCATCCTAGCTTACCTGTGTGGCACATGGAACCACGGTGATTGTTTCCCTTCCAGATCATGAATGGCTGGATGGGAGCTGCCTAGCATGCTCAGAGATGACAAAGAGAAGATCAAAATTCAGAATCTGCCGCTTGATCTCTCATGAATGTGCATCCCCATCACATGGCCTTAAAGTTGGAGCATCATCAGGGAAATGGCTGAAAACTGGGGCTGTATTTTCATCCTATTTTATTCTCTGGACATTTTTGCTTTGCTGGACTGACATGGGAATTTATTCATTCCTCTTATTCTTCCAGGCAGCAAGACTATCCTCCAGGCATCTCAAATACCCCTGTGGGAGAAGTGAGAGACTCCGCCTCTTGGCTTCAAGGAGCTGGAAACAGTTTTGTGTAGAGGGCTGCAGTGTCTTTGAAGTAATACATTTTGTCTCTAAAAAACGGCATGAAACCATGGCAATCCATTCCTCAATATATTTGTACTTATTTAACATTAAGAGAAAATTCCCTCCAAATCTTCAAGTAAAACTGCAGTTATAAAGAGAAACAGCAGTTTTATCTCGTGGTTTCATGAATCGTCCTGCCTGTGGTCTGTCACAGGGAGCCCCATCCCACATTTAGACAAGTGTTGACATGCGTAAATGGTTTAAACAGTCAATTTAAATTTCTCTGTCATCTCTACTCATTATTAGTTAACCGGTAGGTAGGATATTTTTGTTTAACATAGAAAGGAGACTATGAATAGGTTGGGGGGAATGACCATGGATCCTGCCTCATTATCCTTAAATTTCAGGTATTTCAAGGTCTTGCATAACAGATTTCTCCAAGACTAAAACATTCTATCATCAAGAAGCCCCTTAAATAGGAAGACAAGCAATTCAGAATAGCTTCAGGAAGTCTCTGAAGCTGACCAGATTTACTAGGTCCCTCCCTGCCAGAATAAGTAATAAAAGCCGAGAATCATTCTCAGAAGAAAGGAAGCTAAACTGCAAAGAAGACCCTCAGATAATCCAAGCTCCAGAGAAGACTCAGACTAGACCAGCTGCTTGGAAGACAAAGAAACCAGCTGAGTTGTCTGGAAGAGGTTTAAACCAGAGTCACTAGAAAATGACACTGTCCAATCTTTTGAGCTGCCTGCAGGCCGTGCAGTGTGCTCCAGGTTCCCAGCTTTTAAGAGCTGTCACCCATTCTGGGGTGAGCTTTGGTGGTGGGTTTTGAGTTGCTCCTGTAAGGAACCCTTCATCATTACTCCCACAAAGAACCCCAATAAAACTCATTGCTTCACCAAGCTGGGCTTTGGTGGCATCTGTACTTTGATCTGTCATGGGATCCCTATCTGGGGTGAGTAGATTGATGTGTGTGTAGCATCTATCCAGGGAAAGTTTTGTCATACAGCACAAAAAATACAGACAAGTGGCAAAGCAGACCATATTACAAGGAAGAAAGAATTCAGCAGGGTGTGGAGGCACACACCTTTTATCTTAGCACTTGAAAGGTAGTGGCAGGCAGACCCTGGGTGAGTTTGAAGCTGTCTTACCTACATAGTGAATTGCAGGTCAGCCAAATCGTCATAGTGAGACTGTCTGGGGAAGGTGATGTGGGAGGGGGAGGGGAAGGGGAGAGGGAGGGGAGGGAGAGGGAGAGGGAGAGGGAGAGGGAGAGGGAGAGGGAGAGGGAGAGGGAGAATTCAAGGTCACTTCTATTAAGAATACCCTTGTTTTCTAGGCTACATTTGTCTTAAAAGAGAAAGATGCAATGGATGTTATAGGAGTCATAAGAAATAAACTCAGCTCATGTTGGGGATTTAGTGAAAGTGGCTCTACTTCAGATCCTAATAGAAGTTTCTTTAAGAAAGCCAGTGTGGCTGGGCAGTGGTGTTGCACGCCTTTAATCCCAGCACTCGGGAGGCAGAGGCAGGTGGATTTCTGAGTTCGAGGCTAGCCTGGTCTACAGAGTTGAGTTCCAGGACAGCCAGGACTACACAGAGAAATCCTGTCTCGAAAAACCAAAAAAAAAAAAAAAAAAAAAAAAGCCAGTGTGAGGGACATTGCAATAAATATTTGGTGTATGCATACATCCTTTGAATGGGGAACATGTATGATACACAAAGTACAGATCACACAAAAGAAGTCATAGGTTGCTTCCAAACTCATTATGTAGAAGATGACATTGAATTTTGATCCATCTGCCTGCACCTCTTTAATGCTGACATCACAGGCATATACCACTTTGGTCAGTTTATACAATGGACTGAACCCAGGGCTTCTTGAACGCTAGGGAATCTAAATCCCTGGGTAAATTTTGGGACTCTGACTTCCCAACACACTTCCATGTTTTCTCCATGCTTCTGCCTTGTCTCATCCTTTTTGCTAAGGCTTCCAGTTGATTGGCAGACCTTGAGGGAAGTTGGAGAATTGGTCAGTGAGCAATAGGACAGTTCTTGAGTATTTTTCAATTAGAAAGTGTTGGGAAATTTTAGGATTCTTCACCCGTTTACTGTCAGCTTTGATGGGAACCATGGTGGAATATAGTGTGAGCTCTTTTCTATGAGACTGGTCTTACAGAGAGCTTTAGGGTTCTCCTTTGTTTGGTTAGTTTTTTTTATTTGGGGGTGGGTTAAGTTTGGTCCCCTGACTGCATTTTTGTGGGTTTGACTTTTGTTTTTCAAATATCAAATTCACCATATTATTACCACTGTTTTACTTTTCATCCTACCTATTTTTATCCCATCAGATACTGCTACCATAATTTTAATTGACTACCGCATCCGTCTCTCCTGTTGAGGTACCATAAGCACCTCAAATGTGAAATCTACAGAATAGAACTTACAATTTTCAAGCAGACCTGTTCTCTAGCTTCTCCCTTTTTGTCAGATGGCAGGGAAATGGCTCACAAAGCTCCTCAAGTCAGATGCCATTCACAGTTGTCTGAGGTTTTTCTTGACTAGATTCCGACTGCTCCACACTGATTCCGATCTTCCTTACAATCTAGACAATGGCCCAGACATCATAATATTCTCTCCTTGAAATTCGGTCTCAATTTCTGGTGTAACTTTGGCCCTGCTCTCCTGAAATCATGTTTTGAGAAAACAGATAGAGCCATCTCTTACCTCAAATGTCCTATTGACCATTGTTTAAGATCTCTGTAGAGGTTGCAAGATTTGTCCTAAGTGAACCTGGGTGGAATTGCCTAGTCAGAGCTTCAGTTGATTGTCACCTAGTGCTTCACATTCAAGCTGCACAGCTGTTTGCCACTTCTCAGATCTCACATACCTCACCTGCCACCAGGGCACCATTTCTTTCTAATTCTTAACCCATCTGTCATTTGGGCCTGCTTGAAAGTACCAGTGTTTTAGATTTATTTCTTCTACAGTTCTTTCAGTCAGGATTAGCTATTCTGTCTCTTACATCTTCCGACTTGCCCATGGGTCTTCTACAACGGTGATGTTTGTAATGTTTGATGTTCCTCAGTGTGTCCCCAAGTCTAGCACAATGTGGATGCCCATAACTTTAGCCCAAGTACCAGTCTTAGCAGTGATGGTTAGCTAAATCAGAATTCTTGGGGAATCTTGTTTAACTACTTTTGTGGTGCCTGGCACAAATAAGTGCTTTGTAAATATTCACAGGCTCTGCAAATAAGGAATCCTTGGAAAATGAATATGTTGACACGTAAACATGCTTCCATCCCTCAGCCTTGGGAAACTGCAAGGGAGGCTTGTAATAAAAACTGAAATCCAACATGGCTGTCAGTCCTTCTTTTTTCCTTATTATTCCTACCTAGAAAGGGGTAATAGCTACCATTTACTGAGGGCATACTGGATGCAAGTCCAGGATTAACAATTGTCACATCTTTTTTAAAAAAGATATATTTTTGTTTATGTATATGTGTGTGTATTTATGTGAGTGTATGCCACATACTTGCAAGTGATCAAGGAAACCAGAAAGAGGCTTGGGTCCCCTAGAGCTGGTCTCCTATGGGTGCTAGGAACCAAACTCAGGTACCCTGGAAGAGGGGTAAATGCTCTTCATTGCTGAGCTGTATTTCTAGCCCCAAATTAACATTTCATTAAAGGCATTTATGAGCGAATCAAGGACTATCATCAGAAAAGGCCTCAAACTTATTTTAAATTACCTTGTGCCTGTCTGAAAAACTGAAATTATTGTTTAAGCCCCTCAGACATTACACCACTAATCCTTTTCTAATGATCTCATCCTAAGAAACAGCATCAGCAGGGGACTCTTGAGCCTCCCCTCCCCGTAACGACATAATGAGCAGATTTGGGTATTTACATAATAACTTAGGATGATTTCAGAGCGTTTTAGACAAAATATACAGCCACTTAGATGGGAGTCATCGCACCCGTCTCAGCTCTCTTAGGAATTAAAGGGAGATGGAAATGGAAAAAGCAAAAATCCGGGAGTGTTTGGGTGTGTCCCACTCAGTCTAGGTTCTTAAATGCCCTGGGTTTATGGCAAGATGTCATAATTAGAAAACTGGCTTCATAGAAAATACAAGCACTGAAGCTTTGAGCAAAATATTAAAAAAACAAAAAACAAAACAAAAACCGGATGAATCTAAAAGCAACTAACTAGGTTCTGAAGTGGTATTGAAAACATCTAGTAACTGTCATTCATACAGGGGAGGCCACTGAGCCCAATTTGACCTGACCTGCTACGCTGCTCATTTCTGATGTATGGGCTGCCTTTGTTTAGTATTTTACTTCTATGTCTTTTCTTCAAATTTCATGAATAACCCTAAGGTTATTTTTACCTTAAGACATTTACACGCATGTTTGCTATGTTCTTTGTTCCTCTTTATTCTTAGGAATCATTTTCTTTCTTTTTTTCTTGCGGCCGCTCTTTTGTAAGAGTGTCTTGCGGCTCTATAAAACTGCCCTTGGGCTTTTCCTATTTAAAAAATGTGTTATTCTCACCCTCACATTTCAAAGAGAGCTCGGCTGAGCCTCCAATGGTTCGCCTCAGTTGTTGCTGTTGATGAGTCTGCTCTAGGCTGGTGTCCTGTTGATCAGCTGTCTTGGTCTCTGTCCATCTCTTCTTTGTGTTCTGCAGACTCACTGTGAGGCGTCTCCATGAATATTGCTGTTTATGACCTTCGTGAGTCACAGGATAACTGCCATAGATCAACTCTGGGAAAGACTCATTCATCGCCTGACTACTTTCCTTTGGTTATAATTACCCCAATCTGCCACTTGGAACTTGGTTGATTCTCAGATTTCTTTGAGATCTCCATTGAGGTCTGCACCTCTATTTTTCCCCTACTTTGCATGTTTGAGTGTAGTTCAGTCCTAATCCTTTTAAAATATAGACATAATTACATATTCTGAGAGCCAAGGGCAAGGTAACTTACTCCAATCTCTTTCTCGGGTATATTTTATTTTATGGTTTTCTTTGTATTTTGTTTTTTGTTCAAGGGTTAAGGGTATGTCCTCACTGTCTTTCTCTGTCCCTACTAACCACAACCAGTGTACAGGATGTGTATACCCTGTGTACAGGATGACATGCTTTGAACAAGGCAAAATCATTGTCTATTTTGGAATTACCCACGTTACGTGGTATGTTCTGGCATCTTCCCAGACTTACTGTCAAAAACTCCACCAAGTTCTTGGAATTCTATAGAAGAAAATATTTAGTGTAAGTCTTCTCTTCAAGCTTGAAGACCACTGACCTAGCCTTTCCTTCTTAAAATCTGTCCTTTTACAATATGATAAAGCACCCAGGATAGGAAACAAGCTCACCGACCCTGGGTCATCAGTAGAACACCGGAGAATATGTGTAATGCCTCTGTCTACACTGCGTGTCCATGTGTACACACACATCAGTGTACAGGGAGAGCTGCAGATACAGTGTGTGTATATGACTGTGTGTCTGTGTGTACACACATCAGTGTAGAGGGAGAGCTGAGGGCAGCTGAGGGAGCACCAACTGTGGAGAGGGGGAAAGACAAGGGAGCACACACCACCTTGGAGAGATAAAGCCTGCCCAGGGTCATCTTGGGCAGAACAGGCAGAGATTGGTTCAGGAAATGCAAGATAATAACTAATCTCGAATCTACTCACTTGTGTTCCTGTGGGGGGTCCCCATTATGTGTGGGCTAATGATCTGGAGGAGGGCATTGCTAATCCACTAATGACTTTGAATTGCATTAACTTTGAGGGCATAGGTCATCAACATGGAATGAAAACGAATGTATGTACATTGTATGAAATCTCCATGGCAGCTGAGACATATTTTACTACAGTGTAGGCTAACAGTCGGACAGGGTGTTGCTAGGATCATGACAAGGGACAGGACAGACTGCGTCTCTTTTTCTTGTCCTTTCTAGTGTTCACAGAACTCTGCTGGTTTTGTACAAAGTTGGCTACTTGCAAAGAATGGGAGGGAAAACCAGCAGGACAGTGTCAAAGCCCTCCTCATGACGCGCCCTCTTGACTCTGCAGCTGGGAAAGCTCTACTCATTTGAAAGACCCGTATAATTACATCAGGATGCCCACGTTATCCAAGGTACTGTTCCCACCGAAAGCTCTTCAGCCTTGGTCCCATCTGAAGCTCCCTTCTACCAAGTAAGGTGACATATTTACAGGATTAAGAATTTAGGAGTAGTTCTCAAGTTGTGAGTCCAGACTCTTTCAGGGGGCTACATATCAGATAACCTGCATATCATATATTTACATTATGATTACATAACAATTGCAAAATTTCACTTACGAAGTAGCCACAAAATAATGTTATGGTTGGGGTCCCCACTAACTGTGTTAGAGGGTCTCAGCATTAGGAAGGGTGAGGACCACTGGATTAGAGTGAGGACAAATTTTTAGGGATGCTATCATTTGACCCAATACTCACATCCGGAGGTGATGTGAATCCGGAGGATCCGGAATCCAGGGCCAGTAAACTCAGTCTCCGAATGGAATAACTATATTAAGACCTGGTAAGGAGTAAGATGTTTTGAATGTGAAGCAGAGGTTCTGTGGATCAGAATCTTATGGTTTATGTACCCTTCTGGGTTCTGTCCAGAGAACCCAGACCAGACCATTTGCTCATAAGCCTATGAATATTATACTTTTAGTTCAAAATCAAAATTCAGACTAATGTTTTAAATAATAATGAATTTCCTTATTTGACAGGGTGTCTAGGAAGGAGACATTTAAAGAGTTGGGATGGCCTGTAGGGAGCTAATGTAGCTCAGACTGTGAAATGTTCTGAATCAGATGAATGACCTTAGACTCTTGGTTCAGGCTAATTAAGCCGTTTCTGCCTGTACAGAATGTTCTGGTTTGCAGCAGTGGTTGTGTAACTGTTTAAACTATACACCTTTGCTCCAGGGAGCTAGCGAGTACGATGCTCTCCACTCTTCTGTTGTTTTTCTGTGAAGCGTGCAGTAGGATAGCTGTACCCCTTTAAATGAATAAGACTATCACACACTCAGTTTTGTCATGAAATTTCTGGGTTTGTGACTATCAAAGGGGTGAATTTCAGAGGCAGGCAGTGGGTAGAAATGGCTACCACTCAGAAAAGCAACAGGTCTTTCCTTTCCTGCATGCAACAGGAGCCTTAAGGAACAGGAACTGAAAAGGGACAGTAGGAAGGTCACTGGAAGCCAACAGGAGAAATCTGGACTGCTGAGTTATCCTCAGAGCTAGTGCAAGAAGGGGAGGAGCTGGTTATACTTTATGTTATTTTATTAGGTGATCCTTTGTCATGAACTGGGTGAGATGGTGAGCCCAACCAGCTTAGCTGGGATTCTCTGTAGGGCAGGAGAAATAAGAACGCCCCACTATGTGGGACAGTGGTCTGTGGCAGGCAGTCTATCACTCAGTCGAGCACAGGCTTAAACTCTGGGCGACCCAGCAGAGCAATTCGCAAGGGACTGGAAAACATTTTTTTGCCAATGCTCCCAGGAGGCTCTTGTCAACCAGCTACAACCCCTCCCCCCCAGCCCTCTGTAGAGAGGCCTGTCATGTGAGATTTGTCATGTAGGGGCAACACCAAGCCCTCCCACATGCAGATAAGGTGCCCTTAAACTCTCAGACCAAGCCAATGGGAAGTACCCATCCCAAACAGTATATTAGACCATCCCAAACTGTATAGGAGAGATCCCCATCCAGAAGGAATAAAGGTGTGAGAACTACTCGGTCTTCTGAGAGCTTCTATCATAAAAGCTGTGACACTGCTGCTGGGGAAGAGGTCTGCTCTCCTGAACGCCACCAGACACTTCCCGAACTCATCACCAGCTCGTCTGCCTCTCGTGGGCTCAGCCCGGGGCCCAATTCAGCGCAGGGCAGCGGGTGCAGTGCAGCTTCTGGAGCAACAGAGGCAGCAACTGCGGAGACTGAGATGGAGGAGACTGAGGTGGAGGAGACTGAGATGGAGGAGACTGAGGTGGAGGAGGCTCCCCATCCCTGCTCACGCTCTCCTCTTTGCTTGAACCCTCGAATTTGGCCAGTCCAGAGATCCCTGATGAAAGCTTCCAGCACGCAGGCCCACATCACTGCTTCTGCATTGGCTTGGACTAAGGTTTGGTTTGTTTGCTTGTTACCTCTCAGCTTGCCAGTGATATCACAACTTTGCTCATCTCAGATTGTTTAACCTATAGTTTGCTGAAGGTGATGGGACCTCAAAAATAGAATAGAGCTTTCATCAGGGGCAAGTTGCTCAGCTTGTCTGCGACTTGCGTTTTCACCTATAAAGTGAGGGTAATGGTGTAATGCTCAAAACTTTTGTGTGTGTGGAGGCTTTAGCAAGTTGTGCACGCAAAGTGCACAAGCTATTGCTAACCCGAGAGTGGATCCTTTATAAAAAGCTACTCCTGTTATTGGCATATTCATGAGGTAAGACTCTATGTCAGAAATAAGGCTAAGTGCTCTGGGACAAAGATGACCAGACAGAGTCCTGCCTGGTGCACTGCTGCAGTTTCTCAGGGAGAAAGGCAGGAATAACTAAGAATAAAGTTTAGAATCTCTGGGGCTGTGGCTTCATGATGGAGCCGTTGTCTATCAAGTACAAGGCTCAACTTCCAATTCTGCTACCACAAAAGAAACCAAAACTAAAACCATGGATGCTGCACAAACTCAGACTATGAACAGGGTAGAGCCTGCTGCCCACTAGACCTGAGAAGCTTTGGATCATGAAGGAGTTCTCTATCTTCCATGTTCAGAGTGAGAAGGTGAAGGGTACATAGTTGCTCAGGAGACATGGGTGGGAAGAACTTTTCAGACAGAATTGTATCCTCCTCTTTCCTGCTTGGTTTCACATCTCACAGAAGGGACTGGGTACAAAGCCTGACACACAGACGTGGAGTATCTGATACCCATAAACAGACTGTTTACACACATTAGCTGTGACCTCACTTTGGTTCATTGAGAATAGACAAATAGAGGCCTGGCCCTGCTTAACAGAGAAGACAGCAGTTGTCAAAATAACTCAGCTGGGTGGCATACACCTTTAATCGCAGAGGCAGAGGCAGAGGCAGAGGCAGAGGCAGAGGCAGAGGCAGAGGCAGAGGCAGAGGCAGGCAGATTTCCAAGGTCACAGCCAGTCTGTTCTACTGAACTAGAACAACCAGGGCTACAAAGAGAAAACCTATCTTTTAAAAAAACACCATCCACCCACCCACCCAACCAGCCAACCCCCCCCAAAAAGCCCCCAAAACAAAAACAAGCAAAACCAAGACCCAAAACAACCACCCCTCCAAAAAAAAAACAAAAACAAAAACAAAAACCCTTCAATGTCCACATTCACAGTGTTAACCAGGGAGATCCAGCAGCCCAGCCTCTCCTGGTCTTCACACTTCTGCTAGTCCCTGCGTTTGCTTGCAGCAATGCCAGAACAGGAGAAGAGAACCCCAAGAAAAATGGTTCTGCTGGAGATGTGAGAGGAATAAGCCTCATCACTTGCTCAGTTGTAGTTTTTCCCATGTCTCTGACCATCCCTTTCCTTCCTTTGGTGAAAGCTGCTAATTTTTGTTGGCTGTAGGTAGCATGGGAAACATCAGTTATGGTGAAACTCTCTCTATGTATACTGTCTTCTCGGTGGGATCACTTAAGTCTGTTTTGTACTTAGTAGGTATTCAATAAATACTAGTTGACCTAAGAAGTCGACTAGTTGTGTTATATGAATAGAGGCTCTTTTTAGGATTTATTTGGGTTGTAAGTGATATGGTGGTAAAGCCCAGTCTCGACCTGTGCTTTAGGGTATTCTTGAGCTAACATAGGTAGAGGTCAGGAGAACACACACACACACACACACACTTAGCACCTTTGGTATCAGCCTCTACCTCCTTTCTTCTATGCCAAATGAGTAGCTGGTAGTGAATGTGATTGTGCGTTCTGTGAATACTAAGCACAAATGGACATGGTGAGGGGGTGGCTAGATAGATTGATGCTTGAATAAACAAATTACTGGATGAGTGAGTGAGTAGACGGGTTGACAGACGGAGAGTTGGGTGGGTAGGTGGATGGATGGATGTGCGTATGGGTTGGTGAATGAATGATGGATGAATGAGTGAAGGTACATATGTATCCATTAATGAATTGGATAATTACTGGTGAGCCACTTTTCTGGGGATGTTTTCAGCCGTCATAATATTCCCACAGCTGACTTTATCCGTGAGTATGTGTGTCATACGGTAAAGCTGAACACACAGCTGCAGGTGTGTCTTTCTTATTTTCTGATGCAATGAGGAAACGCTAAGGAGGACAGGGGGCTAGGTGAAGGATATATCCTTCCAGGTGAATAATGAGATTCCTTGAAACCGCCCCGTTTACACGATCATGTTTAATCCTCGCAGCAATTTTATGAAACAAGTGTTCTTATTACCACCAAATTGCAAGTACTTAATGAAGTGGAATAGCTTGCTTGGGAAATTGTAGAGCGAGGACTCGAACCTGGCTAGGTTGTATTCATTTAGAAGCCTGAGCCCTTTCCTAATATACAGAGTGGAGAAAGCTTAGTGTATAGTTGACCAAGAGGCCTCAGAAATATGAGTGGTTTTGTTTGAACCCAGTGAAGCCACTAATTTCTTGCCTTTGCCTTCTCAGTTTACTCTATATTTTAATGGAGGTTATAGAATCTTCTTAGCAGGAGTACTGTGAAAAACCAATGCCTATAATAGAAAGCTTTGAGATATAGAGCTGGGAGAATGGGTGGAGCATGCTGCTGAGCAGGAATGAGAAACTCCACCTTGTTCTATCTCAGTGAGCTGGTTTGTAATGCGCTGTGTCTGTACAAGATTCATTCGTTATCATGAGAGACCCATAACTGTGCAAAGCCCTGAGGATAAGTGACTGTGGAGTGCGCAGCCCTCAATGGGACGTCTATACTATTCTTTCCATGGCTTAGGGACTATCACAGAAGGAGGGGCAGTAAGAAAGAGCTGAAGGTTGAGATGAGTGCTGTGAAGTGCTGTCCTCTGGACATGGTTCAGCTGTTGCGCATATGAGCTCAACTACCTGTGGTTACGTGCATAACACTTGCAAACATTGAGCCTATCAGCATTCTCTCCTCAATGGGGGGGTGAGGCTCACAAGGCCTCACCTTCCCACCCCCATCCCCAAGGAACTATGGGTAGTTCATGGCTGTTGGGAGAGTACTTTTCTTCAGTATTATATCCGCTGTTAAGTTGCCCATATCCCATTAAAGAGCCCTCCATCACCAAGCCCATAGTATGAACTCAGTGGGTTCCTCTCTCACACACACAAAAGACAAGAGGGGCTGAGGGATGATTCAGTGGTTAAGAGCACATACTCCAGGAGAGGATTCAAGATCAGATCCCAGAACCTATGTTTAGTGGTTCAAAACCACCTCAAACTCCAGTTCCAGGGTTCTGACACCTTTGACCCCTGAGGGCATCTTCAGTCTGTCTTATACACATGCTTAAAAAATTTAAAAATGAATCTTTAAAGACACAAGAATAGGAGGAAAATTTGTGAAGAAGAGTTCATCAGGACTAGGAGGGTCTCAGAAAGGGTAATGGGATGGTAGTGAATATGACCAAAGTATGTTATATACATGCAGGGAGTTGCCAAAGAGTAAATACAATTAAACACAACTTCCAGTGATGCGTTCTAGAGAGGAAGTGGAACTTGGTAAATAATTTCTAGATGTAATTTTCACATGCTTGTTTTAAACAGTGTTTTTAGCACTATATTATGGTAAAATAAAACCACTGTTATGAATCACTAATGGTGGTATTTAAATTCTGCTGGGAAGTCAGAAAAGAAAGCACATCATAGCTATCACCTCTACTTTCAGTTGACACACTTGGCATGGTGTGATTTTCTGTAGTAAATTGCATGAAGACACAGAACATGGGGAAAGAACATCTCTCCATGCTTATGGGTCTTTTCTTTCCAGATGGAGTATTTTGGGGTAATATTTTTAAAAAATTAATTTTAGCTGATACATACATAATTTTAGCTGAATCTATACACATTCATGTTGTTATCCTCTTCTGTCTCTGCCACAGGCTACCATAGATTCATATATTACCTCTCATCCATTCTTTGGTTTGTCAACTATTTACAGAGCATTAGCTCTGTGCCAGGCAGAATGGAGATGACCTTACCTCTTAGAGAGACTCACAGTAAAGAAGAAGAAGCCACAGGGCTGCATGACTCGATCATGAAAAATGGTAAGAAAAATGAGGGGAAGTGGTAAGGTTGGGAGACAAGCCAGGAAATTGTCTCAGGAATGGATTTCAGATGAAATCTGAACATCAAGCAGAAGTAACACGGCTGGGATTTGTGGTGCGTGGGACACCAAAATGAGTGGGGCAAAGGGCAAAATCTGACCCCGGGTGCTCCTGTTCTGGAGGCCAGGGACATGGACAAACACACTTGCCAGTTACAGTAGCATCAGGCGCTGCAGTCAGAGATGTACCGAGGAGAATAAGCCTGAGGAACTCATCCCTGGACGGGTCCTAGGCAAGCCAGGTTGCCTCGAGAGTAGGATTGCAGACAGAGAGCATTGGTAGTGAGGGCATGGTAAAGGGGATCTCTTGGGAAGGCCAAGGATGCCAATAAAGAGTCCAACTGAGAAAGGGAAAGTAGCATTTCAAATCTGGAAGACGGCATGTGTCTGGTAGAAAGGGCCTTGACTGCTCCACTAAGGATGCTGAATGTGAATCTCTGAAGAACTGTGGGAAGACTTTAACCAGGAAGGAAAGTGATGAGGTTTACACCAGAGAGACTCCACACAGCAGGAGAAGGCTAAAGTGGACTGGATGGGAGACTGGGAGCCATATTAGGAACTGACAGAGAAGCATAGGGGTCACAGGTAGCAGAGACAGGCAAAGTTGAGAATGGCCTTAAAGACTGGTGGCCTGAGTGGGAGGTCACAGACAGTGGTCATGGAAAGATTCTTTACTTTGCTCACTGCAATATTCCCCTAATAACGAGTTCCTTAGGCATCTTACTTTACCCCCCACCCCCAAACACACACACAGTGTCCTGCGAAGTGCCCAGCATCAAAGAATCCTGATGAATTGGTTCAACTTTTCCGTATCTAACTTGGGAGCATTTCTTGTTTTATGTAACATCAGAGTAATCTTCAGCAAAGTGAAAGCTGACTTTTAGATGAACTTCAGATCTCTTGTTGCTTGCCACAAGTCCTTTCTTGACCTAGCGTTTGGCAGAGACCACTCTGAAAGGTCTTAGGGTGGCTGTGTGCGATTTGTCTTTTACGAGAATGTCTTTTCAAATCCTTTGTTCATTTTATTCTTGTGTGTGTGTGTGTGTGTGTGTGTGTGTATTTAATGTTGAGGAGTTGTAGGCTTTGCCTACATACTTCAATAGAAGTTTCTAGTCACATATTTGTTAACTGTACTTTTTTTTTTAGTTTATAGCGTAGATCACAGGAGTCTGTGAGGGCTCAGGAGAAGGATGGTCAAGTTTCAAGCTGGTTCTATTTGGAATGCCAGAATATACCTCTTTGAGATTGTTTTGTTTAATCCCCCCTGGTCTTTCTATCTTTGTATCTCTGTCTCTGTCTCTTTCTCTCTCCTCTATGTCTGGTATATGTTTATGTCCAGATGTGTATGTGTATGTGTATGTGTATGTTCTCTCCTGTGCAAGCACATGTGAAGGCCAGAGGTTGACACCAGTCTTCTTCAGTTGTTTCTCCACCTTACGCTTTGAGACAGAGTCCCCCACTGAGGCTGGAGATTACTGTTGTGGCTGGCTAGCAAGCCCCAGGATCTGCCTGTTTCCATCCCTCAGCCCCGAGGTTACAGATTTGTGCACTACACCCAGCTTTTACCGGGGTGCTGGGAATCTGAGCTCATGACCCTATACCTCTGCAGCAAGTGTTTTACCTACTGAGCTCTCTCCCCAGCCCAAGTTTCTACATTCTTGTTAAGAGTACAAGACTTAGGCATCTGGGCCACAACTGTATTCTATTGTCCACATTTAGGTTTGGCCAGATACTGAAATATGGAAGTTTCTATCCAATCCTGTGAAGGACTTGATAGAATCTATCAGAAGCTAATTTATCTGAATAATTTGCAGCAGATAGATTGCTTTACCCATTCAAGTCTTTGCTTGTATTGACTCAGGCCATTGTCATATGCTCGCTATGTTGTTTCGGACTCTGACACATGTTTCCTTGGGGTATGCCTCATAGACAACTCTAACAGACATGTGGAAGCTGTTGTGATTCTAAGGTGGAGAAGGAGTCAAGGACTTCCTCCAAACCATCCAAACCATCACACATGTGAGCTCCAACATGAGAAACCACTTTAGGAACCTAAAGGAGCGAAAGGAGGTTCTTCTCTGGGGACCTGGTTTATGTTTATCTAATGGATTTGCTGAATATGGCAGTGAGTATATTCTCCTTAGACAGGCCTTAGGAGGAGCTTGGCGATACAGGGCTGTGTCAGCTTCCTCTGATTCAACCATCTTCCTACCTAGACTTTCTCATTGTGGTTTAAGTATGTCATAAATAAATATGACCAAACTCAGAATTTTATGGAACAAAGTGATGCATAAAATACTTAAAGAAAACTCAGTGAAATTGTCCTGGGTTTAGATATAATAGCAGGGATTTCTATTTGGAAATACAAATTCACAAGTTATACGACTATAAATAATAGCTGATATGTATGGACAAAGTCCATATGACATGGAGAGAAAAACAAGAGACAGAACCCGGGCGTATGTAGCAGAAGAAAAGAGGCCAAACAAGGACGACTGGAAAACTATTCCTAGAGGGGAAGGAAGGTTGGATGACCCCAGCAGAGAGCCTTATCACTAAAGATGGGAGAGGAAAACAGAGCGGGGAGGCTCCCAGTGTCTGCTCTCACAGGGTTCAAGAAAGAAGATGCTGGAGCTGGGAATGGGGGCTTTACTGGTGGCTTTAGGAAGTGAAAGATGTAGTTTGAGGACAGAGTCCAAACTACGAAGAAGAAAGAGGCTTAAAATACAGAAGCAAAAAGAGGGAAATATAAAGAATTAGCCTTGAAGTAGTAGAACCAAAGGAAACTCACAGCAGCAGAGGGGAAAGGTCTTGGAATAGGAAGAAGAACCCTGCTGAACTAAGGTGAGGGTAGAAAGGATGCCCAGCATGGTGCGGGCTGGGCCGTGGCTCAGCTCACCATCGTCCTGTCTCTAGATACAGATAGATGATATTCCCAGCGTGCTTTTCATGTACCAGACAGAGAAACATGAGTAGAAATGGTGTGCCTCTTATAAATTCCCCATGCTCAGTTCTCCAGGTGTTCACACTCTGGTAGGTAAGGAAGGTAGCCTTCAAAGAGACTTTGGAGGCCACATGGTGAAGGTCATTGAGTCACCTTCTGCCTGGCTTCCTATACTGGGTTTCTCCCTCTGCTTTCAGGCCCACTATTTCCTTGTTCTCCTGCAAAGGCTCATGATGGACATGAGGTTAGAAACAAGAATAGAAAAACACTTTGAAGGTTCTAGAAGCTACCACATATGTGTTACATGGAAACTTTGTGTTTCTGACCACTCCCAGAAGGCACGCCTTCGAGCTTCCCACCTGTCTGATCTCGCCTTAATGTCTACCTGCTTTGCCTTATGCGCCTGTAAGTTACAATTCCACTGTCCTCCACTTACTGTTTGCCAATGTTATGACTGGGATTAAAACAAAGACCTAAACAGTACGCAATATGCAAGCCTTTGGTCATGTATTTGCTTGTGTGTTGGACAGATCTTCATTCATTCACTTGGCCAAAAAGTAATTATTGATCTGTAACTCTGTTCTAGATACTAATGAAAAACAAAACAAAACAAAACAAAAAAACAAAAACCATGCATAGTCGTCTTTAAGATCTAAAGTCTTTAATAGGAATTAAATAATTAGGTGAGCATCATAGAACAGATCACAGGAGCCTTTTAGAAACATTGGACTGTGATATCTAAGCTAAATGTATATGTTAGAAGCTTCCTGAGAGAAGAAACAGAAGGATCCTTTATCCCCAGAGAGCATGCCTTTTCTATATATGCATCTGCAAGACAAGGCACAGATCCATGTGACATTTTAACCTTCTTTAAAGGTTTGCTGCTATTGTTTTTTAGTGGAAGATTGCAAGAAGTCTTTCTTCCATACAAGCCCATGTTGAAAATGACAATGGAAGGCTCAAGAAGGTGCTGGCAAGTGGAAGAGGAGAACTTGGAAAATCTGTTAATGTGGACACTGACTCTGGAAGACTGACCTTTGACATGCTCATCCACATCAAGGGCCACCTATTATCCCCAACCTGATGCAGTACTCAATATACTACCAGAGGGGTGCATGTCTTTCACTATCTCTTGTACCAGAAGAAGAGGCAGAGCCTTGAGCATATACCCCCAGTGAGGCTCCTGTGTAGGTCAGATGCTGTTTGTGACTATGAGCACCTAAAGACTGCATCTCAGGGAAGGGCCTGGGCTTATGCTGTTGGCACTGAGCTGCCTTGCAGCCTGACTCCTTGGCCTTTGGCTGGATTGTTGGGAACACAGAGCAAAGAGCTATCTGTACCCAGAGTATGAATTCAGTAGAAAGGTTTTGTATGGGTTTTTTGTTCCCAAGTCCTCGTGGCAACCTGGGCACGCTCCCAGATGTGAGATGCCTGTTGTCCAGATGTTTTTCTGGACAACTCTCAGAACTGGGTGGGCCTAGAGAATGCTACACACAGAAACATTTGTCAGTTTGCAGTCACCTGTTGTATAGGATGGGTGGCTCTCTCCAATGCAGTTCTATGAACCAGGGCTTTTTTTTTTTTTGGAAAAAAAATCAGCAAAGGACTTACGAAAGCCTGGGAAATCCACATGACATGCTCTCTGAGCAGCTCTAGTCACTATTGCTGCAGTGATTCTTCTGGATGGAGCACAAGGCATTGGTTGCTTTAATGAAGGTACCCCTAGCTCACAAATATAACTCCTTCCTTGCTTTAGTAGAAGCAAAGCTATTACCTAGTAGTTTTTTTAATTTTAACTTCCTGTGCTCTCTTGGAAAAATAAAATGAAAAAAATTCTCCCTGAGGGACCATGGAGTTTATTGTGACTAACTTCAAGAGATGTTAAAGGATCCAGCATAGACATGCTTTATTACTTGTCAAGGGTCTTTTAAAAAGCTTGTCACACAGTAGAGTCACAGTTCATTCTGGATCTCCTCTTACTTTGCTCCCTCTCTAAATTACTGATAAAGAATCTAGGCCTCACCTCAGGACTGGCCCTTGAATTTAATAGTACCAACAGGGATATGGCCCTCTCTCTGACTACCTCTCCATGTGAGTAATGTTTGTAGAGACCTGTTTGCAGCACACTTATCTTCTTGCTGTAGAAATAGGCAAGGGAACCTGGCCTCTGGGTGTCAGAGGCAGCCTCTCTGTTTCTGACTTTAGCCATACCTAAGTGAATGAAGGCATATTTTTTCAACCTAGTGCTGATCAGTGTGCAGTGGGCTTGGAGTCTCCTGGGGCCTCTGGCAAATTGCAGGTTCCAAAATGATAGCTTTCCTCTGATCTGGTCAGGGTAGAGTTCTCTAGTTCGAGAAATGTCACACACAAGCCAAGTAGTTGATGATTATGCATGCTGACAGGGAATAGAGAGGCCCAAGATGGTGAATTAAATGGACTACCATGTCATCTTGTCATGGCTGTGCATGGCTATTTCTTCAATGGTCCAGTTGCCAAGTGTTAAGTGATGTTCATTTCTTCAACACCTTCTGGCTGATGGTCCTTATACTATGCTTTATGTCAGAAGCCATCTAGGAAAGGCTAAAGGCATGCAAGTGACTTTCCTGGAGATGGCCCACCATTTTTGTATGGCCTGCGGGGGTGTGCTCTGAGAGGCAACATCCTGAGAGACTTCATCTCAAGCTTGCTTCTTACTGCTGATATGCCTTTTCCTGTCACTATTACTTAGCATAATGATTCTTGGACTTTAGTTCACCCTATTGGGCTTATTTCCTGAAGATCAACATAAAGATGAACTTTCACGGATTAATGCTGTTTAGATGAATTCATGATTTTATAGATTTTTTTTTTATTTGATTCAAATAATTTTAGAAAGCAAGTTTTAGGAGATGGTTGCTTAGCCAGAAAGATGGAATGAAGCACTGCTTTCAACTTAATATCAACTTCCTTCTGTAACTCCCATTTTATGTAACATTTTATCCATGAGGTAATTTCTAAGGAAATTTGTCTAAGAAGATATAAAAAGGCCAGAGAGAATTAATGCAGTGTGCCATCTGGGGTGCTGCCCCATCTACCCACCAAGTGATTGTGTGTGGTTTGGGTGGCTCTGACCCATCCACTAAATGCATATATGTATATGTCTGTTTTTCTATACAGACATATGTAGGTATATATGCATATATGTAAGTATGCATGAACACTTGTAGAGATGACAAGACAGGTGGTTGGACCTGAGCAGTGTGTGTGTGTGTGTCTGTGTCTCTGTGTGTGTATGAATGTGTATGTGTCTGTGCATATGTGTCTGTGTCTGTGCCTATGTTAAAGATTTAAATTCTTTTCCTTCTGATTCATGAAGAGTTAATGAATTCTAAGCCTCTTGTCCTGCTTGCAAGAGGTTCTTGGGTGAGAGAGAGAGGGAGAGAGAAAAAGAGTGTGGGGGGGAGACAGAGTTTATTAAAGCACAAATATAGAGCTACAGAGAAAGAAAACAGTGCTTATCAGCACAGAACAGAAAGAGTTAAGTTTCCAGGAGCCATCAGCTTCTGGCTCCCAGAACAGTAAGAGAGATTAACAAGGCCATAGATCATCAGTCTTTGGCCTTTGTCCAACTCTGTGTCCCACCTCAGTACTTGTGATTCCAGGAAGGTCCCTAGCAGTTCTAGGAATTAGGTAAGATGCAAGAAATAGCTCTTTCCCTGAGAAATGCATAGCCCAATGGGTGAAGGCAAACATACAAATATAGATTAACTCTGCAGTGTGGAGATAAATGGCAGAATAATGCATTCTGAGTCCACTGTGAAGCAATAATCATGACCGCTCATGGCATACCAAGAATGAAGAACACCATCCACCGTTTACTGAGTACTTACCATGCCCTGTGTTTTGTCTGAGATATATATACTACACAACTTTATCATAACAATCCTCTGAGACAAGGACAGGTACTTTGGTTGTTGAAATATTTTGTGCAAAGCTGTCCAGTTATAAGAACTGAAATATCATGCCTATGGCTGTGCTAACAGCTATAATGCAGTTTTCCTGGAAAGAAAATCTATCACTCACTGAACTCCTTCTAACGTGGAGCTCACTCAGTTGAATAATCTTGGTATTTCCAAGACAACATGAACACAGGAAGAAGGATCTGTGAGTACTCACTGGCTACACACACCTGTCTGGATCCCACCACTCCATCAATTAGCCAGAGCCGGAATAGTAAGCCGGTCTAGGCTTACACATTGGCTCATGCTGCTTTCTTGCTGCCTGCCAGGACTTGCCTCCTCTAGCCATAGCTCCCAGTCAGTTTACTCAGTGTTCCTCATGCAGAGAACAGTTTGTCCTGAGTGTCATCATCTGCCTCCATCAATAGCTAATGTCACCAAGGTGACCATTATACCAACAGTTGCAGCATACGTTTCCACATCCATTGTGGGATACAAACAAGGTCCTTCTGAGGCGAAAGGTGGGTGCTTAGAGAAATCAGCTGGGTGTTAGGACAGGACCGGGGCTCCTCAGCGCCTCACGTTCCATATCCCAGCCCTCTGAGTCACCCAGCACACACCCTTCTTTACTTCCTCTCCTAAAAACAGTTGCACTTTGTGCCACAGGAAGCATGTCTACTCTAGTATTGGCCATACTTAATGGTGGTCCTGGATTCCTTGATATGAAGAAGAACGAAATAGGACAGGGCCCTATTTCGACAGTTTCTGTGTTATAAATTACTTTTTGTTGTCAATTGCACATTTATTTTTTCCTTCCTTCCTTTCGTTTTCTTTTTCATTTTCTTTTTTCTTTCATCTGTTTGTTTTATGTGGTCTACCCAAATTAGGAAGTCAAATGCATCAATGTTCTTCCTGTGAATCAAGTTTAAAAAAAAAACCCTCTCTTCTGATCTCAAATTGCTACTCAGGGCCACTTGTTCCAAGTTCCTATGCTGGACCCTACAACATCATGTAGGCAGAAATGGGAGGAGAGGGGATTCTCCTGATGGTTATAGAGAGCTGAGCCTCTTGGGGATCTCAAAGGTATCGGACATGATAAACTGCAGTGGCATCATGTGAACTTCACTCGAGGGCATCAAAAATCAGAGGGCAGGAGGTGCTGACCTTCAGGTGATGCTCTGCATGCTTTAGTGCTTGTCACACTGGAGTAGCAGCCCTTAGACCTTCTGGGAAATGAGTAAGAAAGGTGGGATCGAGGATGGGTCCCTTTTAACACCTTGCGCTGAGTCAAAAGCACATGTACAGTTGTTCTGTAGATTGCTCAGCCTCTCTAATCCACCTGACTCACAGGTTAGTAACTTAGTAATTGATGAGGTATTATTTGGGTTTTACCAGAGAGTCACAAGTATGGAGGAAAAGGGATTGATAGCAGTTCAAATTGTTTCATGATGTCACTAGGATGTAAGGATACTTCTCTGACTCTTCAGGAGGCAGTCGCTTGCCAGCCAAGAGTCATTCTGCACCCACCTGTTAGAGACTGGCTGGTGTCACTTCTGGAACCCTGTATACCTGCTTCCCCTCAGGGAAGAGGGAGAATGAGTGAGGTTGTATGTATAAAATGTTTTGAGGTGGAGGAGGTTTTCTACCATGATCCTATCCCCCCAGATTGTCTTTGTACCACTCCTCATGGACACTGAAAACTCCCTGCCCCGGCAGCTGTGCCCAAACCTGCATAATGGTCTCTCACATTCTCCCACTGTCTGCCAGGAAGCCATGTTCATTCCAGGCTGAGTGATCCTTCGTCATGAGCATAGCACATGTTAGATTCTCTCTCTTTCTCTCTGCAGTACTGCAGCTTCTGCACCAGATCTCCTCACCATTGCCCACTCTTCTACTCAGAGCCAGTTCCTGTGGGTGACTCATGAAGACCAGTTCTGCTCCACTGTTGCGCTGGTAGTACCTGGAACCTTGCTTCATGTTTCCATCCAGATTCTATTTGAGGGCCTACTGTATGTCATGTGCTTTGAAATGAGTTGGAGGCATAGGAAGAAAATCTGTACTCTACATCCTTCTGCTGTATATTAATCTATGCCTCAAATACATATGACCAAATGATAAATATGATTCAAAGGAATTATCTCACGCCACAGGGAATTCTGCCTGCCTGAACAACGTGCTTAGCTTACCACCACATCTAGTAGTATTGCTGAGCCCAGCTCTCCCTTCCTGTAAGTCTCTGTCGATTATCTGGGTTCCCCCATTCCCAGAGCCATGGTCCCCTTGCCTATGTGGAAATGACAGCCTTGTCCTCTTTCTCTTGTTCGTCTAAGAACAAGCGAGTGGGTGCTTGCACCATTAAGATTTGATCTGTTATTGTACCACCATTTCCTTCTGGATTATTCCACTCTCTTGATGTTTTTTATTGGGGTGAGAAGACCAGAATTTAAAATCATATTCTGCACTTAGCCTATTCATTGTAGGCAATTATCACTGTTCTCTACTTAGGAGTCAGTAAAAATTCCCTATTTTAGTTCTAAACAGCTGGTGAAATTCCCCACATGATTTGGAAAAATCTGTATATAAATCTATCCTAAAAGCAAATAACCCCAATCTTATAAATTCACAGTTCAATCAATATCTGCCCCAAGAAGTAGGGAGCGTTCATTCTCCAGCTCTCTGATTCAGAGCAGCCATCTTGTCTCTTTTCATAGCAGAGGACCTCAGAGCCCTCTCTCTCTGTTTCAAGGTTCCCACGCTTGAGTCATGTGACTTGACTCCACTCTGCTCTCCAAACTTCCAAATTTTTAACTAAATTTCTAACTATAGGCTAAGAATCTTAAATTTCTAGTGGATTCCTGCCTGCCACGGTAGATGTTATCTGTAGCATGAAATATAAAAATGCAATCCATGCTATCCTGGCAGTGAGTACACTGGCGGGCTGGCTGGCCTGTTCTCATCTAGTGGAGACTCTCTGACCCAGAGCTCCGAAATCTCTTCACCCAGCTGGCTAAGTTCCCACTGGCGGGTCACTACCACACCAATCCCATGCTTCCAAATTCCCACTGCCTTTTGGGGTACACTTCTTGCAAACCCACACTTTGCAGCCATACCTTTCTCTCGGAACCCAGTTGAGTCACCACATGAAGGAAAACACCACACAAACTTAGTTCAGAATCAACAGGTAACACAATCGATGGGCGCATCAACTAGCACCCTAGTTTGTAAGCCATTCTAAGTAAAATCCTCCAGTAACAGATCCCATTGGCTCCACCACCTGAACTGGAAGTCTCTGTCACCTACATCTTGACCTCCACCTGTCTCCCATCCAAAAGCTAGGCAACCTTTTTCTGCTTCTCCTCTTTCCCCTCTCCGATATGGAAGTCCCGCCTACTCCTCGCCCAGTTCCTAGAAATCTTTATTCATTAGGGAAAGGTTCACAGGAAGTCACTTGAGTACATGATTCACCTTGTCGCAGACAGCCCCTCTTAGGGAAGAGGAATTAGCACCAAAATACAAACTGCACCAGGGCTATCCATGACAGAAAAGTCATAAAGACAAATAAATGAGGAATAACTATATAATGAATATAAAAAGAAGCCCCCACATCCCTCCTCCCTCTCTCGATCTCTCTCTGTCCCTCCCTCTCTCCCCCTCTCTGTGTCTATCTAGAGAGAATTTCAATGTTTTTAATTTGCCTATAAGTTGACAGTATTTACTCCAATCATATATTACTTAGAATCTTTCACAGGTAGGTTTAAGTAGTTAAGTATGCAAAGTAGGTTTCTCCACTAGATGTAGCCATCCAATATTTGAAAATAGGAATATGACAAGGACCAGCCTTCTTCAGCCTTGGAGCAGTTGGTCACTGGTTTCATGTGTCTAGAGAAACAACCATCACACTGGTAGTCCCCAGTCCCCCAGGTCTGAGTCAGTGTTCCAGAACCCCAAAGTCATGAGCCACCCATCTTCTGACTATAGAAGGAACAGCCTCATTGAAGCATAGCCCAGCAGGGTATACCTGAAACCACGTCTGGAAATCCAGCCTACATCCCACTTTCCTGTTTTCTGAGAACTGGTTTTCCTGTTTAAAATAGTTACAATGACCTCTATTTCCTGCTGTCAAACCCTGATAGATACATTTTAAAATGCTAGCATACGAACGGTGATTTGCATACGAACAGTGATTTATCTTTTACCTTAATTTTTAAAAATGTCCTGGGATTGCTGCAATTACATCCAGTCTGGATAATACAACATGAGAACTGAGGTTCCAGTTCTGTACCAGATGGGAACCTGTGCATGTGACTTTAAAAAGATTTTGTTAATCATTTGAGAATTGCACACAGTGGATTTTGATCATAATGATCACTCCCTCCTCTTCAGGAGCATACAATCTTAAACAGCATCTCAACTGCCGAAGTCCTTTTCCTAGCTGCCAAATGAGGCACACACTACTTGCTTTTCCCACCCATCCTTAAATGCAAAGATTAGATATAGCTATGAGCAGTGCAGTGTGACTGTTTCCTTTTCTACTTGATAAAATCCACTGTTATCCTACCAACCCCAACTTCTTCCTTTCAGAACGTATGTTAGAAAGCTGATATTCATCACAAAGTGGAAAATGAAATCAAATGTTTTGGCTCACAGTTTATTCAGGATGCTCTAGGAAAAGTTTAAAGCAACGGTTCTGAAACTATCTGCAGTGACAGCTGACATCTACTCAGACTATGAAGAAACAGAAAGGTAGTGAGACCAGTGGGCCTTTCAAAGTCTCTCAAGACCAACATTGCAATTATCTACCACATCAGTTCCATGGCTGAAATAAAGTCCTGTGGAAGAGAAGTCAGATTACAGCATCGAATCATAGCAAGCTGGTGGCAGACCATCCAGCTTCTAACACCGCTGTGAATATTTGCCATGCAAAAGGCTTTTTGTTAGACTTGAGTTGGCTCATGCAGGTGGCTAAAAGTAAATTAGGGAAACTGATATGATAAACAAATTACATAGCCATTAATACGAACCACAAACGAGCCACAGAAATAAGTTCAATGATATTTACATGTTTTACATTCCCGATGAAGTCTGTCTGCTGGTGGGACAGACAGCCCAGCAAGCTGCAGCTAGAGCGTCCGTGCAGGGCCTTGCTCATGCCACAGCCAGGATTATCCTCACATACCGTTACGTTCTGAGGGGATTCCTTCTTTGCCTACACAGTATTCATCTTCGGGTCTCTAATCAAGGCCTGTACTCTGAGAAGAAATTTGAGATCAATTCTGTGCTGTCATAGACTCTAAGCAGGACCATGTTTTCTGCCTCCCATGAATTAATCATTTTATGACTTTTAGATTTTAATTGCCCAAAGCCAACTTCCCTGTGTGTTCTCTACAGGTTTACTCACCAGCACAAAGTGGCTCTCATTTGCTTGATTTGCTAGATAAGGAAAACAAACTTGGGAGTGAACGTTATTTGGGTATGTTCATTCTATTTATTTATTTGGTACTGGGGGATAATCTAGGGTCTTGAAACCACTAGTATTCACTTAACCCTGGGCTTTGTCAACTTTAATTATTTTAATTAGCATTTTTAGTTAATGGAGACTGGAATAGAATAGCAATAGGAAATTAATAAGGTCTGATGAGCTCAATTTGAATGGATCCAGCATCCTTCTGTTAAAGGAAGCCAGTGATGGGCGCTGCCCGGGCCCCAGTGAAAGCGATACCGTACCATTCTGGCCTCTCCGCTGTTTCCTGTCTGTTTCCTACTCTGTGTCTGTGCAGCTTTCCACATGAGCAAACACACATTCACCCAGCGTGATACGTGAGGCAGGGTAGGCGAGGGAAACTAAAACAACAGGAAATGATGTAACCCTTTTGGCTGTGAGCCGTTCTATATAGTGTCAAGTACACCGTATATCAGGGTGAGAACATGCCTGTCTAATTTGTTCTAGTTCTGATTAAAGTGAGTGAGCGGAGAGCCTTGTGTGCCCTGAAGACTTCCCTCTGCATACATCTGAGTATCCATTAGCTAGAAGGGTCGGTTCTATCCTCAGAATAAAAAGGGGTGGGGGTTAGGTCCAAAAGAGAAAAACCAGAAGAACCATTAAATTGTTTTTTGTTTTGTTTTTATGTGTACAAGCGTTTTACTCATCTGCCTGAGTATCCTGTGCATCCTGGAATTGGAGTTACAAACAGTCATGAACTTCAGATGTGGGTGCTGGGAATTGAACCTGTGTCCGCTACATGAACAAGTGCTCTTAACCATTGACTCATCCTTCTAGCCCAGGAAGAAACACTTAAGAGAGAAGATCTACAGCTCCTTGCCAGAAGTGATGTTCAAAAAAACATTTTTAAAAAAGTCAATAAATAATGCTGTACATAAGCCGGGCAGTGGTGGAGCATGCCTTTAATCCCAGCACTTGGGAGGCAGAGGCAGGTGGATTTCTGAGTTCGAGGCCAGCCTGGTCTACAGAGTGAGTTCCAGGACAGCCAGGGCTACACAGAGAAACCCTGTCTCGAAAGACCGAAAAAAAAAAAAATAATGCTATACATTTTAAGAGTTTTCAAGTCTATAGTTTTTATTTCCTTAATTTAAAAATTTAAATTCAATTTTATTCTTGAAGTGGATTAGATTTTATTTTATTTATATTGCATGCAGGTGTATAAGTGTTGGGGCATGTGCATGGCCCATGTGCACGAGGAGGAAATTGGTTCTTTCCTTCCACACTTGTGGATACTAGAGATTAAATTCAAGTCATCAGGCTTGGTAGCAGGCATCTTTACCTAATGAACCAGCTTGCCAGCCCAAAGTATGCAATTTCTCTATGTACTGTCCTTTTAGAGCTTCACAGTAATCCTGTGTAATAGGTAGAAATATTGCTCTAATTTCAAGTTTATATATAAAGAAACAAATTTAGGGTTGAGACGTAGCTCAGTGTTGAGCTCTTACGCAACCTGTGTGAGGCCCTGGCAACATTCTTCACCCAGCCCTCCAGAAAAAGAAAACGAAAAGATTTGGTTCAATAATGTCTCCTTGACCTGTGGACACTGCAAATTTCATTATAAATGATTTAGAGAAGTGTGGGAATCTGAATAATGTATTAGCTACTATTTTGTTTGTTTCTAGATGTCAGACTATTCCACTAATTAATTTAAGTCGTGTTAGGATTAGAATCAGCCAGGGTTACTCTGGAGCGGACAGAAACATGTCATGACTGTCTTCCTGCTGAGAATTTTGCTTCTATGAGCAGTTATGTTGGCCTGGATGAGTATCTATTAAGTTCAAAGTATGCCTCAAGTAAAACATGCCAGACATTTGTAGATGTTTTTCTTGCTCTGCCTTATAGAATCTATCTACCCCAGCTGATGAGATGGCTCAGTGGGCCAAGCCTATGGCCTGAGTTTGATTCCTGGAACCCATATGGTAGAAGGAGAAAACCAAATCTCTCAGGTTGTCCTTTGATCTGCATGTATGTACTGTGCCACGCATGCATGCATATAAACATATACACTGCCCCTCAATATTCCAGCAAATGTAAAACAAAAAGAAAGTTTGGGGGCTGGACTCAACTAACAGAGATGGGTTACCCCAAAGACCTGATGGCATGAGCCCAAACTTTGGAACCTACATGGAGATGGAGGAGAGGTGAAGCCAACTCCATAGATCTGACCTCTGACCTCTACACTGCTATCTATCTCACACACACACACACACACACACACACACACACACACATCATATACATGCCACACATACACACCTCATACAACACCTCACACACGCTAATGATGATAATAATAATAATAAATTTAAAAATTTAAAAGAATATATATACCCCAAAGAGACACAGAACTCGAAAAAAAAAATAGAGAGTATTATCTGGAATGTTCTGGATTGCTTACAGTGAATGAGGATCAGCCTTGTCTCTCTCCAGTTATCTGTTCATCTGCGGTGTCAGCAACTAGAAAGCAGCTTTAAGTCTGGGCCACGTGATTATGAGAAAGGCATTTTTCATACTTAGAGCTCCTTTGATTTGTTAGGAAACCGTGAGTCTTCAATCATTATCCTATGGGCTAGGGATGGCATAGTTTTTGTCCCTGGAGACACTACAATATAAAGAGGCAAATGAACAGGTCCCCAAGCAACAACTAAAACCACCCAAAACAATGTGATCATAATGTGTGCAAGAATGCATGGCAGCAGAGGCAAGCTGTTTGACGGGCTGGGGAAAGCTTCATCAAAGAGGATGTTGGAAAATACAAAAGTAACTCCAGCCAACAGAGAGGCAGCCACCATTCCAGGCAAAATACAGAATATAGCCAAATGTGCAGGATACTGTGTTAAAATGGACAATTCAGAAAATATGTGCGAAAGTTCAAGTTAAAATGGAAAGGAATATGTATAAAATCGTCTTAATCAGATGCTTCTGTATGCACAGAAGATTGTCTGTGTGTCTTTTTGTAAGCAGCTCAGCTCCGGAGGAGTAAGTCTTAGGATGATTTCGAATGCATAGGATGTGAACATGAATCTTATCAAAATGCAGAGTGTGGCCAAGTCTATAACTGGGGAAGGACCTGACACTGTAGTTTTCCATGTTTCCAGGTGGTACTGGGGCTGCTAGTCTGCAGACCACTTTGTAGATTTGGCTATTGAGTGGGAGAATAACAAGTGATGGGCTTAGCCATCATGGAGAAGCTAGTAACAGAAGCTTGTGTGCCATGGGCAAGATGGGTTGCTGTAAGATCACATCTGTGTCTGATGACAATGAGAAGAATGGCTGACAGTGTAGGACAGGCCACAAGGCTGAGAGCCTGTTGCCATAATCCAGATAATAATAATAATAATAATAATAATAATAATAATAATAATAATAACCGGAAACATCATCAGAGGTCACAACAAATATAATGTAGTGAGAGTGGATTACAGGAATGTTCAAGAGGTAAGACAGGTAAGGTGTGAGGGATCTGAGGCAAAGGCAGAGGCAGAGAAGAGGGTGATGCTTAAGGACCAGCTGGGAAAGAGCAAGCTTTGGCTCTGTCACGGAGATGCCAAGAGTGCAGACATAGGAATTGGTCCAGCTTGGAGCAGAAAGAAGCCTTTGTTAAGATCCAGAAGTAAGGTCCAGGGAAGCTGGACACAGACTGGGATGCACAGGCAAAGTCACAGAAACGGGGAGATGAAGGCAGGATTCATTATTGGATGGGCCAACACAGAGGAAGCCACCAGCATCATATAAAAACATCTAGAAGCACAGCAAATCCCACAGAGAGGTTATGCAGCGATGATGGGCATAGCATCTGAATGTTCAAGATGGCTCTAGGGAAGTAATTTCAGAGACACTGCAGATACAGGACCAAGTCAATTGCTCTTTTATGGTGCTTGATCATTAAAATACTTACCTTGAAGCTTGGAAACAGGTTGACAGCAAAAACCTGGGAGTCACTTTCTCTGGAACAGAGGCTGGGATAGTCTGACTCGAGGGTTAATCTGTATGTTTGGATGTTTCATTATTCTGTTTTCACCAAGATGAATTGAATGGAAACTTATTTGTTTTCAAAATAGCTTTATGTTTACAGTCGAGTCACATATACAATAGACAGATATCCCACGTTTCTGTCCCACTTTCACACCCCTTGGCTCACGTCAAGGTCTTGCACTCACTTGTGATGATGGCCAGCACATCAATGACTGTTGACCTTACAGTTTGCTCTTGGTATAACTTATTTTTAACCTAGAAATAGTTGGGATGCCCCCCACCAACCCTTCAGTGCTTGGTTCTCTTTGACTTTCATTTCTGTGCTGTGATCACTCCGTTGCCCACTGAAGCTCACACCATGGCTGGCTCCAAGGGTCCTGTGTGGCATGCAGCACCATCAATGCTTGCTGCTCAGTCTCTCTCAGCAGTTTGGCTCTTACAGTAAGCTCTTAATGTGTACTCCATCCTTGTGGCACCATTTGATGATTGCATACTAGGCTATCACAAGGTAGAGGCAGCAGGTGCACTTTCAGCCAGCTGAGGCATTGGTAGTAAACCTCAGCTATTCCCCTGAGACTCCATCTTGTTCTGCTCTTCCCTCAACCTGTCCCTTTGTCTTGTGTTCTGTCCCTCCTAAATGCTTTTCTCTGTGGTTTGAATCAAATGTGGGGCCTGAAGGCTTTTATTGGCTTGCCCACATCCTAGGGTGGTAAGGAACATAGGAATAGCAATTGCTGATGACATTGCTGTTGGCTTTCAAAAGAGAGACCGTTCAGGGCGTTGGAGTAATGTGTCAAGAATGGTTTTAATAATTTCAAAAGAGAATTATATACATTTCAGTACAACCTTTAAATATTCATGGGTACTGCATTTTTCCAGCATTTTGAAAGAAAGCTGCAAGAAGCCAGACATATACTTAATTTGTATAAATTAAGTGTGCCCTAAGTATACATTCCAATGCCACACCGTCAGTTTTTTAACACCCACAAAGGCTTTGCCTTTCTATACGTTTTCTTTGTGCATCTATTGTTTTCTTTGCCACCAGAGACACACAATTATTATTATTGAGCATTTTTGCGGTTATTATCCAGTCTAACTCATAGACCCTTCACAGAGCTCAGAGCATAACCTCATCCAAAAGACAAAAACCAAAACAAACAAACAAAAAACTGCAGTTATCACTGTATGTTTGATGATAACGGTCGTAGGGCTGGCTGTTTACCTCAGTGCTCTATGAGGCTCAGTGGGTATCCATGGACATAAGCTTCACTGGGCACAGGCTTTACTCCCCAACAGAAAAGCATACAGCTCAGCTCATGACTGTGGCTCCAGGACAGTTTCTTTAGTCCAAAGGAACAGCTATGAGGACAAGGTGTGTTGGAAGCCACGTTCTGTGAGTTGCTTCTTTTCTGTGATAGCCTGTGTTGTGTGTCCTCCCTGTTTTAGATTACTTGGCTGACCTTATCCTCGGCAGTGGCTGGTTTGCTCTTTCATTTGTGCACATGTGGTAATGTGAGTACTGGACAACACAGGCAACCCCACGAACACTTGCTTGTCTGTATTTGCTCTGAATCTTTGGGACCGAGTCCTGCCGACGTGCCCTCTCCCAACAGTCTTCTACCTGGTGACACTAACCTACTAACCCCCATTTCCTTTTTCCCACCGTATAATTTATTAATGCCTTTCTGATGTCGAATCTGGGGAAAATGTATTCATGTGCCTATTCAGCAGCTAGCATTTATTAATTACTACAGAATGAGCATCTTCCCTTGCAGTAAAGATGCGTGGTTGAATGAGGCATTTGGTTTGTGCCCTAAGAGTAGCCTAGAAGTGGGCAAGGGGGAGTCCTTTTTATCCCCTTTAATCTGAAGAAGTTGGCTTGTCCATCTGGCTGCATCTGGATAGGCCCTCAGCTTTGGGGCAGTTTCACCTAATGTCCAGCTCTCTGTGCACCCGTGGGGACAGTTGTCCTTCTTTCACATCTGGGACTTAGAATACGCCCATGGACACTAGTAATGACTTCCTTCTTGGCTCTGAGAGTTTCCTGGGTTTTCTGACATTGTTCTGTGTGGAAGACGATTGGCCTGGCTGTAAAAACATATTAGTAGATGAAAGGATTCTATAGAGAAAAGGAGGAGAATGTATGCATGTGGGCACACGGCAGCTAACCCAACCAGACCTGCCTTCCACAGCCATTGTTTAATCATCAGAATGGCCCGGGCCCTGGCAGGAAAGGAAGAGGCCACCCAGAGAGGCATTTCCTAAGGCAAGATTAAGCAGAGTCTGGGGAGACTAGACTTGGTCAAAAGGAAATGGAAGACGGTGCTCTATCTCCAATGGAGAGATTCTGGGAGAAGACAGAATGATAGAAACTCAACATAAACAAACCTCCCTTATCACTGCCAAAGCAGCCAGGGGCTTCTGTAGAACTGCAGCACTCCGCCCCTCACATCAGACACATTTCCTCCCAGGCAGCAAGCTCTTTAGCATCCTTTTCCAGTGACACATCACAGGGCTGAACCTTCCTCCCTCTGGAAGACCTTTCTCATGTCTTACCTGGATCCCTCACACTACAGCTGGAGTTCAATCCTGCTTGCCAAGTTTAAATGGAAGTGAAAAAGAAACTGTCACCCTTTCCTCTTTCCTGAGCCATCCAGGCATTTGATGGCTTTGCCAATCAACATTTTTCCCCCTTTGGTCATTAGAACGTCTCTCTGAACTGGTAAATTCGAGAGAAACTTGGTCAAATCCTTACACTCCAGGAAACAAGCTGTAATTATCCAACAGAAGAAAAGTACAGTCACAGTACCCCCTCCCCGTCTGGTTTGTTCAAGAAAATCTTTTTGCTCTGGGCTCTTAATTTCCACCCGGAACACAGCCCACTGCTTAAAGAGCAGTTTGTTTTCCGTTTCTGGAACCCATTGTGTTTTGCACCAGGGACAATGAGCTGGTCATTCAGCTGCAACCACTAAGCGTCAAACTGGCCACAGAGGTCCACGGTAGCTCTCAGAGGGAAAAGGCACCCCAGCACCAAGCATGTGTCCTCCCATGTCCACACGGGTGGGCAGAAAGGTAGCTGCCGTCCCTCGGACCCACTCTGTCCATCTGACCATCATGAAGCATTCATAGTCTCTCTGTCAGCTCTGAAGGCTGTCTCAACAGCCACCCTTACACACTGTGGAACTAGATTGTTGTTGGCGCGGTCCAGAGGACAGCAAGCCAGGTTGGGCGGAGAGAGCATTCCATTATCATAACGCAATGCCATAATAGGGCTCAGAATTCTTTTCATAATAATTCTTACACAAGAGGAATCTTCAAACTCAACTTTTACACTGAAAAGGGAGTGGTTGAAGGCAGCCAAGCTCTTTGTTGTGTTTGAACACATTCATCTAGCTGAGTATCATGAAGCTTTCTCTCTCTCACCACGCAGCTCAGAACATCTCCTGGTGGCCTTGGCTGCATGACCCTGAACCTGGCAGCCCATGCTGCTCCTGGGAAACTGGCCCTTCTGGAAGACTGGCTGGTTCTTCTTGCCCCACGTTCAGAGTGCTTTTGGGTGTGGAGCCAAAACATCTCCAGGCCTCCTCAGAGGCCTCTGACTTGTGTAGCAGGCCAAGCTGCCAGGCTGCCAGTTGGTCTCCAAGTGAAGTGTCCCTCACAGTCCCCAGTCAGCCACTGCCGGGGTGCGGCCTGGGAGAAGGCAGGGTACCCTCCTTCCTAGGTAACTCTTCCCAAATGTAGCAGAGACTTTCAAGTCTCTTATTGGCAGGCCACCTCACAGACTAGACATGGATGCTGAGACCCCGAAACCTGGATGCTATTTCAAACTTGGCCATAGTCCTCTGGGTTTGGTTTCCTACCACTGAGAGGTCAGTAGGCAGGGGCTAAGGCAGGTGGCAATGTGGGGCAGATACCAACTTTTATCGTTTGTGATTAGTTTAGCAGTCTTTGAGGCCTAGTCCGTCTCAGTTCAATATGATACTGGCAGTGGTTTGAGTAGAAACTATCCAAGGAAATCCCTATGAATTCAAGAGATTTCTAACATGCCTATGATAGCAATTCAGACTATCATCTTTAATTCATTTATTACTTGTTCACTGAGCAGACCCTTATCTACACTGTATAGTGATAACGCTAAATCACCATGTATTTTAAGTGTTCCCCGAAACACCTTTCAAGGATTCTGCAAAGTGGGTGCTACTTAAGACACTATTGCAGCCTCTCTTCATGCCCTGGGGGGAATGAGGATACTTTTTCTATTTTCCCTTGAGTTTCTATTTATTATTAATGAAAGAGACTACATATGTAAATTCGATTACTTTCTCCAAAATTCATCTGGTCAACTAGAACACCAGAGTCTATTGGAGTTGTTTGTACAGGATTCAGGCCCGAATCTCAGTGGTAAGACCCAACCAAGGAAAGTAATAAAATCCATGAAAAATCAACATTGCTAAAGAGGACCATCACATCCCCTTCTCCTCAGATTACAGCTCCGAGGGTCACCAGCAAGTGACCATGATCTAATGAAGTGGCACTCCCTCTGAGTGGGCCTGGCATCTTCCACGGCATAGCTACCTTGTTTCTGAGCATGCCAGGCAAATGTGGAATGTTCTCCGAGCTTGAGGGAGCTGGCAGTGGCCAGTGAGGACATTCCACTGAAACTGGGCCATCGGGAGCTGAAGACAAAGGCAGCTGATTCAAGTGAACCAAATTGGAGTTTCTCTAATCAAATATATTAAATTCGCCATCATTCTTGATTGTTTTAATGGGAAGAAGGGGCAGCTGTGCCTTTCATTTTCTGAGCATTTTATTTTGTGCCATGGGGAAAGAGGAAGGGGCGGGGAGGGAAAGTCAGCTGGAAAGGGAAGAGGGATAGAGATGGCAAAGAAAACTATAGGAAACTGATGTCCTTTGTCTTAAAAGTAAAGTGATTTTGCTTGCTGTTCAGCTCCACATGGAGCGTTCCCAGAGCTGCCAGTCACTGAGAATGCCCGCCCCCCCCCAAACTCTGCTCATGAAAAACTCTTATATAGGAGTAGAAAAGTAGCCTGCAAACAGTCTCGGGGCCCAGAACACTCAGTAAAGAACCCTGGTGAGTAGTATTAAGAGGCTTTGCTTCACTGGCCACATGGAAACCTGCTCAGCAGAACATTTCCCCTTGATATTTGTGCTCTTTACAAGAATTAAGTCTCAAGGCACTTAGGGGAAACATCTCCACTCCTTTTGTAACCTTTTGGGTTAAGTGCAGAATCCACAAAAGGCCCCCTTTTACCTTTTGAACATCGAGTTTAAAAGTCCAGTGAAGAATCCTGGCCCACACTATTTACTTTTTAAATAGCTTAACAGATGGTCCAAGAGAGTGGTTTCCTACCCCACGTGAGCACTGCATACAATGTTTTGGTGCACACCTTCAGCTTCAGAGCAGAGCTTGGGCTTGGGCTTGTGATGTCATTTCCTTGTGTCTGATGCGTTGATAACAGGATGAACCCAAGTGAGATAGGAACCAAACATTCTGCTGCGAAATCAATTATGTGGGTCCATGTTAGGCAAGCGACTTCAGAAGATATTAGTGCACGAAGCCTTTGAAACCCCAGTGTAAGTCTCAGTGAGAACAAAGGTCTATGGCCCCTCAGTTCTAGGCACACAAACTCTCTCAGGCTTACTTGAGTCATCCAGGGAAAGGGCTTTGGAACCTCGTGCCTGTTACAGCCTGAAGCCAGCCTGTTTCTGAGCTGGAATGTGAGGGCAGCTGGCTGTGTCAAGGGGCCAGAGAATAAAGCCACAGTGTAAAATGAAGCCCCAATTCACCAGAGAGAAGATGCGATTAAACCAGTCTCTGCTTCCCCTGCCGCTTCCTTGGAGGCCCCCTTGGAGACAAACGAATCTGCTCTTCCTCTGAGAAAGAAGGGCCGAGGCCCCTTTCAGAAAAATGTTATTGGGCTCTCTTTAAATGTCACTTGAGGGGAATTAAAAGGAAATATCCTAAGACAGCGTCTGTACACTCAGGGGCATTGTATCAAGTGACACAATGCAGGGGAAATGAAGCTCTCATCCTTTGGGGGAATCTGACAACTCCATCAATCAGCTTGGGTCTCCTGTCATGCATGGTAGGCCTCCAGCCTCTTCAAGCAGGTCCTGTGATATGCCATGAGACAGCTGGATGAAGCAGGCAGAGGAGAGGAAGAAATCTGCTGGTGTCTGTCGTGTCCCCCCCCCCCCCCCCCCCCCCCCTCCGCACAATGCTTCTTTGTCCTCAGGGCCTGCTTGCTTCCCTCCGGGCATGGCCTGAACAGGCATGGTGGCAAAGGCCAAAGGAACAGTTTAATTCTCAGCCCCTGAGTGGAGTGAGCGGTGTCAGCAGCCTTGGAGTCCCATCCAGAACTGGCAAAGCTGCAGAGGTGTCTGTTGTTCTCAGCAAGGATATGGGCGGTACTCAGGTGGCTGTCTCCTCATCTGTGGCTGGCGGTTGTGTGGTAAGGGATGCAGAGGTGGAAGGTTGTGAGATCAGGAGAGAAAGCACAGGGCTGAGAGCAGGGTGACTGACTCCATCACCAGTTACCCAGTAAACGTTTGCAAATCCCTTTGTCTCCCTGTGCCTCAGTCTTCCCTGCAGACTTTGAGGCTTCATGAGAATGAAGGACCGTTTAGGCCTGGGGATGAGAGCATGATATTGCCAGGGACAGCTGAGGACGTGGTACAGGAGGCTTCTAAGTCAGACAGCCCTCAATTGAATCCTAACCTCACCACCATATGGTTTGGTTCACATTATAAAGCTTCTGTTTTTTTTTTTTTTTTTTTTTTTTTTGAGAAAGTATCAGGTTAAGTGCAATCTACCACACAAACGCACTGGGAGTTTAGTGACTGGACTCAGAAGAAAGAATCCGGATCGATGCCAGCGCACAATCCATCTAGAACGTCAGCTCTTCTTATAACCTGTCAGTGTTGAGTTAACAAAAAGCCACATTCATTCAAAGCCTCAAAATTTGAAAAGAAATCATATTGCCAATTCATGTCATAGGTTCTAAACATTAATTTCAGAGAGAACGCTGAAAAAAAATCATTATTGGAAGATGGGATTATAGATTGGTTGATCTTGCCAAGTAAGTTCATTAATACACAAATGCTCACCTATCTCCTTATCTCTCAATTTAAAATATTGGGTGTGTGTGCCTGTACAAGTGCATGCGTGTGTACATGTGTGTGTTCATGTGCGTGTATGCGTGTGTACACATACATGTGTTTGACTGCAGGTACATGCGTACTATGGAGCATGTCTGGAGATCAAAGAATAACTTTCAGGAGTTGCTTTTCTCCCTCTACTGTGTCACCCAAGGATTGAACTCTAGTTGTCAGGCTCATTGCTTTCACTCAGTGGGACATCCTGCTGACATCGTATGTTTTAGAAGGATAGAGGTCTTAATGATTAATCATTCTTTACTGGGAAAGGTCCCTTATTAAGCTGACCTATGTAAAGCACATACAGGCTCATAAAAATATTTATGTGTGTGTTTTGAGGGGATGCATAAGCGTAGGTGAGCCTCGGGGGTCTGAGGACAACTTTGTGGAGTTGGTTCTCTCCTTCAGCCTTTGCATGGGTTCCAAGGATCAAATTCAAGTTGTCAAGCTTAAGTGGCAAGAACCTTGACCTCTGAACTGTCTCATTATGCCAGCCCTAGGTTCTTTTAATATATTTAAACTGTATGGCGTGTGTGTGTGTGTGTGTGTGTATGTGTTTCCCCATTTCCAACCTACTGTGGGCATGGGATGGGTTTCCTACTCTGTCATCTATACAAAGCTAGTCTTGGGAAGGGTTTTTCTGAGGAGTGGTTTATGAGTTACCCTGTCTGTAGGTGGCTGTAATATTTCATTTTTTTTTCTTCTCTTTAACACAGCATCTACATGTATGCCATCTTTGTTGCATGGGTGGACTCTGTGCACCCAGAGCTTCTCAGAAGGGAGCAGAAGGATCTGAAGGATTGGTACCATGCTATTCTGCACTCTGCCTACCTCCTTACTGGGGTCCACGTGGAAAGCATTCTCTTTACATCCATGAAGGGCAGGTTGAGCTCATGTCTAAAAGCTTGACCCCTCCTTTCATTGGCATCCATGGCATTTTGGGGTACCTGGGTCTCCTCCTGGAACTACTCGCATAGAAGCCACAGAGAACTGCAAACTCACAGGGAGTGGGCATCTTTGAGGCTCATTAGAGTCTCCTGGTCCTTCAGCCACACTTCTATCTTGGCCCAACCCTGGGACAGAAGAGCATCTGAGTTCACCTGTCCCTTTGCTCCTGTCTTTCCCTGGCAGGATTAGCATGAGTCCCCAGCATAGAGAGGACTATTTCTTTTGAGCAGGCGCCTGGGCTGCTCTCATCAGCTGGGAATCCAGCCATTTCCCGCTTCCACCCCTGCCCTGTGGAGTTGGGGGCTATTTGGGCAGGCTAGATATGAGAAGCTGGCTGGCTCCCCACCTCCTACTGATTCGGGTTCTTACACAGAGGCCTCATGTGTTGTGAATTATAGAAATGCCAGCCACACCCACAATGAAATACAAGCACCAAAAAGCTTTTGAGAGCCAAGTGTAAGTGACTCTGAATTGCTGTCTCTGCTTGTGCTAGCTCTATGAGGCTGGCTTACACTGGGGCCAATGGACATTTCTCTTGGTATTTGCTTGACACCAGGTTGTCTCATTTCTGATGCTTTTCTTTAATCTCTGCTGCCAGCAGCTAGGGCAGTGTCACAATCTGTCTGTATGGGCAGGAGGACCCTTCTCCATGGGAGGTGTCTTCACCATCAGAAGAAGCACACAGAAAAGTCATTAGGCCCAGTATCAAGTCTCCATCTGGTAAGAAATATTAATGCCACTTGCTGGGATCTGAGCCACAATCTGCAGTCTTTCAGAGCTTAGAGAGTGCTTGGGTTCAAGGGTCCCTCTGGCCAGACACAGGCATTAAGTCCCATGCTGCCTTTCTGCTCATCTGGGCCTGGGTCCTCCAACCCACAGAGCACCAGGAACTGCTTGCTCCCTCTTGTCTGGACCTGTGCTAGTGAGCAGCGACAGATAGTATGGAAAGGTAGCCATGTAAATGGGCTTTGTCTTCTTCGATTTGAAGAGGCTTTATGGACTTCTTTTAAGGTGATTTTGACTACAAAGAACACTGTGCTGTTTTTCATTTGGGACACTTCAGTTCTACCAGGAGCTTGTTAAGTGTTAAGAGCCTGCTTGAGGTTGACGTGCTGTCTCTTCATGTGGTTTGAAGCTCTCCAGCTTTACTTATTTCTGATGTGGTCTCTGTAGCCAATGAAAGCTCTTCCCCTCCCACTCCTCACCCTGGGCCCCCACTCCAAGTTATAAAATGAGAGTTTTGGGGTTTCTGTCTTTAACATTTCCCCTCTGTGAAATCTCTTTAGGCCTGAGAACATTTTCTCAGCTACTCTAAGGAGCTGCAATGTTTGTTTCCTCCTTTGCTCAATAATGGGGGCAGTAGGAAGCCTGCTAAAGGAGCCTGGGAGGTGGAAATAGGCGGTTGCCTTTCCAGCCTGTATTTCTGAGTGCATGCTCAGTGTCATCTTTGACACTGAGCTAAGTGCAATAGTTGTACAAAGAGGAACCCACCCCACAGTCCAACTTAAGACAGAGAACTCCATCATCCTCTTTTATAAAATTGTGTGTGTGTGCACACATGCATGTGTACATGTGTATGTGCACATTTGTTGGTATGTACATGCATATGTATGTATGCGACTTTTGTTTGAGACAGAGGTCTCACTGGCCTGCATCCAGGTAGTCTAGGCTAGCAAGACAATAAGCATCAGGGATTCCTTTGTTTCCACCCCTATCCTGCCATTGTTGAGACTACAGATGCATGCTGTTGTGTCTGGCTTTTTACATGGGTTCTGGAGAGCTAAACTCAGCTTTTTCACAAAGTAAAGATAAGTGCTTCACTGAGTGGCCAAATCTAAAGATCATATCCAGTACCCTGACTCTTTCACCTCTCTCCAGTTCAGGGGCCTATTGACTGTCACACCTTTAAGTCTTTATTTTCTTGAGCATAGGCCTCTGAACTAGCTAATTGCATGCCATGGGAAAGCATACCACACCAAGGTTAGAAATAGTTCTATCCCAGCATCAGTCCATGTCCTGCTCTGAGCTGCCATTATTTTGTGACCCAACTCAGCTACATAGCCTCTCAGGGACAGTTTCTCACCTATTGGAAGTCTAGGTGGGATAATTTTCAGGTCATTAGAGAAGAGTGCCTTTCTCAGCCACTTGAGTTCAAATGATCAGAACTTAGAAGAAAAGGAAGTGTCTGAGTCATGTATAGATTTAGGCAACCACAGAGCAGGTCTGGACTCTAATTCCCAGGATCAGAAAACAGGGTATAGAGGCTGGGACTCCAGGCAGCTGGAGAGTCTGGGGTGCTAGGTCTGCAGGCTGGAGAGTCTGCAGCTAACTGTATGTGAAGACAGAAATGCCTTGTCCTAGAATGACTTAGGAATAGGATTCAGAGTACTCGAGGAGGGGACAGACTTCACAAAAGAAGGAAGCATTCTAAAACAAGGAAATAAACCAAACGCAACCATGTCAGCCCTAGCATCTTGTTTGTTTCGTTGAGAAAGGGCTGTTAGTGAACAGTCAGAGCTTCATGGTTGTTGTGTCCTATTTGGGTTGCCGGCGATTTCCATGTGCAGTAGATATGCTGAGGGTTTTTTTGCTAAATAAAGGCACACATAGTTGTACAATCTCAGATGTCTGGTGCCGTTGAGGTTTGGCCTTTGAGTGTGACGATGTGATGTAAGGTGGTCAATTCCTGATCCAATCCATCTCTGAATACACCAGAACCTTCCAACAGCGCCTCACGGTTAATGAGTGATTTACACACACTTTCCCATGATTGACATTCCCTTCTCCTATCTCCTTTCAGCTATAGACAGAATGGACTGCACGTTTGGGTCCCTCCTTTCAAATTTCTATGGTAAAATCTTCACCACCAAGGCCAAAGTGATCTTTGGAAAGTGACTAAGTCATGAGGTCTGGTTTTTCATGAACTGGACTACTACCCTTATAAATGAGACCTCAGAGGACTTTCTCATTCCTTCCACTATGGGAGGATGCAGTGACCGGAAAGTGTCCTGAATGTAAAGGAGGAAATGGTCCAAGCCAGACACAGTATTCTGCTGGCTCATTGCTCTAGGGTCTCCATCTTCTAGAACAGCAAGGTATACATTTCGGTTGTTTCTAAGGCAGTTGCTCTCTTACTATGGGATGGGATGCTAGGCACTCTAGTATATCATATGATGGCTGAGACAAACTCACACACTGCCTGGTCTCACCAGCCCCCTTTGACCAAGGGGCTTTGACCAAGGGGCCTATCTCCTCAAGCTTGAGTATGCTTTATGCCTACCACATCCTGAGCTTTGCTGTTGCCTCTTTTATCTCTAGGAGTGGTTAATCTCCCTCCTTATCAAGAGTCTTTTTGATTCCATCTTTCAGAAGCCTGTCTACCACTGTCTCAAGCATTGCCCTTGTTCAGTTCTTGCAGAGCAACCTGTGTCTATCTTTGTAATTGTGACTTTTCTGCATCCTATAATTGTTGGCTTAGTATTGTCTGTGAGCTCCGGGGGCCAGAGCTTCTCTCAGTCATGTATCCTTTGGTATGTAATATAGAATTGTTGCTGAGTTGAAAAACAAAAACAAAAACGAAAAAAGGCAATCATATAAACCCCAAATATATTGTTTACCTTAACAAGGTCTTAAGATGCACTAAGAGTCTGCTGACAGCAGCTAATCTTAAGTAGTTAATCTGAAAGATGAAGGATCCATCTGGAAGTGCTTTTAAAAAGACAGGGTACACTTCAGGATTTCATGTTTACACAACATGGCTCCCTGCCATGTTGACCTAGGCAGGGAGCAAATACGGTCTTAGACTTAATTCTCTATTCAGAACTAACTGTTCTGTGGTTACAAATTCATATTCTTGAGTTCCTACCTATGGTTCCCAAATGACATTCTGCAGGATGGGACCTGAAAACAGGCACTGCAAACATGTTCACCTGGTCATTCTGAGAATCCACGTTGATGATGAGGCAGGATGGAAGGCACATGAGCTACTTTCCTCTTTGCTGTGACAAAACTCCTCACAGAATGTGAGATGTGAGGGCATGTAGTCTGTCATGGTGGGAAAGGCAAGGTAGAGTGGGGAGTCTGTAGGACAATTCTTCACATCTCAATGGGCAAGGGAGCAAAGCGAGCTAGGGCAGAGTTGACTGGGCTGCCATGCTGGAGTCTCGCCCTGTAGGGAGCCACTTTCTCTAACTTAGGCCCACTCCTCCTAAGCATTCCACAGCCTCTCTACAGGTTGTATTCAGCAGCTGGAGATCAAATGTTCAAACACAGGAGCTCGTGGAATACAGTTTACTTTTTTTTTTTTTTTTTTGGTTTTTCGACACAGGGCTTCTCTGTGTAGCCCTAGCTGGGCTGGAACTCATTCTGTAGACCAGGCTGGCCTCGAACTCAGAAATCCACCTGCCTCTGCCTCCGAAGTGCTGGGATTAAAGGTGTGCAACATTTTACCATAACACCAAAGGGACAATTGAGGAGCCATCGATGCTTAAGGGTGGAGTTGTTGAAGAACGCTAGGCTCTGAAGAACGCTCAGCTGCTCACAGAACAGGCAAACAATCCTAGGAGAGCAACTTGACTTTAGAAGCAAACCTCTCTTCAGCTTCCTTCCTTCTGTGATATTTGAAACATTTGTAGCACAAGGAAGAGGGCCAAGAATTTCTGAATGTCACATTATACCACCTGGATATTGGAAAAAGGGCCATAGACATGAGCAGTCAACACATCTTGATAAAGGGTGGATGTTACTAGCCACGTCCTTGCTGTGGAGGAAGGAGGAAAAAACCATGTCACTCAATTTGGGAAACAAATAAATAGACCACCCTGTGAGGGCCTGAAAAAACAGGCCTCCTGGGGTTTTGTCTCTCTTGCTTTTGAAGGAAAGTAAACAACAAATAGACAAAAATGAATTTCCGTTCAGGTTCTTGGCCTTCTACCCCAGGGCCTCTGTTAGCTTGGGCACTACCCTCAGACTGGAAGAGTGGGGAAGGAACTTAAGGTTGTGAGAGCTTTGGGGGCTCTCAGGTGTTGGTGGGAGACCAGTGCCTTTGTGGATAGCAGGAGTCCGAGGGAGCTGGAGGCTTCTGGCTGGGGTTCACTGTTTTCTTCTCTGGCCCCATGAGAGGCTCAGCCTGCTCCTGCCCTGCTGTCCCAGCTTGCAATTTTCTTCCTGGGGATGAACTGTGGTTGGGTTATTGTGGAGTGGGAAAGCTCTGTAACCCAAGAGAGAGGAGGGAGACAATGGACAGTCAATCCAGTCCAAGTAGTGAGCAGATGGGTGATACATGTCCATCTGGGGCTACAAACAGATTTAGAGGGAGAAGCTTGCTCAAGGTAACGAAAGACAAGAAATCCACAAATACAGCTAGAGCCTTCGGCTGGGTTTGGGAAACTTGCCTCGCTGCAGAAACTAAAGGCAAATGGAGTCTATGTGACTATGTGGCTGAGGAGAAGTCCGATGTGTGTGTCTCTGATGCAGTAGGAAGCAGTTGTGACTGTCTTCATAGTATGTATTTACTTTCATAGGTTTTAAAACCAATAATGAAGTCAAAAATATCTAGGAAGCAGGAAAGAAAATTGGTTGCATATGTTGGTTTTAGCCATTTTCCTCAACACTAAAGGCTAAGTAGACAAACTCCTTGTTTGTATGTACACACACACACACACACACACACACTTTTAAACCCTGTCTTTGACATTCAAGTGACATTACCTATTGTAATGAAATTGTAACCTCTGACAACTCTGGAAGATGTGACAATATGCAGCGATTGGCTAATATTTACTGAGGAAGGGTTTTTAAACTCATTTGTCCTGAAGTAACCTGTGAGAAAGCTGTCTGTGATAGAACTTTAAACTCCCACAAACCTGGGAACACCTTTACATTTAAACTAATGAAATCTAGAATCAAATTACATATTTGAAGAAGGCTCCCATAAAAAATAAAACCCAGCGCAGAAAACTTAATTGTATGTTTTCCAACTATAATTTAGTAGAAATAGACCTCAGAAAACAAAAATAAATAAGAGTGGTTAGTGATATTGTTAAAGATTTTTTTTTCAGATTTTATGTGGGGTTGTTTTAACTAAACATTCATAATATTTCTCCATTTTTTCCCTTTTGCCCAGAATGTAGGGTTACATTTATCACACAAGTTCACCAAGTGTGTATTCTTAGCTAGTTGATGAATCAGTACATTTCTCAAGACCAGTTCTTTACACAACCAGGTATTCCTCTTTTAACTGTTGCATATGAAAATGTAAACATTGACAGCAGGCAGGTCTTCCCGACTCTGTGAGATTGACAGCCAAGGACCACTATCTTTACACTTAGATAAGAACAGCCTATCTCTCTGACGAGCTGTGTCTGGAATTTGGAAACACAACCCATGACTTGGCTTTTCTAGGTATAGAAGGACTCCATGTACCTCTGACCACTCTGCCCTTGTTCAGCACACATGGATGGGTGAGAACATCTCCTTTGGTTCAACTATTTTATTCTGCTTCACTTGGAACGGTACACCTGGATCTGCCTTTGGCCTGTTGTATTTCTGCGGGCCGTTCCTGGTTCCAGGATATCTATCCCATGGCATTTCTACTGTGGACATACTCTGGGTTGAACTTTGCTCCCCTCCCCCAATCCATATGTTGAAGCTCTGACTTTCAATGTGTCACCCAAGGTGACCAAAAACCGTCTTTTTGTTGTTGTTCCTGTTTGTTTTGTAGTGATGGGTACTGAAGCTAGGCAAGTGTTCCGTAACCTCTTTTTTCTTCCTTCCTTCTTTTCTTTCTTTTGTTTTCTTTCTTCTGAGACAGAATTTCACTAAGTTGCCTAGGCTTGTATTTACTCTGTGGCCCACGTTGGCCTTGAACTTGTGGTCCTCCTGTATCAGCCTCCTGAAGTCTAGTGCAGAGAGAATCTTTATTAGGAAATTTAAGTGGATTAAATTCTTTTTTTTCTTTTCTTTTCCTTTCTTTCTTTCTTTCTTTTTTTTTTCGAGACAGGGTTTCTCTGTGTAGCCCTGGCTGTCCTGGAACTCACTCTGTAGACCAGGCTGGCTTCGAACTCAGAAATCCGCCTGCCTCTGCCTTCCGAGTGCTGGGATTACAGGCGTGCGCCACCACTCCCCGGCAAAAGGTGGAGGTCTTAATCTGAAAGGACCGTGGGTTCATAAGAAGTGCAGAGGAGCTCAACGAGCTGCTCTTGCAAAGGACCTAGGCTTCGTTTCCAGCATCTACACGGTGGCTCACAACCATTTGTGACTCCAGATCCAGGGAATCTGATGCCCTCCATGGGCACTGCACACACATGGTGCTCAGATGTACTCATACATAAAATAAAAATAATTAAAAAAAAAAAAAAGGAACAGAGATTTCTCTCTTTGCCATGAGAACATAACAAGAAGTTACTGTCGGAAAGCCAGAAGTAATGCCCTCTCAGCATCCTACCTGCCTGGTACCCTGATCCTCCAGTTTCCAGAGCCGTAAGAAATCTCCATTGTCTAAGCTGCTCACTATGGTATTTTTGTCATAGCCCCATACTATTTCAGATGTAAAGCTGGTATAAAAGAGTGTTAAGGCACAACTTGTTTGAACAGAAATCATCTTGTTCCTTTCTAGTCCTTCCTTAAGACAGCATTCTCTGTCTCTTCTTCCCTCAGTGTTACTTGTACTTACACAAACACTGATGCTCTTTCTGTTACTAATGTACAACGTTTATCAAGGTCTCACAATGGGTGAAACTCTATACTCAGTGTTTCTATATTGTTTGTTACAGGAGCAAGACATACTGGTTTGAACTAATCAAAGTCATTAATCTTTATAACGACTCAGAAAGGTTGTTAGTATTATCCGTGCCCCTTCATATTTTCTAAACTGATGATTTAGTGAGTCAGGTAGCAGAGTGAAGATTTGAACCCTGCTTTCAGCACCCCTGCCGCAACCACTTGGTATGCTCCCATGAGCAGCCTGTTACATCTTTTAAACCACACCATGGACTTGCACAGTAGGTGATATGAAGAGCCTTATTTTGCTGGCAGAGAAACTGAAGCACAAAATGTCTCTGAACCATTCCCAGCATCATGCATTCAAGCCTAAGCCCTCCAAACAAGGCTGGACATTTCTACCCTTACCATCTACTCTGATCGGCTACAGCTGAGAATGCTGGAGGTGGATTGTCTCCTGCTGGTGCTGTCTAGGGAGGTTCCAGGAAAAGCTCAATGCAGTGAACAGCTCCTGGAGGTTGGGGTGCACACTTGCAGAAAGTAGACAGAGTTGGTGAGGCTCTCTTGGTCATCGGTACCAACTCTACATCCGGCTGCATTCTATGTATTTTACCAGAGATTCCTGTCTCAGAGGCAGGGAGGGGACTCAGGTCTCTGGGCTCTGACTCAGACACAGTCCATGTGTTTAGGAGTCAAAGCTTCTTTGTCTGACATTGGAACAACTTCTCTCGTTCAAAGTCTGCTGTGCACCTGCAGATTTCCCATTAAACTGCCTGCCGAATCAGGAATAATGATTCTCAGGGGGAAGAGATATTATTTGCATTTGAATTAATGTTGAGTTCAGAGTCACAGATTCCTCATCAAGAAGGATTTAGAGCAATTGCTGATATCCTGGGGATCTGTGACCAGCTCATTATTTTCATCTCACAGGGTAGCATCAGAATTCTTCATTTTTTTTTCAGATCTTCTTTCAAAAGTTTGGCTCTTTTTACCCCCCTGATCATAATTATAATAATTTTGAAACATCATTCTGCTCAGATATCAAGGTGTTGAATGGATAATTTCACTTTAATGAATTTGTCTCATATGGGCTTATTTTCCACATCTGTCCTGAACTGAATAGCTAACTGGTTAATATTGAGAACTGTTCCATTTCATTAGCTTCTCCCTGTTCATCTCCTTGAGGTGGAACTGATGCTCTGCCAGTTGTGAGCCCTGTCAGCCATTTCCAAATTCTGTTCTTAAACACTGATGCCAAGGAAGAATAAAAAAAAAAAAACAAAAAACAAAAAAAAAAGAGATAGTCTTTTCATCTAGCCAAACTGCAGGATGCCACACTCAGTGGCTTCTGCGAGATTAGCAAGTGTTTGTTACGGACGTCATAAACGCTTCTACCTGAGAACGCCATGGGCAAAGTGTTCAAAGGACACACATCCCTGGCAAGGGCCAGTGTTAGTGTAGACAAGGCGAGGGAAGGTGGGAGAGAGGGGCAAAGGGAGAAATCAGGGCATCATGGTCACCTGGACGCTTTGTTTAATGGGCTTCCATTTGAGTTGAAAGCTTTGCCATGTTTTATGAAGGTATCTTGGCTATTGCGTGGCCCAGGAGAATATTTTGGAATGTAGTTTCAAGTAAGATGAGGTCAGGAGATGGCACCGCATCCTGGAAGAAAAGAGTGGGTGGTCACTTGCCTTCCTGAATCTCCCAGTTTAGCTCAGATGGAGACAAGATCAGTTAGGACAGTCTGGGCTGTGAGAGAAAAATCTGAGCCATACAGGAAGCTCTTCCATACAGGAAGGAGCTGTACCATCCCTCACTTCAGAAAGGTCCAGTGCACTTCAGTGGAGCTGTGCTGAATATCTTTCTGCTCCGATGTCCTTTGCTTAAGATAATCCTTAAGCTTTTCTGCCTGTATGATGACCACGGATAAAACCAGAGTCGGTGTGTTTTTGTTTTTACCCCACCCCCATGATGGAGATACTGGAGAGTCTCACATTCATGAAAGAAACGTTCTTCACCTCAGGTTTGGTTGGGTGAATAAGCCTTGTCCTGCTCTGGGACATATAATTGATGAGCTCATATAAGTCATGAGCTGTTACCTTAAATTTCAGCTCTAGAATCAATTACTGGTGAGAGGTATGGGTAAACTCTATCCAAATGGGCCAATCAGTGTGAGGAGAATTATTTTGTGGGATGTGTGGATTCTGGAGAAATAGAACTAGAGAAAGGAAGGAAGGAAAAGAGTATGCCTGTCAACTTTCAGTTACTGTAACAAAATGCCCGAGATAATCAATTTAAATGCAGGAAAGGTATGTTTGACTCACAGTTTCCAAGGTTTCAGTTCATGACCACTTGCCTCTGTGAATAACACACCATGAAAAGAAAGCACAAAGAAGGAGGCCTGTTTAGGAGGCAGGGGTTGGGGAGAAGAGGGGAAGAAACTTTAGGACCAATATCCCTTTAATGTCATGCCTTCAATTCACCAACACAGCCTTACCAGGTCCCATATCCTAAAAGTTCTGCCATCTTGCAGTAGTGCCAAAGACTTGGTTCTAAGCCTTCAAAACACGAGTCTTTATGAAACATTAGAGAGAAACATATCACAGAAGTAAAGACAAAGAAACAGAACTCATTATGCTCATCATTATTGAAGAGTGTCTCCAGCAGTGCTTTGAGGTGAAGAGATTATCTGACATCTAGTGGTCCAACCTGGGCCAACTTCCCCTAAGGCTGGGAAACTAGTTGTTTTACTTTACTTCAGGGGTTTATAACCAAAACAAACAAATGAACAAGCAAACAGGCAAACTCAGAAAATAGAAGAAAACACCAAGAACTCAAGCTATTAGAAAAAAGTGGGGTGTGTATGTGTCCACACACCACGGCTGTTAGGTGTGTGCCCTGCCCTCTGTCCTGCAAGCCTTCAGAGAAATGGAGCCAGGACACCCCCCAGTGAGAAGAGAGCACAGAACGAACTGGGGCTTCTGTGTGAGGTGCCTTCCTGCCTGGGCAAGCTAACTCTGTGGCAGCCACACGGTTGTTCCCTGAACACTTGGTGAACTTTTATGTTCTTTGTGTCACATACGTGTTTCTACTTCCTGTCATCACTCGGGGACATTTCTACGTTGTCCATTTTATGTACTTCTCAGTTTCCTGTTTGGGATTAGGGGATGGAATGTCGTCTCCTTTAGCTGAAGGATTGGAATGTGGGCAGCAACAGCCACTTACCCTCCCAGGTTATGGTGTACTTGTGTTATCGGTGTAAGTTTCAGGGAGCTGTGAAATTGATGACAGCTGTCCAAAGATGAGCTGGATGTGGGCAGAGTCACAGAGTGGGCTCCAGCAGGACAGTCCCGCGGCGGGCCTTCTGTTCAGTAACAGAAGTAACTCGGACTTTCTGAAAACCCAAACTTTAAAAGTCAGTGATGTTGAGGAAGGAGGTGGCAATGGGGGAGTGGGGAAGCTCAATTTGCAGTATGGCTGAATAATAAATAACTGTGGGGGTAAGGGCAGGAGCTCAGGTATCTGAGGACAACTGAGGAAAAGATGGTGCTGTCGTTTTGATCTCATGACCCCACGAGGTTCCTGTGTTTCAGTGGAGGCCTGCTGCTGGAAAGTGTGACCCCTTAAAGGAGAGGATTGTGGGGTGTCACTTCCTCTTCTTTCTCTTCCCAGCCACAGGTGAGCGGTTTTGCTTTGCTATTTTACCTCGGGGAAACGTTGTCTCTTAAGACACCCAAAAAGAAACAGGGCCAATCAGTTGTGGCCTGAGACATGTAAAACCATGTGCTAAAATCTATCTTTTCCCTGTAACTTGGTTATCTCAGGTGTGCTAGTTAGTTTGACTGGCAGTTTGATTGCGCCATTGAGGGAATTAATGAAGCACTCCCTAGGACTGTCTATGACGGCATCTCCAGTGGCAATGAAATCGTGAGAAATAATGAATGTATGCATCTCTTGAGGAATTCAGAACATGATGGCATAGTTTGGTGGAGGTGGGGTCCAGCTGAAGAAAAGAGGTTACCAGGGTGCTCCTTGGAGCACTCTATCTGATGCCCCTCCCCCCAGCTCCTCAGTCACCACGAAGTGGATAGCCTTTCTCTACAACTTGCTCTTGCTCACAAGAATAAGAAACAATGGGCATGAATCCTCTGAAACCTGGAGCCCAAGTACATTTTCTCCTTAGGCTCCTGTCAGACAAGCTGGGTGCAGCAAAGCTAAAGATAACTTATTTATTGGGTATTTGTTACAGCAATGGAAAGCACGGCAGGAGAACGTGTCACATGGAAAGTAAAGGGGACCTCACTGCTTGAATCTTAATGTATCTTCCTGTTTCTAAAATGGCAGCCAAAGTACCATGGCATGCCCAAATGGCTCTCCAGGTACCCACTAAGTTGTTCAGGTCACAAAATAAGTAAGGATGACACAGTGACCATTGTCACAGAAGCACCTTGGCATCCAGGGAGCTGATGGCTCAGACAAGTGCTAACGGAGTCTGAAGGACCTTGCAGAAGGAATGTGAAGAACAGTGAAAAGAATAGAAGGTCCCAGTTAGTGTCACAGAGCCTTGGATGTCTGGTGCTGCTCTGATCAATCCAGAGCAGCATGATAGCGTCTGTACTAGGAACATTCAGACCCTGGACACCTCTAAGGTCTGCCTTGGGTAATGCTGCACTGGAGGATGTTCTGGGCCTCCCTGGCCTCAACGTACTAAATGTCAGTCCTCTCTTCCCTTTCCCAGAGAAAGGAACGGGGTGAGTAACAAAGCTAGCTCCTGGAAACTATCAGTTTGCCTGCTGAGATTTTGAATCCCTGGTTGGAAACAACTGCTCTAGAGTAAAGCAGAACTCAAGCATCTGGGGTCATAGGTTATCTATCGGGCAGATAGCTGAACAGCCTCATCCTAGGAGCCCAGGGAATGACAGCATTGGCAAAAAAAAATGACTGACAGCTGAGGAAAGAAGTTTGGACTCAAGTGTAAGGACACTTGGCGATGTGACTTCAAGATAGAGAAGCATCTAGATTTAAAATTTTAGCCACTTATGTTAGTCACTTATGTTAGGCTCCGTCCCACAGTTACCACAGTTGTTAGATGTGGTGGCACACTCCAGGACAAATCACGGCCAGGCCAGGGGGGGTGGGGAGGTGGGGGCCCGTGTGTGTGTGTGTGTGTGTGTGTGTGTGTGTGTGTGTGTGTGTCTCACGTGGGAGGCTTTATTAACAGAGGAGCCTGGGGGGGGTAAGGGGAAAGAAGTGAAGGAGAGAGAGTGGAGGGGGGGGAGAGAGAGAAGAGGCTGTCCAATGAACACATAGAGAGAGGGGGGAGGGGAACGGGGAGAGAAGGAACAGAGAGGGTAAGAGAGTGAAGGGGGCGGTTCTGATGCTAAGGTCTTATGCCCCAATTGGTTCTTGAGTTGTCAGTAAAGAAAGCGGGGGGGGGGGGGCATTTCTAAATAAATTGCTAATGCTAAATAAATAAAAATAGAAGCAAGAGATTGAGAATTGAATTGGATGTAACAATTTAAAAACAATAGTGAAGACAAAACCTCAAGGATCTTTAATGGGTGTGTGTTGATAGTAATGCTGATGGTGCAGAAGAGCATGGAGCTTTGGTGAACACCGCTTACATCTGCTTCACAATCCTACGGATACTAATCAGGGAGGCTCATCTTCATTTTGTAGAGGAGGGGTCTGAGCAACTGGCTGATCTTCAGGAAGCCAGAGGCTGTGGTGTTTGCCTGCTTGGCACAGAAGGAGTGGCATTATTAGGAGCCATGGCTTTGTTGGAGGGAGTGTGTTGGGTGGAGGTGGGCTTTGAGGTCTCCTATGCTCAAGCTCCTCCCAGTGTGACAATCCAGCCTCCTCCTGCTGCCTGCTTATCAAGATGTAGAACTCTGGGCTCCTCCTGCACCTTGTCCGTTTGCAGGCTGCCATGCTTCCCGCCATGATGGTAATGGATGAAACCTCTAAAACTGTAAGCCAGCCCTAATTAAATGTTTGCCTTTATAAGGGTTGCTGTGATCATGCTGTCTCTTCACAGCAATAAAACCCTAATTAAGACAGAAGCTAAAACCATTTCTGTCCAGTTGCAAAGTTTGTGTCACTTCCTCCGTGTTAAAATGCCGATTCTTTCCAGGAACCTGCGTGGGAGAAACGCTGAGCTCCACAAGGCCCGTGCCGGAGAACCTGTCTCCAAGCAGGGGTCCGAAAGCACCAGAGACAGAAAACTTCACTCTTCCAGAAGTTTCACTGTAAGGCAAGCCAGTTAAGAAAAATTTGGCTATAGCAAAGCCATTACTTCTGGCTCAAGAGGGAAAAAGAAAATGGTACTGGTAGCAGGCAGGGAGAATAGGGCCTCTCCCCGCCTGAAAACAGAGAGGGAGGGGAACTTTAGCATTAAGAGTTTTAGAGAAGTTTGTAAGATTGTTTCTACTCGCAGAAGGTGGTAAGCCTGTGGAGCCATTGCTTCTAAACACTGGGAGATTACAAAGGCAGAATGCCACGAGTAACGCAGGTCATGTTATAACTGGAGAAGCTCACTTGCAGACTGGGGAGATCTTGGAGCTCGCTCTAACTTTGGATTTGTAATTCTCAGAAAAGTCCTCCCCTCCCCCTCCCATTCCCTCTCCTTCACTCTCTTTTCCTGGAAAATCCCTCTTGGGATGCTAGATTGCAAGGGGGGAGGGGGGATAGAGCTTGGGGGTGGTGGTGTCTAGGGTGTTTCTGAGAAGTGTTAACCCTTTGAATGCTGTACCAGGGGATAGAAGATCACCGACCATCCTTTACATCCTCCACTGGGCAGTTCCCCACGCACCCTGCTAGGGGCCCATGTGGGGGATGGGAAGCTACTCTGCTCTTCGGTATTCCCGAGGCCGATGTTTTAGAGTCCCAGCCGTGCATGCCAGCAATACTTGCTCCAGTGTGTGTCCCAAAATTACTCTTTTATTCTACAAATGCCTGTAAATGGTCCTATGTTGTGACCAGGTAAATAGAAATGAGACGAATGCTATCCCTCCTCAGAGACGGAGTAGGAAACCAGTGAGCAGTAAAGTTTGTCTTTATCGGAGTGGGAGGAAGCTGGGAAGCATGTGTCCCACAACTGGGTGCATTCAGACTGGGTGGGTGTGGAAATTCTAAGGATATACTACTTGAGAGTCCATAAGACCAGTGAGGGTTAGCCTGGCAAAGAGCAAGGAAAAAACGGCATTCTGGACATAAGACACTAGGGAGGAATGTGGAAGGCTGGTGTTGGGATCCTAATCCAATAGGAGTATTCTGCCTGCAGAAATGGGAGAGACAGAGGGATTTCTGGCCCAAGGTTAGTTCAACTTCCTGCTAGATGCTTGGGATATCCATCCACCAGGAACTTTTCGAGCAGGAGAACTGTCCTCTCATGTTATAGAGCTCGTTCCTATGTTCCTATCCCAGTTCTTGAAGTCATAAGGTACCGTGGGTGTGGTCTGGTTCTGACATCAAGTGTGTGATGGGCAGGGCTGCTTCCGGTTCCGCCCGATGTGTGTCCTTGTCACATCTCTGAGAAGTAGGCTGACCGGGTGACAGAAGAGAGGGTTGGCCCAGACCGGTGCATGACTAGCAGAGCTATCTGTTTCTATGGCCTGGCCTCTGGCATGGAACAGGAATCATGAGTCCACACAGAACTCTGCCTGTGTTGTCAGTCTGCTTTGTACTTAGTGTCTTCTTGGAGGAGTAATAGGCAGGATGAGGTAGATGCCCCCAAACCAACTTATAATCCACCTTCTATCCTGTCACCTGCAATACTGTATTCCCTCAGGTGTGAGGGATAATTTAGATTACCATCTGCTAAAATGATTAGCCTCTTAGAGGTAGCTGGTGAGTCAAGCTGGGAAACACTTTTATTTATTTATTTTTTTTAATGGTCTGATGAATAGAAAAAATCATTTGCTTTGTTTCTTCTTTAAAATATATCACCTTATAATGAATTTAGCTTGAAGCAAATGGATTCATATTATTGTCATATTAGTGTCCCGACATTGGAGCTGGAAATCTAGAAGGGACACAGACATTTAGCTTTTCTTCTCCCTTGAGATGTCCCTCAGAGATCAGGTGGGTTTGAATCTCAGCCAGGAATGGGAAATCTTCTGGTTTTAGCCCCTAGGTTTTCTAGACAGTTGCTCAGGGGATTCCCTTGCAGGCTGGAAACAGAAGAAGAAGGAACTTGGAATTGTGCTGAATAGTTTTTAGAGAGAGAAATAGCTTTTTTTAAAAACAAAACAAAACAACCTCTTCACATGAGAAATTTCCAGAAAGAAATGCCTGCAGGATTGCTCCCTCTTACCCACTCACCTCCCCAGGATATTGCAATGTATTTGGGACTCTGCAAAAGAAGCTGGACATTCCTGTTTGTCTCCTTGTAGGGAGTCACAGAGCAGACTGAAGGAACCAAGCTGCCAAAGATGGCAAAGCCAGGGCACCTGAACAGTGATTGCCTTTCTAAGAGCTGCCTGTATTTATTTGCTTACAAAGCAGTGTGGGCAGATCTGGGAGCAATGGACTCAGTTGAGCCAGTCTCTTTTCTTTTCTTTCTTTTTTCTTTTCTAGTCTTTCTTTTCCTTTTCTTCTTGTCTGTCTTTTTTTTAAATTTAATGTAAGAAACTTATTGGTAAGACCTTTATTCCTCTTCTTTAAAAAAGACATTTACTTTTTGGCATGCTTTTCAAAAATCATTTTCACTACCAGTGTGGTGGTGGTGCAGGCCTTTGTTCCCAGCACTGAAGAGGCAAAAACCAGGTGGGTCTGGGTTCGAGGCCAGCCTAGTCTACAAAGTGAATTCTAGGACAGCCTGGGCTACCCAGAGAAACCCTATCTCACAAAACAAACTAGCCACAAACAAATCATTTTGACCAATCAAGCTATTTTGATGTGAGGTTTTCCTCTATCATAAGGAACCTAAGCAGTTTTTGTCCCGGACTGGAGGTGAGGGAGAACACAAGTATTCTGAATTCAGAAGGTTTTCAGGTAAAGAGACTGAGGGTACCAAGACATGGTCTGAAATTCTCAGGTGGGTCTCCATCTCCTGAGCAACTGCTTCGTGGCAGAGGAACCATGCCAGATCAATAGATACTACGGGAGCCCAGAAGGGAAGCTGAGTCTGTGATACACAGAAGCACTGTTAGAGGAGAGCTCTGCTTCATTGTCAGTGATAACAATAATTAAAGGGCTCTGGAACCTCAGCGCTCACCCCTGGGATGTTTAATAGTAATTATTGGTAATTACATATTATTATGTCAGAGATATATAATCATATAATTGTTATTATTAAGTATGATGTTGGCCATTGAGGTTTCAACCCCTTCTTCATTTGTGGGTCCGCTGTTGGGCTGGTAATTGAGATAATAGGGGCTAAGGTACAGAAGGGAGAAGGTAATTGGGTGAGGGTGTACTTGCTTGGCTTCTACAGAACCCGGGAGTCAGTGGCCTCTGTCCCCCCAGTGGTTTGGTTGGCATCTCTGGCTGACCCAGGAGATAATGATTCTCAAAGAATTTCTGGCATGGAGGGATCTGGCTTCATCCTCCCCCTCCCCCACAGCCTCTGCAGAATGTCTGACTGTGGCATTGCTCATGGGCAGGTTTGGTGGCACCCTGCCTTAGTCTTCATTTTGGGTGGGCGCCTGGGAACAGAATTGGTGAGGGACAGCAGGAAGAGAAAGAGCGGACAGGACAGTGTGGGCCTGGAGGGCAGTTCCCTAAATGCTTCACCTTAGGTCATTTTATCGATTCAACAAACCTGTGAGGAGAGGCGAAAATACTCAGAGAATAGCATCTTCTGGGTTGGTCAAGAAAGACCTAGAGTTCTTCTGCTTCATGGGACTAATTTCACTTCATCTGGTGTGTCTGTGGGGTAGCAGTTTGATTCAGAGGTGGTTTAGAAGAGTGGACAGCATGTGCAAACCATCCACAGCAGAGCCTGGCTTGGGAAGTGTTCAGGGAATGAGAAGGTTCCGTAGATGATGGTCCATGAGAGAGGCGGCCTAAAAGAGAACAGGAAGGACACAGAAGCCTAGCTACACTGAGAGGCTCTAGAGGCCTTCAAAGGTGCCTCTCCTGTGAAACAGCCTTCTGGGAGAGGTCCCGGGTGATCAGTTGAGCTGCTCCTTCAATAAGGTTCTGTTTTCAGCGGAGCCCTAGACAAGCTGAGGCTTGTTTGCCTCTGTCTTGAGGGTTGCCCAGGTCGCAGGGAGGGAGTTGCTAGGCAATGACTGGGAAGCTTTCCACAGAACAGTGGATTAGCGAGGGAGGAGGGCAGGCTAGGTGGGAAGAGCAGAGCTGGGGAGGCCAAGGCAGAGATGCGTGGGTGTGGCTGGACTTGTCTCACCTGGAGCTGCTCAGTCTCCAGAGAGGTGAGGTGATTCTTAGGAAGAGTTACAAATAGACATAATGCCCCAGTTGTAAACAACCTAGTTACTTAGCTTGTTCACAGTGTCCTTCCAAATGCTCAAGTGAACCCATCCCCCAAGACACACACACCTAGGGAGAGAAGAAACAATACCATTAGCCCTGGGCTAAGGTGTGATAAAATCTCACTTCCTGGAGAGAAAACCATTCAAGATTAGACTGAAGACAGATTTGAGTGAAGAAAAATAAGGGATAATCAGGTTTCTAAGTATTTGATTTCTCTGCCTTTTTTTCTTGAGAACTTAAGAGTATTCTCCAACATTTGTGTTTATTTATTACCAGCTCCTTCAACAGAGATATAGCAGAGCTCGAGCTAGACTCTGTAATGTGAGCACATTTAAGATAGTTGTGTGTGTGTGTGTGTGTGTGTGTGTGTGACTGAGAGTGAACCTAGGTTCTTATCTACACTGGGCAAGCTCTCTTCCACAGGTCTGCATCCTTTTATCCCCTCTCCCCTTTTATTTTGAGACGTTTTTATTTTGAGACGTTTCAGTAGGTTGTCCCAGGCAGGCCTTGAACACACCCTGTAGTCCTTGAACTTGTGATTCTCCTGCCCCCTGCCACTCGTAACTGCAGTTAGAGATGAAGGGCTCTAGCAGGCTTGAGCATGGCAGACATGTCTGCTGGCAAGTTTTGCCTTTCCTTTTCCCAGTTATTTATTTAGCATTGCTAAAAACCATTAGATGACATTTCTAAAGCTAGCCTCCGAGGTCTCGTTCCTTACTTGGCCACTTCCTCCTCCTGAGGCCGACTACCAAGGTCCATCTATCAAAGTATTGAAGTCTAGCCATCAAAAGCCCCCCTTTGACCACTTTTATTAACCTGTCCGATTAAAATTAACCAACTCATCCTAACACCTATATAAACTGACATTTACCTGTGGGCTATGTCTGTCTCTATCCATAGGCAATCCTTTGTGTGTGTCCCCTCCAGCACCCTCCCCAGGCAAATGTCCCTTCCCTCTCTTCTTTGTTCCTTCTCCCCCTCTCCTATTTCTTGTCTTTGCCTCCTGTTCCCTGACCTTTGTCCCTCCAGGAAAAATAAATCTTTGTGCTGAGAACTTAGTCTTGGGATGTCTTGTGTTGACTTCAAGAGGTCTGTGCCACAAGACCCACCCAATATAGAATAAGGTTCTTAAGTCATTTTTTTATGTCTTTAACTTAGTGCTTCTGTCTCTGTTATGTGCGTAATCAGACTACTTTTTGTTTTAGTAGGTATGCATATTTTACAACCTTCCAGTATAAGAAAAATAAGTTATGTTTCTTTCCTATTTTGGTGTGTGTGTGTGTGTGTGTGTGTGTGCATGGTTGTATGGTTTATTATATGTATGTATGGTTGTGGTGACCAGGAGGTAAATTTGCACATGGATGCTGGGAACTGAACTCAGGTCCTCTGGAAAACGAATGAGGCATTCTTAGCTGCTGAGCCATCTCTTCAACCCCAGGAGAGAAATTTAGAACTGAAGTGAGGAACTGGCCTGGGAACAGAGTAATAATTTTGACCAGTTTGTCCAAAAGTGATTAACACCAGGCACTCTTAAGAAGCATTGACAGGGCTAGAGTGACGGCTCAGCCGTTAAGAGCACTGACTGCTCTTCCAGAGGTCCTGAGTTCAATTCCCAGCAACCACATGGTGGTTCACAACCATCCGTAATGGGCTCTGATGCCCTCTTCTGGAGGGTATGAAGACAGCTGTAGTCATATACATAAGATAAATATATATATATATATATATATATACAAAATAAATCCTTAAAAAAAAAAGCCCTACAGAGCTGTAGGCAAGTCTGGGCTGCTTTGGCAGCGTTGATGGGCACTGTTAAGAGGAAGGACTAACATTTGGAGTGGCCACCATCCTCAGGCCTTGTGTCAGTCATCATGCCTTAATTGCAATGTCACATGATGTATACATTCGGAGCCAGAGGAGGATGTGCTTCCTTTTGTTGGCTGACTGTTGTTTCAGGGACAAAGAGGTGTGGCCATGAGGCCTTGGAGGAAGAGTTAGAACTGGGTCTTTTGACTTTTGAGGGTCAGGACAGGGGCTTCAATGATGACTGTGGGACAGCTGATCCGTACAATTACCTACATTAGCCTTTGTGTTAGTTATGTTTGTTGCTTTGGCGAATTAATCAGCTCTAATCCTCCTGGAGGCAACACGAGTTCCTCACTACCTGCCCCAGTGCACTGGATTCTCGAACGGAAGACCCACTCACACAGCTTTAGATTTAATATGCCTTAAACAGCTCAATGGCTGAGCCACTTCCAAACTTCCATGTTGCTAACACCTCCCCTCCGATACTCCTGAGTTATTACTTACTAAAATCTATATTCCATCTTTGCTCCCCGGGACCCAATGAGGGGGTGGTGGTGCTGCTGGGGCTGCTCTTCCTCGCTGCTCCTGGATGATCTTCCTGCTGCGCTCTAGCTCGGATCTTATTCCTTTCAGGGCATGGCAATTCTGCTTCTTTGGTCCCCTTAACCGAGAATCCTCAAGTCCCGCCCCTGTCTCTCTGCTTAGCCATTGGCCTCCGGCAACTTTTTTCACCAATCAGAACCAGCTGGGGGCAGGGACCCTCAGCGTCTTACATGCGGGATTCTTGTACAATTTGAGAACCCAAATAACATAATACAAGCTTTAAACCAAATCTACAACACATGTCTCCTGTTCTGTGACCAAATACCCTACAAGAGGGTGACCCAAGGGAGGAAGGGTCACCTTTGGTAGTTGTTACTGCTGTTGTTTGGGCTTTTGTTGTTTGCTTTGTTTTATTTGTGGTTATGGTTTAAGAATTGATTCAGCCCATCATGCTGGAAAGGTATGGCGCTAAGAGCCTGTGGCCGTTAGTTACACTGTATCAGCCAGGAAGCAGAGAGATGAAAACCGGTTCAGTTTGCTCTTTCTTTTCTTTTTCCTTTAGTTCAATATCCCAGCTGCTGGATAGTGTCCCCTACCTTCAGGGTGGGTCTTCCTTTCTTATTCAAACCTTCCTGGGAACTCCCTAACAGACATACCCAGAGATGTGTCTCCTGGGAGATTGGATCCTGTCATGCTGACAAGAACAACTATTCATATTCTTGGAAAATCAGTTGTAACCTCTTTGAGTCTTACATTCATCAATTTAAACAAAGAACAATGAGACACACCTGCATTGCCTATGCCAAGGCTCAGAGAGACAGTGAATTCACAAATTAACTGGTTACTTCCAGATTTCTAAAAAGGTACCCAGATGCTTAGCAACCTTTACCGCTGCACTCTGCAGACAAGATCCATTTGATAACAAAGAAACTGATCACTCTTGGTGCTGATCCGTGCTGGTAGGTTTATATTTCCAAGTAAGCAAGAAAAGTGGGCATCTGTTAGCCTTGTTTCCCTTTCTTGGTTAGAAAGTGGGGAAAACATAGCTCTTATTAGTGCCTTGAGACTCCTAATCAGTATCATAAGAATTAGCGCCAGAAAGCCAAAGAATGACATCCAGTTTGAGGTTTTAGTGTGGCTTTGAGAATGTTTAGGGAATGACTAGCTGTCCGAGACAGTCTATTTTGCGCTTGACTATTTTGGTGGTCTCTAAAAGGCAATAATTGAAATATCTTTGCCTTTGTAACATATAATTTCTCTATAACACAAAGTCTAAATATGTTCCTCTTGCTTCATTGGAAGTTTGTTGCTACAAGTGTGGGTCATGTGGTCTCATGCACATAGTTTGGGGGAGGTCCTATAGGCATATTTGGGGGCCCATATGAGCCTGACTAATTCACATCTGCAGATGCTCACTTTGAGGCAGAGATAGAAGCTAGGGTTTAAAGTCTCACACACACAAATACATACAGACACACACACGCGGGTGCCCTATCCCACATAGACACACACACACACACACACACACACACTAGGTCACTTGTTGTAATTACATGGTAGAAACACAGTGTGTTGGGAATCAAATGTTGATTAATGTTAATTTTGGGATAAACAGAAGAGGGGAAAGACAGGAAAGTCCAGTGGACTGCAAGGATAAAAATATTCTCAAGTTGAGACTCAGCATCTACGGCTGCACAACCCAATAATTACCTGCTCTTATATAATTAACCCTGAGGTTCATCTGGATGGTTAGGACTTCTGTCCTGGAATGGACGGATCTCTGTGGTTCACAGACCACTGAACCAAATCCAGAAATGTCCACACACTCCTCACAGCCCATATAGAACAAATGTCCTCTTTCTCTGGAGTACAGGAGGGACAGTGTTCATTAGAGACTAAATCTACCGGGAAGGTAATAACTGCAGCAAGATTGTCAAGGGTGATGCGATCTCTGAAGGGGACTCAGAAGTACTTGTAGCTTCATTTAATTAAAGCCTTCCATCCTAGAGTCCCTCTCTCTGCCTCACTTGGGAAAGCCTAGAAAAGAAAATGCTAATCAGCCCTTTGGCAGCCTAGCACTGATTAGTACAAGCTGTGTCCAAAATAAAGCAAGACTGAGAGACCAGGGGAGAAAAAGAAAGATATTTCTGTGAACATGAAAGAAGTTGTAAATGCCTTAAACTCAAACTGCACTGACATGAAATGGAAGTCAGGGGTGGGAATGGGGTTGGAAAACCATGTGCTGTCTTCTCTTGTGGAGACAAGAGGAGAGCCTGTCTATCGCCCAATGTCTAGAGAAGCTGTTGCTGATCACTCATCAGTAGCCATGTTCACTTCCATGGTAGTGTAGAAACTAACCCTGAAATAGCTACAAGGCCACCTCAGAAGGACACCAGATGTCTGGGACCTTCCGTTACCTGATACCAGGGAGTTTTCCAAGGGCCTTGAGATAACATCCTACTCAAAGAAAGGGGTGTCCAAAAGGGAGTTGGGTCCCTCCCAGTCCACCCCCCTCCTCTGTACGTGCCAAAGGTGTCACCTCACCAGGGGCCACCAATGCATGAAAAGGTCATCATACACCACCAACCGGAATTGACCAACTCGTGCCATTATGGAAGTCTGCCCTCCAAATGTATAAAAAGTGTGTGCTTTAGCTATAGTGGGTCGCCTCTGTCCCATTTGCAGGACGACCCCAACGCATTGGAATTAATAAACCTCTTGCTAGTTGCAGCAGTCTCAGTCTCTGTGTCTTTGCGAGGAGGAACATCTGGCAGTTGTGACTTTCGGGTCCAACAGTAGCAGAGCTGGGTCTGTATTTGGAGAATTCACCCTCTTCCACACTGTCGTCTGCCTCAGAAGGAAGTCATGGTTGCTCATGCTTCTTTTAGGTATTGGTTTAGGCAAGGCGGTAGAGTACGGTTTTGGCATGTGGAGGAAGGTTTTCAGTGGGATGAGGTTCTTTGGGAAGGTTTATTTTATTCTATTTTGTGTGTGTGGTGTGGTGCATGTATGTGTGTGGTGTGTGTGCACATAAATGTGTGGCTACCTGGAAGTCAGAGGAGGATGCTGGATGTCTCCTCTACCCTCTATCACCTTCTACCTTGTTCCATTGAGATGGGCTGTGCCACTGAACACGAGGCTCAACATTCTTCTTCTAAACTGGTAGCCCAAGTGTCATAGAAACCTTTCTGTCTCTGTCGCGCACTGTGCTGGCATTACAGGAACATGTGCAGCCATGATTGGCTTTTTTTATATGGAGGTTGAGGATTCAAACTCAAGTTCTTATGTGTTACTGCAGACATTCTCGCCCACTGAACCTTCTCCCCATCTCCAGAGGGTCTGTCTTGTGCTTTATTTTCTTTCTTAAAGATGATATGATCAGGAAGAAGGGGTAGGTACCTTTCAGCTCTGTTGACAGTATGAATCTTCATGTGGTGGTGGACTTGGCCATCTTATTCCCATGAGATGAGCTAATGTAAGACTAGGCAAACAACAGGAGGATAGAGCAGTGGGGACATCAAGGGGCCCATTAACTTTCCTTGAAGTGCTTCCGTCTGGAGCTTCTGACTCTGAGAGTAACTCCCTTGTTGTTTATGGTAATTGAGTCAGAGTTCCATAACTGGTGATCCTTAGAAAGGCATCTTCTGATTAGGAATGACAAGACTAACAGTAACCCGTGTTGTCTAGGCCACACACTATGTCAAATACTTTACATTAATCCTTTACAACAACTCTGGGAATCAGGCGAAAGGGAGATGATTATTATTCTTGTTTTCAAGATCAGGAAACCAAGTCAAGGAGGTAAACTAACTCATTAGACATGTCCAATGATGTGTCGATGCAAAAGCTAGGATATGAACTTACGTTTGGCAGAGAGAACTATTTTATCAGTGAGGGACAGTAAAGGAGATTTATAAACCTGAACTTTAGACACTGCCAGCAATGGGTCTAAAGTCTTACTCAACCTCCTTTAACACTGGAGTCTTAGACAAATCTTTTAAATCTCTCCAAACTTTGGCATCCTCTCTCCAAAGATGACACTGATAAAACTCATCCCACTAGGACATTTCAAAAATTAGATGAACAAATGTATTTGAAGCCTAGAATCCAGTGGTTGGCACACAGTGAATTCCCCACTCTTAAAAAATGTTCAACATTAGGCAGGCCATTGTGGGAAGACTGTCCTTGCAAGTATTGTTCAAATTAATTTTTTAGGTCAGCATGCATAGCAATAGGCTTTATTATTCAGCTTTTTTAAAGATAAAATGGGCAACTTTGAGTGCCATTCAAAGCAAAAGACTCAATAGAAACCATTATATCTAGAAACCATTCAAAACACAAGAAAAACATATCCAACAAGAGGAGGCACATTGGAAGTGTTTCTGGCTGGTGGGTAAAGAAAGGCAAGTGATGGAAAACAGGATCCTACTTAGTAGAGAAGAGGCTGGGTAATTTATGTGGGAATGAAAATAAGGACATAAAAACAGGCCAGGAAGGAGCTGGCGATGTACAAATATGGAAGAAGCCGCCTGGGGGCTGCATTGGCAGGCAAGCTACACGTAAGTCGGTTGCATTTTGTTCTTATTAAGAAAAGGCAATAGTAGCCCTGGAATTCACAAGCAAGCACCTAGCATGTGGGGCCTGAGAGTTGATTCTTCTGCCCTACCCTGCTTCCAGGCAGCCTCTTAGAGCATTATCTGCACCATGTTTTTCCTCCTACCTCTTATGTGAGATTGAATAACTGAGGAGGGGTCTGAAGAAAAATACAGAGATAGGAATAAAATGATTAGGATAGGTGAGCAGGATTGAACGAGGGGTACAATTTCTCCTGTAGGTCCAAGGGCACAAAGGATGCCTGGAGGTATTGACAGGAACTACCTTCCCCTCTAACATTCCGTGTGTGTGTGTGTGTGTGTGTGTGTGTGTGTGTGTGTGTGTGTGTTGCTAAGGTACCACTTGCCAATGATACTGATGATGTCATCTCCAGATGCCTTCTGAATATTCAGGTGCTACACACTGTAAAACCCTTTTGACACTAAGCATTAGAGACTTGAGAATATCAATCCTAAAGTTTTCTTTATCCGAGTGCAAAGTGTGTTGCTTCCCCTTAAGAATGCCAATCTCTTTAACACATATAACTGCTTTGTCTTTACTTGTTTTATATAAAAATTTAGACATGTGTACATTCTTTTTCTGGTTTGAACTACATCCTTTTAATCATCTTTTTATTTCACTTTTTTCGTTGTGTTTCCGCTATAAACCTGGCTGAAGGGAACTAGCAATAACCATGCTACTGCCTGACTCTTACACTGTCTTGAAATTTCCTCCGGCAAAGAAATTAGTCCATTGCTTCTCAATAAAGCCTTACTCAAAGTTTCAAGATGTAAACAAAACATAGATAGATATCAGTGATACCCAAATGGCCTCTAGTCCATTTTCTAAGAGTCCTTATCCCCAGTGGAAGCCTATTCTTTTCTTTACTGCCCTTTCTTCTCTTTGCATCTCGGCCATTCGAATTATCACCAGAGGCAAACATTAAACAATGAAAAGTTCATTCTAAAGCTTCTCTGGCCAGTGGGGCTATCATATGGATTCAGTGCTTGAGGCTTCCACAGACTAACCCAGCCTGCAGAAAAGGGACAGTTAAAAAGAAGTGAGAGGTGAGGGTTCATAGCCTGACCTGTTCTTCTGAGGCCTGATAGTACTCCTTGAAGTTTTCCTGTAATAACCTGTCTTCAGATCTGAGTTGCTGTTTCTTTTGAAACCAAATGTTTCCTGGCCTGGTGCCTTGAGAAGCCTCCCAGGAAATGTCGATGAGGGTGGCAGTGATTATGACATGGGACAGGTAAAGGAGGATCTTCATGAATCTGCCTGGAAATTAGGATGTTAGCTTCTTAGTAACTAGTCTATACTTTTGCAGATGCCTCCACGGAGCCTGTCTCCCTGTACTGCCTGTCCTAGCGTTTGGTGAAGAACATGTGCGTGCCCGGTGAGCTCAGGTTCTCTGCTATCTGACACACTCTTTCCCTTCCTTTCTATCCATTGCTGGGTCTTTACATTTTCCTCTCAGACCAAAGCCTCCCCCCCACCCCAGCAGCCACAATTTAATTATGTCCTGGCTCTTTCAGTCTTAAACTTTTTGAGTTAACAAGCTGTAGTGATTAGCACGATGAGCAAAGTTTTACATTAAAAAAGCGATGTCACATCTGTTAGAGATTTGGTTCTGAAATCCATATGTGAGGCAAAGATTAAAAGCACTCAGTGTTCATACTGAAGTCTTCATCTATCATCCTGAAAGGGATAGTGATGTATACAGGTTTTTTTGGAGAAACCTGGACTGCAATACTTGTGTTTATGTGTCGGATCATATATGTAGTAATAGACAGTAGCTGATAGTTTTAAAATTAGCTTCTTTTTCTGCTTTTCCCATTATCTCTCCTTTGCTGAGCAGGTACTACACTGACCTATTGTGTTTCCTGATCTCAGGTTTCCTCAGCTGGCGGGGGTGGGGGGTGGGGAGGTCATCTCTCATCTGTGTGTGGAAGATTCTAGTTCTCTCTCTCATTAATCATTTTATTCATTTACATTTCAGATGATATCCCCTTCCCGATTACCCCTCCACAGACCCCTATCCCATCCCCCCTTTCCCCTCTTTCCTTTGCCTCTATGAGAGTGCTCCTCCACCCTCTCACCCACTCCTGCCTCACCACCCTAGCATCCTCCTATGCTGGGTCATCAAGCCTCCACAGGACCAAGGACCTCCCCTCCCGTTGATGTCAGATAAGGCCATGCTCTATTACATACGAAGCTGGAGCCATGGATCTCTCCATGTATACTCTTCGGTTGGTGGTTTAGTCCTGGGAGCTCTGGGTGGTCCAGTTAGTTGATATTGTTCTTCATATGGGGTTGCAATCCCCTTCGGCTCCTAAAGCCCCTTCCTTGCTCTTTCATTGGGGTCCCTGGACTCAGTCTGATGGTTGGCTGTGAGTATCTGCATCTGTATTGGTCAGGTGCTGATAGAACCTCTCAGGAACATCTATACCAGGCTCCTGTCAGCAAGTGCTTCTTGGCATCAGCAGTAATGTGGGGATTTGGTGTCTGTAGATGGGATGGATCTCCCCTTTGTTGGGTATTTGGCTAAACTATTTGGGTCCTGGGAGCCTCTCACTTCCCTGGAGTCTCGGATTTTCTAGTGGCTACCCCTAGTTCCCCATTGCCCACCACTACATGTTTCTATTCAATTTCCTGACCCCCTGCAGCCCTACAGGCAAAGAAACCCATAAGGGTCCAAATCAGGGAGTGTGAAGAAAAATTGTAAAGCCAGGAAAGATGCTAAAATGTCAATTATCTGCCCAGGATACCTCTTCCTACCTCCCCTGGCAACGATGGATTGTGAAAAGAATGGGCAGAGCAGAGGGCAGTACAGTCAGGGACTCTTCAGCCCTGGTCTGCTCACCTGCAGCAGTAGTGTGGAGAATCGGGTGTTAAAACCAGACAGGAGCCTCTCTGTTTTGCAGCATGCACGGATGAGTTTTGTCTTGGAAAGTGGCTCTCCCACTGAAAACTTCAGACCACCCTTGAAATATAAGTAATGACATCCCAGGACCGAGAATACTCTTGTGCCCACAGAGAGCAGAATGACTGCCTGAGTGTGCCTGTGAGTTTTGAATTCAGCATGACTGACATTTTAAATAAAAATCACCTAGCCTGGTTTACCATATGTCTGAAGAAAATATTGTAAAAATGGAGTGCAGATCTTTGCAATTCACTTTGGAGCAAATGCATCTGCTGTCTCGTCTCTGATATATTTATTTCTCCTTATTTTAAGTGTGCCCAATGCCACCCTTCCAGATGCGTGCCAGAGGCACAAGTAAGAAATGGAAAATAACTTCTCAATTATTTGTATATGCAGCAGATAGAGGGTTTTAGAAAATAAGAACAGAATATTCCTGAGAGAATGGGTGAAATAACGATGTCCCAGATGTTGGAACCCTCTTTCATGGTTTGCAGATACCAGCTCGGCATCTAGCTATGCTGTGCCTGTTGTCATCTGGGAAGCTGTGGTCCCACACAGTGAGGGAGCTCGATAGTTCTGGCCTGGCTGTCTCATCTTGACAAGGACAATGAGAGGAGGTAAAAAATAAGTGCAGAACAACAAAGTGGAGTTGAAGCTGCTCCCAGAGGCCCACCCCACCGCCCCAGCTCCTGGAAGCTAGGGAGTGAGGCCCAGAAGTGCTTCCCCCAGGCTGTAGGTGCGGCAAGCCTCCTTCCCTATTTACGCCATCGAAGCCATGTGATCAGAAGGCACAGATATCACCTTGTTGCATCCTCAGGGATGTGGAGCCTGCTTGGCCACAGCTAGCCTTCAGCTGTTCTGGTCTCCTAGCAGCTTTGTAACACCCTGGTTCCCTGTGCAGCCTGGCGGCATCCAGGGGCCAGGCTCTTAGCGTTCCTGGAGCCCTGGAGGACTCTGAGGGCACTCCACACTGCCAACATCACACAATTTTATCCAAACAATTGTCATGAAGTTGGAGCTGGTGCCACTCTGACTTGTCAGTCAGTGTCTTCTGAGGACTTAGGAAAAGCTGATTCAGTCAATATACTGAGGCTGGCACTGGCTCTGCCATTTACTGCTGGATCTTTGCCCTCCTCAGACTTTATGGGCCATTTAAACCACAAAGCCACCGTACCATGGACTCTTCCAATAAGCAGACACCCTTTCCTGCCATTATGAGAATCCTTGAATTCCGGATGAAAACGCCTCAAAAAAAAATCATTTCATGATGTCACTAGTAGGCTTAAGGACTCCGTGACTAGCAGTTTGTCAGTATGGCCTAGCTCCTGCCTACGTCCAGTAGTGGTATGGGTGGCAGAGTGTGGTAACAAGCCAGAAGTCCTGAGTCCTGGTTCTGGGAGCTATTCTTTCCCCACAGAGCCTATTTCCCCATTTGCCCAAATTGGATTAAGGCCCACCCTAACAATCTCACACAGCCATGTCCTGGAGTTCGGGGAGTTAAAGCTTCAACATTGGAATCCTATGTGACAAAATTCAGCCATAGCAGCCTGCTTATACATCAGCCATTTAAAGTCTATTTTGCAACTTGAGAGAGGTGGGGTGGGGGATTGTAAATGTCCAGGAAATTATTGACTAAACTGGGAATCAAGAAGAGGCTCTGCCCTCTGGCCTCTCCTGTGGCATGACCAGAAGTCCACCTGGAGGCAGGGTCCCCCACATTCTGCTTTCCTCTCCTTTAAGGGAGGTGAATGGGGCTCTCTTCAGTGGACCCTAGAAATGGTAAACAGAATCCGAATCGCAAGTTCTCTGTGGCCATTTCCCTTTACCCCCTTTATGTGCATCGAAGGCTCGTTCCTGATTGTTGGCAGTTTCTCTTCATACTGGCAATCAATTACCTAATCACAAGGGTAGTTACCATTTATTGAATGCCTGACGTGTTTCGTGTCCAGCTGGTGCTAAGATCTTAATGTAAATGTTTACCAGTCTCCACAACAATTCAATCAGGTCATTATTATTGCTCTCACGTTACAGGTAGGAAAAGGAAGACTACAGGAGGCTAAAAGAACATAGCCAGGGATTAGGGAAATCCAAAATGAATATAGATCTACACGGTAATACACATTATTGGAATAACTGGAGGAATTTGAGTGTTGAATTGTTATTATGTACTGCTATGGTGTTATGGTGAAGAATCCTGAGTGTGGTCATGGCATTGTGGTCATGGAGAGGAATATTATTGTTCCTAGGAGAGTCATGCTGACCTGCTCAGCCGGGAAAGGTCCCAACATCTGATAAAATACTCAACTAGTTCATCTAGCAGACTAACAAGCATGTGGGTGTGCCCACACAAATGCATAGTGGATAAGAGAAAACAGATGAGACTTTAAAATAATGAGTGTTCTCTATATGCTGAATGTAATTTTTGTGTAGCTTTGAAATATTTCAAAATATGAACACTGCATGGAGCCAGGCATGTAGTGCACACTGATCATCCCAGCCCTCAGAAGGCAGAGATGGGAGGACTGGGGCTTCCAGGACAATCTGTGTTACATAAGAAGCTCAGAGCCATCTTGGGTGACATAGTGACACTGGCTTTATAAACCCAAGGGCTAGAGACGAGAGCAAGGCCCTGGTAGTGCCACAGGGTGGAGAGTTGTAAAGTGAAAGACTCTTACACAACCTGCAGACTCACACAAGCCGTGACATACAGCACAAGCACAAGCCTGGGGTCTAACATGTCATGCAAATGTCCCTTATTTGGGCTGTGGGTCTAAGTCTTTATTAATGTGTGAGTCATTCTCCTACTGCCCAGGCATCTGCCAGCCAACTGCACAGAGCCTATCTATTTGCCAACTATGTCTCCAGTTATTGCGTTGGGGATTTCACAAGCTCGAATTTAAGGATTAGCACATGTAGCAGATGAAAGCACAGAGTGCCCGGTGAGTTAGAACTTCAAATAAGAAAATTACTTTGAAAATTTTAGGTGTTAAATGTTTCAGTGGGATATAATTCTATTAAAGATTGATCATTGCTGATCTCAAATTTAAATATAATTTGGTATTCTGTATTTAACCTACTAGTATCTGACCTGTGTTCCCGGACCCTACACGAAAGATCATGGTCCCCTATGAAGACTGAATTTTAGGAGCAGAATAGAGTATTAGACATCTCTGCCCCTCCCCCTCAACCCACAAACATACACACACCCACAGGTCAGCTAGCTGCAGTGACCCTGGATCTTCTGTTTTCTAGCAGCTGGCTGAACAGGAAGGGATAGGCAGATACAGGGAGGAAAAATGCCTCAGAGACTTACCAAGGCCTGGGCTGACCCTTACCCAGCTACACACATAGATGTGCTGGCGTGCTGCACAGCCTCTCATACAGCCAATTGCTGCATGGGGCCGACAAGAAGCTGATCTGGTAGAGTTTGGATCCTAGTTTTACTCCTCACTGTGTGCACTCTCCTCATCTGTATAACCCAGAAGACAACAGTACCCTTCTTATGAAGGATTAATAGGTCAATATTTGCCAAGCGCTGGGGATGGTGCCCAGTGCATGGTAAGCCCTGTATAAGTATTTGCCCAATAAACAAATAATCTATTGATAGAGAATGTTCAGATTTCTACGGGGTAGGCCTATTGGTCTCAGATCCCTAGGGCTTTAAGTGACTCTGACTTGGTTGAGGGTGGGGCAGTCTTCGGTAACCTGGGTAATAGGCTTGGTTCTATGGGTTCATTTTTTTCTGAGTACTTGGAGTGAAGGAAGTCTCAGAAGTGATATACAGGCAAAAAGGTGGCAAGCTGCAAGAGTGACTCTGTCCCCTGACCCAGCTGGTTACTGCTGTTTGGGGAGGGGTGTTGAGTACCAAGGAAGAAGTCTCCATAGCCAGCTTTGGGGACAGCCCTTGACCTATTGCAGTACTGTGATACTGTATCTGTAGTGCCTCTTCTGATCTCCGAGGCCCCCTTTCTCCCACTCAGTGCCTCGTTTCTTTCCCTTTGCTTAGCCTTATGTCTTGTCTCATGACTTTCTCCTCCTGCTCTCATTTAAATTCCTTCATCCACTTTTGGTTTCGAAAAGGAAACCATCACTCACAGAGTGTCTGGTGTTACAGTGGGAGAGGTTGACTGGCACCTCAGCCAGTTACACAAGAAAACATTCCTGAGCCTGGTCATCTCTGAGGAGACGAGACTCCAGATGCTGGCACAGGGTGTCACAATGACTCACATTAATAGTTCTCCGGAGTAGATTTCCGAAAGTACAATGCCAAATCAGAGCCATGTCTCTTGTACATCCTCTCCAGTCCTTGTAGGCAAATTATATGAAATGTTAAACTACTGAGTCATAACTAGGAAAACCAGTTGTATTATTCTCACAGTAAGCCACACCAGTCTGGGGTAGACTAAGCCATGCATCTTGACACCTGGATCTACCTGTCAAGTGAGTTGAGTACTTGAACTCGACCATGTGGCAGCTTATATTATATACAGATGCTAGCAAGAACCTTCTCATCCAACACAGTCTTCTGAGTGCTCCCTTGTAGATCCCCATCAAGACACCATGAATCTGGCCAAACTTGTGATCACTTTCACCAGTAGACTTGGTGGAAGAGACACTAATGCAACTTCCCAGGCTCAGTCATAAAGGATGATGCAGCTTTCGTCTTGGCATGGGACCCATGGCAATCTGAGCTGCAGTAGATGACACCTACCTACCTCATGATATGACGTGGCTCTGTCACACACAGAGTATCCACAGGCAGGTACTCTCACATAGCCCCAAGAAAGGTACAAAAGTGAAGAAGCCTCCAGGTAGTGAGCTTGAGAGGTGGCTCAGGAGTCAAGAGCACTCACTGCTCTTGTAGAGGACCCAGATTTGGTTCTCAGCACCTATATGGTAGATCACAAAACTAATATAGGGGATTCATGCCTCTTTTAACACCTATGGACTCCTGTATAAATGTGGTTCACCTACATGCACTCAGACACACAGATACATATAAAATGGATATATGAATATATTTATAAAAAGAATCCCCAGATGACCCCAGCCCAGCTTTTTAGTCAATCCAACCTTCTGTGTTCTCCTGAGGTCTTGGATGTCATGGAACCGAGACAACCAGAAACATGTTTGCTCCTCATGTTGGCTCCAGATTTTCAACAGACAGAATCCATGAACATGATAAAAATGGTTGCTGTTTGTTTTAGCTTTGTAAGGTTGGTTATCTCACTGTAATGTGATGAGGACAGACACATTTTGCCAATGATGAGACCCATTTTTGCCTTTGCTGTCTAACTTTCCTGTGCTGTTATGGCCCTTCAGTCCTTATTATTGACATATTTATAATTTTTGTTTTCCAAAAATAGTGTTACTGTGCTGGTGAGATGGCATAGTGGGTAAAGGTGCTTGCTGCCAAGTCTGACAGCTTGAGTTTGATGCCTGGAATCCACTGTAGCAGAGAGAAATGACTCCAATAAGTTGTCCTCTGATCTTCACATGCAAGCCTTGGCATACATGCGTGTGAGTGCGTGTATACACACACATGTATACACATACACACACATAGTAAATGTAGTAACAATTTAACGGTAGTATTTGTATAAATTGGAAACCCAAGATTTAAGATAAAAGATACCCACAATTCCATTATCTAAATTAGAGCCACTTAGACTTTTTCTATTTACAATCCTGTTGTGAGATAAATTTTTATATGACCCTGATATAATGGTATGTAAGATAGGTATACAAATAAAACATTAACTAATACTAAATCATAAACAAATTTAATTTTAAACATTTTATATAGAATCTTGTTATTTATTAAAGATGCAAACAAATTTACACACTGAGATGAGCATGTTTCTTTTTACATCAATAACTAAGCCACATCTTGGGTGGATAATTGATTCCTGGAATGTGCAGCAACTTCAACCTTTTTTGGAGTTAATGGATATTTTGAATTTGAAGTTGTCAGTGCTGAGAACTCTGTTTCACAATTATTATTTGTTTTCTTTAATAAAAATCAAGTCAGCAATTCAAATGCCAATTTATTTTACTTTTTGAGACTAGGTCTTTCTATGTAGCCTTGATGTCTTAGAACTTGCACTATGTAACCAGGCTGGCCTTAAACTCACAGAGATCTGCCTGTCTCTGCCTTCTTAGTGCCAGAGCTGAAGGTATGCGTGCCACCATGTTCTTCTCAAATACCACTTTTAAAATTTAAGCACAGGCGAATAGGTGAGTCTCTGATTCTTGTGCCTTCTCTTGGTCTCTTTTCCTTCTGTTTGATTTTTCCAATTCCAATGTGTTAGTTTTTGTTTTAGCTTATATTTTATTTTATCATTATTCCTTAGATGCCTGTTTATATTCTAATGAGAGACAGAGAGGGAATAGATGCAGATGGGTGGGGAGGTGGGGAGAAATTGGGAGGAGTAAAGGGGAAACTGCAATTAGAATATGTTATGTGATAAAAAGATCAATTTTCAATAAAAGGGAAAAAAAGAAAAAACAAAACCATCAGGTACAACACAATCTTACACAGTGCAATCCAAAGGTATGCTGGTTCCATGCTTACATGTAGAGAAATGATGGTAAGAAAATATTAAAAAGCCTTTGCTTTCTGTAATTGAACTACTATTGTGTGTCTATAAGAGCAAGTGACTTTCTATCTATTGATAAATACATTCACAACACAATTTATAATGTGAAAGGGCAAGACAGTGCAGAGGGTCCTCCATCTTGTGTTCATCTGAGGCCATTTCAGGTTTAACTAGAATTTGATCTCCTTGATGGGAAGCCCCGTGGAAAATTACCCAACTGTATTCTAGGAACCCAAGGTCAAGATGCCCCAGCTAACTGCTTATTATAGCTTCTGTTAACTGCTTGCTTGCAAAGAACCCTGCTCCCACCTCCAGCTGCTGAGTGAGATGTCAGGACATGGTTTTTTGGCATCAAAAACCTTGGGCTCTAGATAGTCAGTGCTACACTTAGGCCCTGAATATCCAAGTGTAGGTAGCCCCAGCTGGCTGGAATAAGGCCTTTCAATTGCCTATAAATAATGTCTGAATGGTCATTTCTGGCAGGCTTCACGTAACCATACACATTAGTATTGACTCACTGGAAGAGTCATTTGTTGGTGTTGCACACTCTGACATCAAGTACATGTTGTATGCTCTGAATTGAGGCTGCAGTTAAGTCACACAATGCAACATGGGTGAGCACTGCTGGAAACACCTCTGATTCATCATACAATTTATGTTAAATTAATTTGCAGTTACTGCATTTTGAGAAGACTGTTACTCTACACCTCTGGGTCTGGTAAGTTGTTGCTTTTGATTGTGGTTAAGTCATCTTCCATTAGTCTTTACCCCATTTGTGTTTACTTTCTCTTGCATGTCCTTCTTTCCTTTCTTTCTGCTTTCTTCCAGCCTTAACCATAACGTTTAGTGGCCAGAACCTTTACCCACTGAGCATCTCACAGTAGCCCTAAAAGATTTTTCTTAGTGAGCAACTCATATTCTATCTGTCCCTTTCTGAACCTCCCCAGCTCCTGTATGAAGGTACTGGTTTGAGTCTGAAAGGTCATATGACACGATGTGTCACGAAGATTTGAAGGGGGGAGAGTCACCTGCTTCTTTTTTTATCTCTAAAGAATAAAAGATATCTATTTTTTAATTTGACAAAATATTTTTACCAAAGTAATGGTGTTAAGCAACAAGGTCAAGATGTCATGCCCCACCTTTGCTAATTCTAGGGTCTCAGTTTGTTCTTGTTATTGTGGTTCTCTTATACAAACTTGAATTAAAAATGCAATAAAGCCATGGAAGAAAAGCTGATAAAATAGCAGATTTCCCTGACACTGTGCGTAGGTGCATGTGTGGGCTCCGCCCTCCTCTTTCTTCCTTTGTTCCTTCTTTTCCTTCCCCCATCCTTTTCTCTCTTACTTAATTAAATATTGAGGATAGTTTGAGGTTGGCTTATCTTATGCATTTTAAATAATGAGGACTTTGGTTTTAGTGCTGAGAATATAAAGTTTTCTTTTTCCAGACTAGACAATAAAGAGAGCTTTTTCTTTGGACACTCTGTTTGTTGCTTGTATGAACTTCTGTTTCATGGGGAGAGAAGTTGATATGGACTGCCAAAGTGTGCAGGGCATATCAGAGAACAAAAGTCACTCTTTCCAGGACATGTTTTGACCGAAGCTTAATTCACTCTAGAGGAATTTAAAATAAAACTCCTCACCTATAAGATGCATTTGACAACACTTTGGGTTTTAATGTGAACCTGTGTAATGTAGACACAACTAAATCTGGCAGCATATTAATGTCACTGAAAGTGTGATTTATTTATAGAAATCACCATCTCCCCAGTTCCCAGTGAGAAGCCCATACACAGTAATTAAGCCATTATAAAAACACAATAGGATATAACATAATAGATCCATCCTGCTGTCAAGGCACACAGAGTGGGGGAATCAGGGGAACACAAAAGAGCACAATTCATCCAATTTAGTCCTGCTGTGGAAATGTCACAAACCAGTACCCTCCAAAGGGTAAGGAGGAAAAAGAGTAATTTCCACAGACAACTGGGCATTGAGTCTTAATTGTCAGAAAATGGAAGCCCAACCAGCAAGCAGCCAACCAATCCACCAACATTGATCAATTATCGAGGAACAGTGAATCCAAGATGCAGTCTGTATTCAAGGGGCTCCAAGTTATACTGGGAAATAGGCTCAGAACAAAAATACACTATAGCAATGGTCCAGGAGAGGTCACAAGGAGATTGGATTAAGTAAACAACACAGAAGGCACATTCTGTAAAGGTGAAGGAAAACTGCTTATGTGGATCCAGAAATGCCAAGGAAATCGTGAGAAGACAGTGGAAGTTTTGTACAGGGAGAGAAAGGGTGATAGTGAAAAAACTGAGAAAGCAAACATCCAAGAAAATACATGTAAGTATTCAGTGAAATAATTTTTAAACTAAAACAATAGACAGATTATGAAGACATTGTTTTCCTTTTGAAAAAAAAAATGCTCTGACAATGTAGAGTAGAAAAAAATGAAGGGATGGTAAGATGACATGGTGGGTAAGGTCACCTATTGCCAAGGCTGACAACCTGAATTTGATTCAATTTGGAATCCACATGGTAGAAGGAGAGATCTAACTTTTCTAACTTCCACATGTACACTGTATGTGTAGTTATTTGAATGAAAATGGACCCATGGGCTCATAGGGAATGGCACTATTGGGAGGTGAGGTCTTGTTGGAGGAAGCTTGTCACTTAGGGGTAGACTTTGAGATTTCAGATGCTCAGGCCAGGTTCAGTGCTCTCTCTCTCTTCCTGTTGCCTTTGGATCAAGATGAAAAAACTCTGAGCTCCTTTTCCAGTACCGTGTCTGCTGGCATGCTGCCATGTTATCCACCATGATGACAATGGATTAAACTTCTGAACTGTGAGCCAGCCCCAATTAAATGTTTTCCTGTTTAAGAGTTGCCGTGGTTATGGTATCTTTTCACAGTAATAAAAACCTAACTAAGACACTATGACATAAGTGCACAGAAATGCACATACACACAAGTAAATGTAACAAACTATCTTAACTAAAGATACATAAAGTGTTTGTAATATGATACTTTTTAAAAAAAATTCACATGTAGTAGGGAACAAAATTGGAAAGAAATATATTGACTTTTATACATTTTAATAGTCATACATTTTAATATAGTAGATACATACACACATCCACGTACATCTTGCAGTATGATAGATTGAAACTAGGGCCTTAGCCGGAGAGTGGTGGTGCACGCCTTTAATCCCAGCACTCAGGAGGCAGAGACAGGTGGATTTCTGAGTTCGAGGCCAGCCTGGTCAACAGAGTGAGTTCCAGGACAGCCAGGGCTACACAGAGAAACCCTGTCTCAGAAAAAAAAAAAAAAAAAAAAAAAAGAAACTAGGGCCTTATAGGTGCTAGGTAAGTTCTTTCCCCAGTCCAACTTGTAATAGTTTTTCAAATGAGTATAGAGAATGTGGTAATTTTATTTTTTCTTTTGACATTTTCTGTTTTCTAATTCTAAGGTAAATAATAAGATCTGAACAATAAATGAACAAACAAAAGTACACAAAAACCTTAAAGAATACTTCTTATTGTCACTCATATATAAATTTTATATTGTATATTCTTCATGTACTATATAACATAATGTGTTGAGATTTTTCTGAGTTATTTGTACAAACTCAGTTGTGCTCCTGAAAACTCTTATGTTGAGGTCCTATCTGCCAGTGAGATTGTTTTTTCTCGGGAGTAACTAAGGCTAAATAAGATCATAAGGCTGGGTCCCTAGGAAAAGAAGAAGCCTTAGAGATGAGTGTGATGGGGCATGGGCCAGGGGACACAGAAGACAACAGTTTGCAAACTAAAGAAAACCTAAGCCTGCTAACATTTGGGTTTGAACTTCCAGCTTCTAGACCTTTGAGAAAATAAGTTTCTTTAGTTTAAATGGCTCCATTTCTGGTATAGTTGTAGCAGTGCTGGCAAACACTGTATTTGCCAATAAATTTTTTGCCAAAAAAATTAATGTAAAAATAGCTCATGGTGTTTGTGCACTAGAATGAACTGTCCATTTCACTTCTGTCTTTTACTTTTGTCATTTCTTTTGGGTTGTCACCCCCATACCAAACATTCAACACATGAACCATTCTGGGGGACCTTTCATATACAAGCCATCAGCCTGGCCCCCATCCATTGTTGATGAGTGCTACTGGTCCCCGATGATGCAGGGAGAACACCTGTGTGCTGCTGAGGGTGTGACCAGGTCTTCCCCTCAGGACTGGATGACTTGTTACCCAGATTTTGAGCCTGTGGATGGTTGGCAGCCCTTTACTGCCTGCCTTTCCTTTTGTTTGCTAATTAATCTACATTCCCAGAGTTTCTAGAACACCAGCCTGCAAAACATCTTAGTTTACCTGCACAGTACCTTCTTGTCTAAGAAACTGAATTTTTTTTAACTATGCCAAATGAAGGTTATCTGTCACCAAAGATTACACTTGACATTGTGAAGCACCCGCAAGTTAGTTCAAGAGTTACTGTTGAAGCAGGGTTTGCTGGCACACACCTATCTCTCTGCACTTGGAAGGTAGATGTAGGAGAATCAGGTGTTCGAGGATATCCTTGGCTATATAACGCATGTGAAGCCAATCCGGGCTACAAGAAATGCTACCTCATAAAGCCAAGAAAACAAACAAAACCAGCCAAACAAACCCACAATCAAACACTCAGACTTAAGCCCAAGGAGGAAATTTTATTTATCTCTGATTTCCCACTGAAAGTGCCTGTATTTGCCTTTCTAACTGGGGATCTCTGTCTTCAGCTAGCCACAGGTGTTTGAAACAGGAGCCTAGGTACGTTTAGTGTGGTCCTAAGCAATCTCTTAGTATTAGCACTTTCAATATAGAATGTCGACTCTGAAAAGCTTCCTATAGATAACCCAACTTAAAAATGACAGGGAGATTTTAATGTGTTAAGACTTGGTTAGATTAACATTGGCTGTTGGAGAGATTTCATGATCAGGACTAAATATTAGGAGTGCAGGGGTTAGCTCTGGATATCGCACAAAGCTATGGGGTGGGGACTGGTAGCTGCCACCTCAATATCCTTGATAATTCCATTTTCTTCCTTTATAAGATGAACTTGGCTCAAGCCAGGACTTAGCCAAGGTTGTATGGCAGTTAAAATTCAACTAGAATCAGTAAGTCCCACTGAACAATCGAGTCTCTTACATGCATTGTGTTTAGTTTCATTAAGTCTTGTCTGCTCCATCTTTGCTCTAGTTGGAGCTCATGGGTCTGGCATCACATTTGAATCCCCTTCTCCACCTCGGTTGTATTCCATTTCTGCCTATGAGAATGATTCCTGGGGCCATGCAGGATTAGTTTCTGTTTCCTCCATGGCTAGCTCACGTAATGACCAAGGAAGGAAATGCTTTATCTGTGCGTAAATGTTGGGATAAGCTCCTGAGCACTGTGTAAAAACATCGCCTGCCAACAAAGAACTGAATGGCCTATAGCCAGGCAGTGGAGAATAGGTGGGACTTTGGAAAAGATAGGAATTCTGGGGAGGAGTCAGGTGCAGGAGATTTACCACAAAGATGCAGAGGAAGTCAAATGTATGAGGCTGAGGAGAGGTGACCAGTCATGTGCCAGACATAGGAAGGTAAAACAGGTTAATTTAGTTATGAGCTAGTTGGGGAGCAAATCTAGCTTAAGGCCTAGGCATTAATTCATAAATAAGCAAACAAACAAACAAACCTCTGTGTCATTATTCAGGAAATGGGCAGACATCGAAGAGCCAAATGGTTATAAATAAAGTCTATGTATCTATTTCTGTTCATGAACAACTCTGCCACTTACATAGGCATTGGCATCACACAACAACAGAGACTTTATAGATAGAAATAGGATTGTAGATTTTCAGACGAGGCTATTACTCTGGGCATTCTAAGTGAGCTCGGCATAGGCACATGGGACCTTGAAAAAGTAAGACAAGGAAGCAGAAAGTTCAGGGAAATAGAGAGACAGTAAAGGAGTAGTTTGCATCATGTGACAGTCTTGGCCCATCACAGATGGCCTAGGAGGAGACAGAATATTGGTGTCTTTAGGAGCTAGGACTGGCCTACCCATGAAAGCCAGCAAGAGAACAGAAACCTCCGTCCTGTAAGCACAGGACTGAAATCTGTTGACAAACTAAAAAACCAGATTCTCACTCAGAGGCCACAGAAAGAAACAACCTTCTGTCACCTGCATTTTGGTGGGGCTTGCGATAAAAAATGGACCTACGGGTTCCTCTCTAGCAGCCTGCCCCCCCCCCCCCATCTCAGAAGCCAATGGGCCACTTCCTTCGTGCAAATAAACTTTAGCTGATCTGTTGCTAATTAACTAGCCCTGCTTACTGCGGCCCCATGAAAACTCCACGCCACGGCCTGCCACCGTCAACTCACTTCTTGCATTAACATGTTTCTCCTTGGAATCCAGGCTTGGTACTTAGGCAAAAATGATTTTATGAGATGACCTGGATAACATGGGCGATGGTAAACACTATCAAATAGAATGCATGATTAGGGGGTACTAATGGAAGACACAGATGGGAAACTATGGAGCAGTATAAGAGGGAAGGTGAAAGATGAACCGGTGATTATGTTAGAACATCTAGCATCGAGTGAGGAGTGCGCACATGCACACACAAGGGCGCAGTGTGGAAGATGACAGGGTATAGAGAATCCTTAGCTCCTTTTAGGACCTCACAGAGCTTCGCCCACTCTTGATTATCATCCTCCATCCTGTGTCATAGAGATAATCCTAACAGATGGATTAGCAGTGGACTCATCTCAGAGCAGGAGGACACCTGTCACTCACTGACTCTGCTCTATGCACTGTCAGCCTTGAGGACCTCTGCTCTTTGGCTCACCTAGCAGAAAGCAAAGACTGCAGAGGAACACTCAGGTAGAGGATGGCATGGGGAGGGACAGGGACAGAGTTCCCACAGCTGTCCCAGACCTCACAAAATAGCAAGAGGAATGCCGCAGGACAGCCACACTGAACACTCTCCTTGTGTAGCTCGCTTATTGTTAGAGTCTGATATTCTGCCAAGTATTCATATTTCTTCGTTGTCAGCAGCTCAGGGTGGGACAATAGGGAAAACAGCTCTTTTGGGCTCTCCTACACTTTAGCCCAGAGAAGAATGGCTTTTGAAGTTGAACTTGAATGGTCCCCTTACCTTATTTGCCCTGACCCGGAGTTGCACTGGGCTAGCTAGCAAGGAATCCAGAGCATGGGCATGAAACTCTGTGTTTATGATGAGCCCAGAGCTTCTACACTCGCTGAGTCACCTCCTGGAGTGGTGATTTAGTGTGGGTGTGGGAGGAAGGCATGTTGTCAACTCCACAACCACCTTTTTGAATTGGGAATTTTAACCGAACTTGCAGCCCCTGCCTAAGCCTTGAGAGTTTATTTTCTCTCGGAAAAACGTCTGGATCCTTTTTTTTTTTTTCTCCTCTCTCTTTCCTGCAAGAAGAGAAGAGACGGCTAAGAGATGACAGGTTTACTTGGATATGAATTCACTGTTGGAATTTTTTTTTCTGAGTTTAGTGCCAAAAAGTTCTGCAATTTGCTGAATAAATTTTTCTGAAATTAGACAGGGGTGGATAATTGAGAGCGAACAGCTTGGGTTGCTGGGCTGTGGTGGCACTGCCCTTCTGGGAATATGGGTCCCTCCCTTCCCAGCCAGAGCTCCTGGGCAAGCTGGTCATTTTGAACACCAGGGTCTGCTTCACAACTGTTCAAACTGCTTGTTCTCAGCGTTGCTGAGATGCCGTCATTCTGAGCAGCCATGAGGTTTCCCCCTATTTGTCAGTAAGAAGGGCAAGGATTTATATTTATGGAGTTACTCCTCAAATGCTTCTGTATAGGAAAACCTATGCAAAATTCAAGTCCTATGAGGTCCCGAGAGCTGCATGGTTAGCAAAAATAGCCAAATGTGTCTGTATCACGGTGGGTTTTTCCATCCTAGAATGAGCTCTAGGTAGGTTAAGGAGAGGCTTAGTCGTTAGAGGTGCTTACTGCTCTTGCAGAGGACCCTGGTTATGTAGCCAGCACTCATCTGGAGTTTACAAAGGCCTGTAACCCAGTTCTAGGAGATGCAGTGCCTTCTTTTGTCCTGTCTAAGCTCCTGTGGACATGTGGTACACATAAACTCAGGCCCACACACATATGCATGATGATGATGATGATGATGATGATGATGATGATATTTTTTTTAAAGAAGAAAAATAAATAAGCTCTCTGAGTTTCTCTGCCTTTGTGGATTGAAATAAGAGCAGCATCTTGCAGGTGCTCAGAAGCCCAGAAAAGGCCACGAAATTATATTTCACCACAGAAAATGGCTTCTCTATAAAGTTTTTACAGTCCGTGGCTCTCTCAATTAATATGCACAATTTTCTTAGCTCAAGTTCATTTGTGTTTTGGTGGGCATTAGGACTTTATAGCATCATTCATTAACACTGAAAACATTGCTTGATATAACACTAACTCTAATTAAAGGCCCTGGGATAAACGATAGCCAGTCACATCAGAAGAGCGTAGGGAAGGAGACCCTCCTTGAGATAAGCTTGTGTTTTGATGCTTCTTAACCGTATCACAGCTTCTGGAATGTAGGCTTCCCTGCACAGCATCTGGTGGTAGAGATGGTTAGCGGTTCCATCCCACACTGCTGTCCGGACGAGAACTGGATCCACATTGAGCTCCCTGGAAGGGGAGGCTTTCGGGTCATAGTATTCTGTGCAGGAACACCACAGGGAAGTTTCAGTCCTCTGATAGCAGGCTGTCTGTGAAGAGGCAGCAGCTCCCCTGTGGGTTATCTTCCCTCAGATGCTCCCGACTGAAGTGGAAATACTGAAAGTGGAATAAGCCAGTCAATGAATTTCTTCTTTGAACTTCTCTGGGAAGTGGTTCTGAGACTTTGAAAATCTTCAAAGACCTTAGCCCATGAAATCAATAGTTGATTTTTTTTCTTCTAAGTTGCCAGAGTTAACAAAAGAATTCTGCTCAGAAAGGAATAGGAAAATCCTCCCGACAAAAGACCTAGATATTAAAATGGTGAGTGAGACAGGAAAGCCACAAAGTCTGGTCTTGAGGCAGTACCAAGGAATAATTAAGGACTTTGGTCATGTCTGTGGCATCAGAGGGCAACAGGAGGGAGGGGCCAGCATGGGATTTTGGGGTTAAGGTTGGGGACAGAAGAGGGGGACAGGATAAAATACTGTCTTGTGGGAGTTGGGAAGCAATGATATGCCCTGAACTGCTTCATTTTTGTGAACGTCTTGAATGCTAGTTTTGAAGCTATAGCAGTGATAATAAAAGCATAATAGTTTGTCAGTCCTTAGTAGGTAGCAGATATTATGAGTTTACAAGGAGCTTAAAACCCTCACTGTAAGTCTGTGTGGTTTGGTCAACGATTCCCTATTGCTTTTCAGAAGAGAAAATAGACTCAGAGAGATCAGGCAACTTGCTCAAAGTACTTCACCTCAATGCTCCAATAACAGGGAGGCAAATCTGAGTCCGCAAACTCCAGCCACTTATTTTTATTTATATGACCTAAAGAAGTGGGGCTGGAGAGATGACTCCGCAGTTAAGAGCACTGACTGCTCTTCCAGAGGTCCTGAGTTCAATTCGCAACAACCACATGGTGGCTCACAACCATCTGTAATGGGACCTGATGCCCTCTTCTGATGAAAGCTACAGTGTACTCACATAAATAAAATAAATCTTTATTTAAAAAAAAAAAAAAAAAAAACCCTAAAGAAGATGGCCCCAGATTCTGAAAGAGTCTAACACACTTGGGTGGGATTATCATGTTTCTGATTTTCTGAGTACTCAGTTTTATGTCGCAAAATGAACATGGGCTGCTTCCGGTTGTCAGGCTCTGGGGCTGAGGCCATTGCATTCCCTCTTCTGCCAGGATGAGCAGACACTACTGCCTCCGCTCAGTGAGGGTTTTGGATGGCTCTTCTCCTTCAGCTATGGTGGTTCCTTTATCCATCTGCCCCACTGGCACTGGAATTGCTAACAGGAAACAACTGCAAAGAGGGAAACCATGCTTCCAGGCAAAGGAAATGCATGGTCCTTGAGTCAGTGGAGCTCCGAGAAGAGGAACCAGATGTAGCCAAGATGGCACCACCACATGTGCCTGCGAATTGCAGGAGCCCAAGGCCTCTTGTCTTTGAGAGTGGATTGTGAGTCATCTGCCTCCTGCAGGATGCCAACTAAACCTGCAGCACCACTGGGAAAACAGTTGAGTAAAACCTGTCTGGGTTTAATCCTCTAGACATCTCCGAGCTGTAGCCACGGTTGCCGGAAGCAAAGAAGTTACGTATTTTGATACAGTATCCCCAAACTCTCATGCTCCATCTCCACTCTCGCTGTAGGAAAGAGCTGTGTAATAAACCTTGACTGCTGTGTCTTGGCTGCACGGTTCTGCAAGTTCGCTTTGCGTCTTGAAACTGCTATAGAACCATTCATGAGGCAGCCCGTTGCTCTGAGTGAGTAGCTGGTATCGATAAGGTTATCGATAAGGATGTCAAGCGAACAGGAAACCCCGAAGGCTCCTGCTCTTCTTCCAAGGTGTCAGGAGTGACAGATGGCTATTGATTTTCACTGGAAGAGACTGGACTGGGTTTATTATTATTATTATTATTATTATTATTATTATTATTATTATTATTAATTCCTCTCTTCCCTCTTACTTTCTTCTTTCCTCCCTCCCATGCCACCCCTTCTTTTTCTCTCTTCCTTTTTTTCTTTTCTTTTCTTGTCTTTTTCTTGGTGCTGAGAATTGAACCAAAGTCTACATATATCAGGCAGAATGCTTCTCTTATTTTGAGACAGTCTTATCAAGTTGCCCAGACAAGCCTTAAACGTGAGATTCCCCTGCCTTAGTCTCCCCAGTGCTTTCAAATCCTGTCCCCTGGACACAGCATGGCTGCAGCACACATGCGCTCCCACCAGCTGTGGACCTCCACAAGATCAAGCCACTTAGAGATTCTAGCATGGAAGGGAGGGACCCTGAGGCTCTACTCTGTCCTCTTATGACACACACTTTCCTTGCCTTGCGAGAGCATAGGTTCCCAAGGAGCTTTTTATGCATTATGTCACTTTGGTTAAGCCTGGGAGCCCTCACTGCTTCAATGTCTCTTTGCTGCTGGTGGCCTGCTTCTAGTTTTCTGTCTTTTACATGTACTCATGTTAAATACATAAAAGATTTGAAATTAGGACCTTCACATGAGAGGAAACATGTGACATTTGTGATTCCGCCTCCTATCCCCCCTATATAGATCACCCTTTACCTGCAGATTTTGTGACTTTTTTCTCTTTATAGCTGAGTAATATTTCGTGTATAAATGTACCACATCTTCATTATCCATTCCTCAGCTGATGGACATCTTCGTTGGTTCCATTTCTTGGTTATTGTGTATAGAGCTACAGTAAGCATGGGTATGCAAGTGCCTCTGTAGGAAGACATAAAGGCCTTTCCAGTATATGCCCAAGAGTGATGTAGTTGAATCATATGGCATTTCTATTCTCAGCTTTTTGAGAAGTCTGCAGACTGCTTTTCTCGGTGGCCACACTAGTTTATCCTCCCAACAGGGTGGGCAAGGGATCTCCTTTCACCACATCTACGCCAACATCTGCATACTTGATGGCAGCTGTTATGACTGGGGTGAGGGGAATCCTAGGTGGTTTTAGTTGGTGTGACCCTGATAGCTAAGGTTGTTGAATACTTTTGAAGTATTCACCAGCCATTTGTATTTCTTGTTTTGAGAACATCTTGTTCAGTTCCATAAGCCTTTTTTTAAAAATTGTGTTGTTTATTTTCTTGATGTTTAGCTTTTTTTTTTTTTAATAGTTCTTAGTGTCTTCTGAATGAACCTTTTGTCAGATGTATAGCTGGCAGAAATTTTTGCTCATTATGTAGGCTTTCTCTTTACTTAATTGACTATCTTATTGCTGTACATAGAAGCTTTCAAGTCTTGTGAGATGTTGTCTGTTGTTAATCTTATTTCTCAAGTTACTGAGTCCTATTTAGAAAGTCTCCTGTGAACCTAAGGTTAAGCATACCGTCTGTGTTATTCTTTGTATATTTTAGTGTTGAGGTCCATGATCCATTTGGAGTTCAGTTTTGTGAAAAGTGAGAGTTAAGGATCTAGTATCAGTTTTTCAAGCATGTTGAAATCCAGGTTTCTCAGAACTATTTGTTGAAGATCTGTCTTTTATTCAATATATATTTTGGGCATCTTTGTCAAAAATCTAGTATTTGTACTTATATAGAGTTATATGTGGGTCCTCTATATTATTCCATTGATCTAAATGTCCGTTTTGTGTTAGTATTATTTTATGCACTTGTATTTTGATTGTGCCTTGTCCCCTGATGTCACTTGTGGAGTTTCCCAGATGTGGACTAATCCACCATATAAAAATGTTTTATCTGAAACATTTCAAATGCCATATTTGCAGAATAGGGATGTTCAATCAGCAGAATGGGGAAAAAAAAGTTCACAGAACCAATTTTAGTACCAGCTAAGACTTCAAAACAGGCTCCACAGCTTCTGTGTCAGGGATGCAACAAGTGCATTGGAGCCTCTTGAGCATCCTGGCAATTGTTTGAGACCCGTGAGACAGAATTTAAATCAAATGAGGGTGACCAGTGAGCATGAAGATGACAGAACGGACAGAGCAGTTGTCATTATCGGAGCTAAGAAGTCCTTGTGATAGTAGAGACAAGTGGGAGGCAGAGGAAGGTTTAGCCACTGTTTTTCTTAAACAGCTTCCACATTTCAGCATTTTAGCATTGCTAGTGTTAACAGCTATGCAAATGGAAATGACCTATTTCCTTGAATTGTTAAGTTTTTTCCTATGTGTTTGCTATCATGCTGAATTCTTCATATATATTATCTTCCTCGAATTTGCACATCAATCTGTGCATTAGATCCTACCATTGAACTTCTTTTACAGATGGGAAAAATTAGATTCTCAGAGAGGCTAGGTGACTTGCTCATGATTAAATAGCTCTTTATATGTCAGCAGTTGGTGGCTAAGATATCTTCTAAGATGAAGACATTTATAAATACAAACAGTTCAACTTTGATTACACTGAATATGAACATTCCTGCTGGACCCACTTTATTAGTCAGTTTTCCATCAATGTGTCAAGGTCTCTGGCATAGTCACTTTATGGAAGGAAAAGTTTATTTTGGCTCGAGGTATGGCCTATCCATTGTTGGTTAGTCCCCATTGCTTTTGGGTCCATGATAAGCACATCAGTTCAGGACAGTGTGTGGTGAAGGAAAACGATCACTACCTGGCAACCAGGCAGCAGAAAAAAAACCAAGGACTGGAGTTCTATTTTCCACTTTCATTTTCCACATACCCCAGTGCCCTAGCTCCATCCCCTGAGACTATACTTCCTAAAGGTTTCATCACTTGCCAGCAGTGCCCTAGACTGGACACCAAGGCTTTAGTGTTTGAGCCCTTGGGGTCTCATTTAAGCAAACCACAGTAGCTAGAGTTTTGAACAAAAGTAACATATCCCCCCATATGCCTTTAATGAAACTTCACTAGGAAATCCTTTTAGAAGATATTCTAGAATTCTCTAACCTTTTATACAGTAAATTTTGCTCATGATTTTAATCTCTTATTGAAACTTTTCTATCATTCCTAGAGGCTCGGGGCTTAGGTTAGCTGGAGATCCTAGCCTCTTCTCTGCTTATCTAGATCTGGCCTTGCTCCATCTGATACCTTCTGCGTGCTTGCCCTCAACCTGACCCCCCTTACCAGTTTTTATCTCTGTCTTCCCAACCAGCTTTGTGTAGGGCAGCTTTCAGTGTGCATATCATCCTGCAACAATACTGCAAGATGCCCAGTGTTGAGTGCTAGACGTTTTGAGGACTCTGTTCTCATAGACCAACTAATCCTCACTGCAGACCTGGGGACGTGTTCTACTTCCAACAGAGAGTATAGGTCTTAGGTGTACAGTCACCAACCTCTGCTTACTTACAGCCTTGGAAGTGGAGTTGTGATTGAAACCCATAATCTAGTCCCAATCCTGTTTCCTAGGAGGCAAGACATGTTGCTTGTCAGGTCAGGGTTGGGCAAGGAGATTGCTCTAGGGATTTACCATGACAAAGCAAGAATCAAAAGATGAAGCCTCTGTCTACCGTGACAGTAGTTCTTGCCTAGTTGTGAGACCAGTGAGGGACAGTATGTGTGTAGTCCTGAACACCTGCAGAATAGTTCATTTGGAGGAAGGAGACTCAGGCCAAGCTTTCCATTTCCACACACTTGTTTTGTGGCTTTCTTCCAGTGCTCAGTTCATTGCACTTCTAGGAGAAAATACATTCTGTGTTACGGTAAATCATGATGATGGTAGTTAGCTGTGTAGTTAATAATAAATAAAAATAACAATGGCAGAGCTGCTCCTAGCTCTTTATGCACGTTTAACTCCCCAGGCATGATACACCCCCGAGAACCTGTACATTTCTCTCCCTATGGTTTGAGGAAGCTAAGGCCAATGGGATCAAGTAGTTTCTGAGAGTTCATGCCTAGAAAGTTATAGAGCCATGGTCCAGGCTCTGGTGGTCTTGCTGCAGTTCTTAGGATGTCCTATAACCCCACAGGGAAATGTTTCCCCTCTCCAGGTACCTCCATGTTTGTTCTGGCTTTGTGTGGCCTTTTCTTACCCCCTGCCCTTACTTCCGCCCCATTCTTTCTCCTTCCTTCTCTCCTGTCTTCCTCTATGATCACTCCTTAAGCTTTCTGTTTTCCTTCGGTCCTCAGGCAGCCTCTGTTGCTTTAGCCTGGCTTGCTGAAAGTCTGGTTCCAGGTACTGAGGCCCTTCCTGCCTTTCTGCCATGGTATCCTCTGACACATGGGCATCTCTGGTATCTGCATCTGCTCCTGCAGTAAAGCCTGAGTTGCCACCTTGCTACCAATTGAGCCCATGTATCATAATTGTTCATGTTCCCATTGAAAGCTAATGATGAAGCTAACAGGGCTCCTGCTGAGAACAGATGTTCTTACTCTGGCCAGATGCTCCACATGCCACCGATCTGCTGGAGCTCAGCGTCAGTGAGATTTCTTTGTACTTGCATTTGAAGTGTTTCTGGTTGAAGAGTTCTTGGGAAGGGCTAAAAAAATCATGCTGTCCTTCTATCAAGAACTGGGCACCAGTCTTGAGGGGGTGTGAAGTAGCCATCTTTGGCACTTCACGATCCATCTGCTTCAGGGGGACATAATCCTGTTCCTATCTGAAAACTATCTTGGTTTGCATTTTATAATTAAGCATACAGATGCTTGCTTCTCTGGTTGTTTCCTTCTCTAGTTAATCTGGCAGCTAGCAATTCTATTTTCTACTTTTTTTTCTCATCTGTCTCTACTTGGAAAGCATGGAAGCCCTCCCCCAATAAAGGAACTTTGAAGACTGTGATCATAACATTCATCTGATTAATATTCAGAATGTGCCGTCTTTAAAATTGTTTTTTTTTAATTTTTTTTAGATTTAATTGCTTTTTTATTTTATGATTCTGCATGTTTTCTTGGCATGTAGGTACCATGAGTGTGCCTGGTGCTACACACCAGGTGGGGGTCAGAAAAGGTCATCAGATTCCCTGGAACTGGAGTTATGATGGTTGTGAGCCACTATATGGGATCTGGCAATCGAACTCTGGTCCTCTGTGAGAGCAGCAAGTGCTCTTAACTGCTGAATCATCCATCCAGCCTTTAATGTATGCATTCTCTGTGTAAAGGTTTTTCACCTTAATGGAATTCACATTGAGGCCAAGGGAGACAGAAAGAAACTTTTCTAAACAATGCAGCTGCTGCTCAGGGGGGAATAACAAGGGAACAAATCATGATGCTAGGAGGGAGAGGAGGGGAGGGAGGGAGGGAGAGAGAGAGTCTAAAAGAGTTGCCTTGCACAAGACAATCTTCCTGAAGAAACCTAAGCTGTGATCAGAGAGAAACATTCTAGAAATCGAGACTGGCATGTGTACTGTCCCTGAGACGTGGAGGTAATGAAAAGTTAGAGCCTTAGGATGAAGGCTGTCCAGGCCAGACAGACTCAGGAAGGAAAGCATGATGCAATGTGGTCACAGACATGGACGAGGATCACACCTGTATGGCTCTTCTGTTGTCTTTTGCTCCCAGAAAAGCCAGTTGAACTCCAGATATTCTCTGCAAGTTGTTCTTGAGCTCAGGATCCTTTCTGGATCAATGAACTCTGCTGGTTAACTTAGTTTATCCTTCACTGGTGGTCTTCAGGCATACTTTCTCCTGTATTCAAAGACGGACAAGGTCACTTAGACTGCCTCATATAGACTATGAATGGTTTTCTGTGGATCTGGCTTACAGACTCAATTGTGGGCAAAAGGAACCACAAAGGTAGCTGGCATCTCCATGCACAGTGTGAGGGCACCAGTGCCAAAGTCTTCTTAGTAATGTGCAGTCTGGGGACAGAGCAAAGCTTGCAGCTCTCCTCACATGCATACATTCTAGACAGAAGTGTATGCAGTGACTCGCATTAATTGTTTGAGTCAGGGTCTCACAATGAACCTCCCTGGCTGTCCTGATTTTGCGATGTAGATCAGACTAGCCTCCGGCTCAGAGGTCTGCCTGCCTCTGTGTCCCAAGTACTGGAGTTAGATGTGGGTACCACCATTCTCAGCTTTCAGTGAGCTGTAAGGGCTGGTCACCTTATGAGTGACTGCACAACCATTTACTCACTGCCTTTCTACCTTTTACAGGTTAAGGCTCCCCAGGGGATCACTTGCTCAGGTTCCTCGTGTGTTGTCTTGTACAGTGTTGTAGGTTTGCTCTTTCTTTTTACCTTACTTTAAATTATGTGTATTTGTGTGGTTTTCTGAAGGAAGGTACCTACGGGGCCTACAGGTCTCAGATCCCCTGGAACTGGAACTGCAGGAGGTTGTGAGACACTTAATGCAGAAACTGAGACTCAAACTTGGGTCTCTTGGAAGGACACTAAATGCTTGTACACAGAGCCATCTCTCCAACCCTGATTTGCTTTTCCTATATTTCCCATTTGCACCCATACCTTCTATCATAAACACAAGGTCTGCCAGAGATGCCTCCTCATCTACCCTGCAGTACAAAGTTCCCTGGAGTCATTTCTGTGTGATGAGTATCATTCTATTATTGTCTAATAGTAAGAATCAATCGCAGATACTGTTGAACACTCAACTCAGGTACTGTCCTAGTTATCATTTTAAAAGATGCACTCTCATCACAACTCATATTTTGGTTGGTTTTCGAGACAGGGTTTCTCTGTGTAGCCCTGGCTGTCCTGGAACTCACTCAGTAGACCAGGCTGGCCTTAAACTCAGAAATCCGCCTGCCTCTGCCTCTCGAGTGCTGGGATTAAAGGCGTGCACCACCACTGCCCAGCTCATAACAACTCTTAAAGGTGTCTTTCCCATTTCATATGCTCAGAAATCAAGAATCAGAAAGCAATAGCATGACATATACAGTCAGAGGTAGCAGATCTATGCTTTGAAGTCAGACCTTTCTGACAGTAGGGCACAAGATTCTTGATGACTGTATGCTCAGCCTATGCATATCAGCTGTTCCTGGGGGATCCTTGAAGGAACTGGTTCTCTGTTATTTCTTTGATGTTAGGCAAAGCTATAACCAAGGGTCAGGGACTTGAAAAGGTTTATGAGGATGTATATCTTCCAAGATAGACCAAGCAAGTGGCATGCAACAGAAAAAAAATGACTTAGAATCAAATCACAGAGTTGGGATATTTGCTTTATCACTTGACAAGCAGCATGGTACTTCTTTATTAACCTGGGAAATATGGGCCACTATAGCCCCTGCATAGCTCGTAGTGAGGGTAATGCAAGGGATAGTGTGTAGTATAGAGTATGTGGTTTAGATAGTATTCACCTAGGAGATTTTTACCATATCATTATTATAATTAATACTTCCTGCTATCTAAAGCTGAAGTTCCACAGGAAACAGTAGCATGACTTAGGTTCATTATTAAAGAAACACAAAAGGCTCTGACGAGACATAGCACACTATGGAGGGAAGCCAGTCATCAAGTTCTCCGTGTTGGATGGTTCTGCTTACATGGAACAACCAGAATAGAAAACTCTGTGCCAAGAGAAAGTCATTTGAGTAGGTTTTTAAGATGAGGACATTTCTGGAGACTGGGAAGGTGGGTATGGAATTTGGGGAGTGCGGTAACAGTAAGTTCTGGTAATATTGATTATGGTGATAGACATAGGACTTCGTGAACACACTAACCACTGGATCATATTTTAATTGGTTTTTTATCAGAGTAACAGGTTTTGTTGTGGCATTTTCACACACACATCGTTTGGCTCAAAAGTACTCTCCACTCTCAGAGCTCTCTCCTCTACCACGTGTTCAATCTCAGATGCATGTCAGCAGGTCTCTCTCTCTCTCTCTCTCTCTCTCTCTCTCTCTCTCTCTCACACACACACACACACACACACACACACATACGTTGTTAATTCCAAATCATAGACTTTTGAGGTAAGTGAACTGTGGGGTGCTGGGACTATATCTCATGAGAGTTTTTGTTGAAAACAAACTTCTGGTGCATGCTAAGAGAAAAGAAAACGAGTGCATTGCAGTCTATCAAGTCAAACTGCATGTCTCTGAACAATATGTGCTGTCTTTTCTCTGTGGAAATACTCAGAAGAGAGTATTACACTTTTCTTCTTGTTGCTGTTGCTAAAAATCTAAAGGAGAATCAAACCCAGTAAGGGAAAAGAGACAGGAAAGGGGGGGGGGGAGAAAAGCAGGAATGAGGTTGCCTGCACATCTACCTAACCACCTCATATTCACCAAGGCTTATGCCGCGGCTATCTGTGGTCAGGATGAGGGATCTACTACTATCTGCCCATACTCCTGTGAGGACTGCATGAAGAAGGGGGTGACTGTGCCCCATGGGCCATAGATATTTGAGCAGTTATGAACTGAGACAAGAAGAAACAACATGGCATTTGTGAAGTAAGCCACCATATCCACAGCTTAGTTTACTGACCTAGTTAACCACAACTCCAAGCATGTACTTCCCAGCATGTAAGACACTGGATTATATAAGGTTATAGGAAGAGGTAGAACTAACAGGGTCATAGCTATGATGCCTCTAATTTCCGAAAAGGGAAATAAAGAAATGAAAGGGCCTGCCTAGTGTTAAAAGACCTTCGAGGATGACTGTTGAATGTGTTGTTGATGAATGAATCTGACCACAATGATCTTGGCTACGTGACTCTTACACAGTTGGTAAGCTCAGCAGAAAAGGAAAGGAGCTTATTATTTTTTTTTAACATAATAATAATTGGTTTGTTTTATTCTTCTTCTTCTTGGTAGAACCTTACAGTGTGTAGAGAACTCTTACATCAATAGTTGGTTTTATATTTAAATAGCATAGAGCATACTTCATATTTCTTCAGGTTCAATGGACACAGGTCATGTCCAGGAAGCTAGAATCCAAGGACTGGAAACCACAAACACGAGTCTAGATGGGCAGTTCTCAACCTGTGCATTGTGATCCCTTTTGGGTTTTAACAACTTTTCACAGGGGCCATAGAAAAGACAGATATCTACAGTACAATTCATAACAGTAGCAAAATTACAGTTATAAAGTAGTAAAAAAAAAAAAATATCATTGGGTGTCACCACAACAAGAGGCATGGTATTAAAGGGTCACATCATTAGGGTGGTTGAGAACCACTGCTCTAGATGTTTAGATGAACTTGGAAAGGTAAGCCAACAACACCATTGGTGGTTCTACACTACTAAGTAGTCTGAACAAAGAATGGTGTTTGTGTAGCATGAAATATTAAAATAGACATTTGCACTATTGCCGGCAAGGCACTGGAGGGCCTTATTCTCATCTTTGGTGAACTCTCTGACCAGGAACTCAGAAATCTCACCATCTGACTAGCTAATCTCCCATTGGTGGGTCACTACCATGCCAGCCCCATGCTTCAAAATTCCCACAGGTTTTTAGGGTGCACTTGCAAACCCACACTTTGCCACCATACCTTTCTCTCTGGAACCCAGTTGAGCCACAGCATGAAGGAAAACACAACACAAACTTAGTTCAGAATCAGTGGTAACTCAATTGCTGGGCACAACAACTAATATCCTAATTTATAAGCCATTGTAAGTTAAATCCTCCAGTAGTGGATCTAAATAGATATGCCACCTGAAACGGGATATCCGCTATCTACATTTTTTCCTCCATGCTCCCCTCCTCCAGTCCACTCTCCACTCCTTTTCTGACCCTCTCTCTGACCTGGAAGTCCCACTACTCACCCAGTGATTGGTTTCTTTATTCATTAGAAGGATCACATGAAGTCCTGAGTATATGATTCATTCCTCATCCCAAGTAGATCCAGGTAGCTCCCCCTTGGGAAGCTGAATTAGCATCAAAATACAAACAGCAGCAGGGATATCCACAACAGGTTTGGGCCCTACATTGGGCGCCAATAAATTGGAGAAATTATTAATCCCAATCTGGGGTTTCTACCTTTGACCATTTAGTTCCCAGATAAAACACACACACAACCTTACATTTACAATAAGCCTTAATCAGCATAAGAGCTGGGCAGATATTTACCCTCTATGCTATTAGAATCTACTTTCCTAAAATAACCCTGAGCTATTGCTTACTGTGTTTCAAACTGAGAAGGCACAAAAAGGGTGTAAAAACTGTAAATACTTACAAAACAATGATCTTCTTACTTTTATTTTAAAATAGGGTTTTTCATTCATATAGCATAGACTGCCATAGAAACTATTTCACAGTTGCTGGGATCATGATGTAAACTACTACGGCTGGCTTCAGGATGGCTTCTTAAACACAGGCTGCTGCTACCTTGAGTTTTCTCTGCCTTAACAGACATGAATAGTGTAGGGATCTTATTTGGAATATTTTAAATTGGAAAACCATGAACCCATATTGAAGTTCTTTTTTTATACTTTGTCTGGCTTCCCAGGCCTGGGTTGTAATTACTGGGCTGTGTTTTCTGATTAGTTTAACCATGCATCTGAAACTGGGGAAAGTTGGAATGACTAGTTTAATATCCATTTTGGCATCTCTTGGCATAGATTTACCAATGCTTGATCATTCACAACGAGTCTTCCTTTTGTATCCCACACTTTCTATCTACACCTCAGTTATGAACATGGAATCTCCACACTATTCATTCATTCTGGAAGCTCTGGTGATGAGGGAGAGTGAGATTGAGTGGAATATCAATTACAAATCTCCACTGAAACCCTTGGAAGGCATGGTGCTGGGCATGGCCAAGGTAGGGAAGTTTCTCTAAATTTGTATTTCCTATCTCTGGCTGCACACTGGCATCACTGGGAGCCTTTTGTTGTTCTATACATTTAGGACATAGAATTAGGATTTTATTATCGGGGATGGGACTCTTGTCATTGGAAAACCTGCATCATTCTTCAGGGCTCTAAAATGCCACCAAGTCTATGAGTTACTGTTTTAAACCACAGCTTCCTAATTTGCATGATCTCATGAACTGGATGTGGATATCATGAAAAACTAGACAGCAGTACCATTCTGAATGTACAATGATAAATAAATTCATAAAGAAAGTAAAAGATGAATCTGAGGCATGTATAGCAGTGCTCTCTTAAATTGAATCATGTAACTTCACTGCAGCATCCGTTCTGAACATATGACACGTATGTTGTACCACACATGCCACGATGCCAGTGAATGCTGCCTGAAACAGCTCAGCTCAGATTTGAGACTTTGTGCATTATGAATTGCGGTGTGTTTACTATATACATAAACTTTTCTGATCTTACAGAAATGTAAAGGTTTAATTAAAAGGACAACTTTTGTAATTTCACACCCTCATTCCTCAATATTTAAGTATCAAATTAGCCTATTCTTTTGGATTGTATTGTGTTTGAGTGCTTAATTTTAAAAATTGTTTGAGTTATTAAGTTAGAGTTTTCTAGAGGAGCAGAACTTATAGAATAAATATCTATTTATTAACTATCTATCTATCACTGATCTATCATCTATCTATCTATCTATCTATCAATCATATATATGGGGTTTATTGGAGTGGCTTAGAGGCTGTGGTTCAGCTAGTCCAACAATGGCTGTTTATCAACAAAAGGTCCAGAATCCAATAATTGTTCAGTCTGAAAGGCTGAGTGTCTCAGCTGACTGTTGGTCTTCAGTATATGATAAAATCTTGAAGAAGTAGGCTGTAATGCCAGTAAAGGAATGGACTTTCCAGTGAGGGTGAGAGCAAGCAGGCTAAGAAAGAGAGCTTCTTTCTTCAAAGACCTTTATATAAGTTGCCAACAGAATGTGTGGCTCAGATTAAAGATGGATATTCCCACCTTAAAGATATGGATTAGAAATGGGTCTTATCAGGTAAAATGATTTCATTAAGAAAAATAAAATCCAAAAAGGTGTGCCCAGCCACAAACAAGAATAGCCATCACAGTTATTGATTTAAGTTTCATTTAAAAATGAGTTAAACTGATTTTGGCCTGTAATTAAGATGTAATTAAGATCCAACCATTTCTGAAGTGGCCTTAAACATGTGCCAGTCATTTTATACTATATATTTGTGCAAAGAGAATTCTCAGCAGTGACAATTATAAACTCAAAATAAGGATCAATTCTGAAAAATCCTGAAGATTTTCTAAATCCTTTTGCAGCATCCAATAGTCAGCCAAGGTTTAATTCTTTTTCTAAAGACTAAAATATTATGTGCATGTTTGTATGCTTGAGAGTATTGTGTGTGCCATATGCATGCAAGTGCTCCAGAAAGCAATATGGGTGTCAGCTTCTCTGGAATTGGAGTTACAGGTAGTTATGAGGTGCCCTATAGAGTGTGGGGAATAGAACCTGGGTCCTCCGCAAGAACAACAAGTATAATCCATCTCTCCACCCCAAGGCTTAATTCTTTAAGTAAAAATAAATAAACTTCTTTGCTTCAGTAGTCTGAAAATGTACTTTTATCAGTGGTAAAATTATATATACTAGAGAATTGCTTGAAAATAATTTTATTATCAGTAAATGTTCAGTTTGTTTATCTATTTATATTCTGATATACTCAAATTACATAAAAAATTTTCAGGCAAAATGGGATTGTGTGTGGGAAAAGTTCAAGAAATTATTTTCTCTCAAGCCATCCTTATTAATGGCACCTGGATCTTTTCATCACCTCCCTTTTGTGTGACTCCCTTTAAATAAGCACAAGTCATGTTAAGGCTGGAAGCTGTCACCTACAGAGGATGAACGTGCTACCAGGTAATAATCTCTGCACACGGCTATCACAAAACTAGGTGGGAAACTTTTAAAAGAAAAATCAAGTTTGGAGCAACATCACAATCCCAGGCTGGGGCCAACATTCAGGACATGAATCAAAGATTTTAGCACCAATAAGGCAGGCTGCCAGGGTCAGGGTTTTTGGGTCAGCAGAGAAAAAAACAAAGCTTGATTCTAAATCCTCACACTCTCAATATGCCTCAAGACCTGGCTAGGTGTAGCTGAATGCACCCTAGGTGTTTATACAGTCTGGGGGCCTAAGGAGACTGCAGAAGGATGGAGCTAGGTAGTAAAAAGTACAGAGAAAACAAGTCAGTCTGTGTGTTTTGTTCTACTAAATGGACCAAATACTTTTGGTTGCAATGGCACATCTTGAGGCTTTGCTACTTGAACGGCATGCATTAGCAAGGAGCGTAATTTGTTTAACTTTAATATCTCACAGAATGTTCTGGGGGAATCATGGTAAAATGCTGATTCTAATTCAGCAGGCCTGAAGCAGAGAACTGTTTTTCTGTAGCCAATCTCCAAGTGATTCTGGTCAAGGGAATTCTGGTGTAGCAAGACTTGGGGTGGGGGTGGGGTGGGAAACAAGGATGCTGCATTCTTAAAATAATCAAACACCTTGCAGAAACCTGTCCAGTTGTCTGAATCTTCCCCGTTCTTTAGCTAATTTAAGGGGGTTTATTATATTTGCAGAATGGTTTGATGCCCTTCAGAAAGGTAATTTTGCAAAGATGTAAAGGTCATGCAGTTTCATGTTGCCCTAGCTTTCCCCACATCCTGTCCCATAGAATGAACTGATATTCTGGAGACTGAAATTAGACTGGCATTGACCTAGTGAAGCAAGAAGCACACATACGTAGCCTGTTACCTGGGAACAGAGCAGCAATTCTTTCATAAATGAATGTCAATGAGGTATAATTTTCTGCTGTAGCAGAATTTCTACACCTGACAGTATTCCTAATATACTTTAATTAAGAGGTTAATCTGTTGTAGAAATTGCTTTTCTCTGAAGCCACCTGAAATCAATTTAAACTCAATTACAAGTGGTTAGCTATTGTTTATATGGTTAAAGATTAGAGAGTACATTTTTGCTTGTCAGGAGCCATCAGAGCAAATTTTGAATGTCACGATCAGAGGAGAGCCGAATAGTTGAGTGTTCTTTAATGGGCATGGAGAAACCATTAGAAATTGTAATCAGTCATATTTGATGACTTGACCTTGGGACTCAGCTAGAAAAGGGTCTAATCATGCCTGTCCCCTAAGTGCCACCAAGATTGCTCTGCTGAAATTAATTGATCATTACGTGCTTTCTGAGAGTCTAATATACCCTATTTGATGGAATATAAATTGCAAAAATAATCTGTAAATTATATAACAAGCTCCAGAATACATTTGCCCTCTGTCTCCTTAGCAGATATTAAATCTGACAGCTACTTTTAAAGTGATCAAAATTGCTTAACTCTTTCAATAGTTTGGAATGCTTGAGTTTTACAAAGAAGAGAAAACTATATATCAGTGTATGTGCCCAGTATTTAAATTTGAATTTTTCACCATTTTCTTGGAGAGATAAAAAGAGGAGGTCTGGAACGGTTCTCTAGGGGCTTTGAGTATATCTTTTTTTTTTTTTTTCAATTGCTTCATAAGGTTCTCAGTTGCTATTAAAAATTTGGATGCTTGTCAGAGATGAGGAAGCTGTTTTGAAACCTGTCTGCTTCAGTGCTGAGTATATGAGAGGATTACACATACCTCTAACAGGCCAGCACTTTGCTAGTATGCTAGCCTACTGCCCGATCTAGCCACTCACAAAGATAGTGCGCTCTGCTGTTTATTGGTAGGTCAAAGGTTACTAGTCACCCTATCAGGTGTCGTAGTGCACTATAACTACTGCACCTGTTTGTGTACACTCCTTCTGGATCCTTACATTATGTCATTACCATGTACACATTTCACCACATTTGGCTAAAGTTGCTGAAAGTCTCTCTCTAGAACTCTTCTTCTCCTAGGGAGGGCAAGAAATTACAAAGAAGTTTCCTTTGGGCTGACACTTATGTTGCAAATAAACCTTCCAGGATTTTTTCCACGAATGTTGAATGGGTAACAACTGAGAAGAACTAGACCATCTGTTCTTGCCTAATTGGCATCATAAGGGAAGACCACATTTCTGGAGCCTTGGAAGAAGAACGTGGGATGAAGTAGGCTCAGGATGGTGTTTTTCACGAGTCTGTTCCTTACATGCCAGAACAGAGGGAGGCTTTCCAGGAGAGATACTCTGGGAACTGGACCCTAGAAAGCTAAACTCTTGGGAGCTGGATTAGGGATGACACTTATCTGTAATGACTATAGTCATTATTTTAGGGCTTTCAGTTACACTATATATCCAAATGTTGGCTCTATCTCTCAGTTGTGAGCTTTTAAGTGAATTTTTTCCCAGCCATTTATGATGGTTAATCTTCATGGTCAACTTCACTGGGTTTAAAGTCACCATAGAAACAGACTTCCAAATGTGTCTCTAAGAACACTTCCAGATATGTCTAACTAAGGAAGGAAGACCCAAGCTGAATGTGGAGAGTGCCAGTCCCTGGGTTCGGAACTAATGGAAGACAGAGAATGAGTGAAGTATGACACACCTCTGTCTTAGCTTCCAGATGAGCAGGCAGTGTGGCTGAAACCTTACACTTCTGTGGTCATACCTTCTCTAAAAACCATGAACCCAAAGAAACGCCACTTTCTTAGGTTGCTTTTGCCAAGTGTTTTGTTCCAGCAATAAGAAAAGTAACAAATATTCTTCTTAAAAATCCCAGTTCTCTCAACTGTAAAATGGAGACAGTAATGAAGATTACAAGGAGAAATGTATATAGTGTGCACGATAGAGTGCTGAGCATGCGTACTTTCTTTGCTAGTTTCTTTTTGCTGTAACAAAAATACCACAGCCAAAGAACCCATGGGCCAGGCAAGAAGCATATGCTATAGTCCCAGCTCTCAGAGGAATAAAGTCAGTATGAGCTACATAGGGAGAACTTGTCTCAAATCAAACAACCAACCAAACACAATGTAAGGGGGGGGGGGACTTCAGAAGTTTGTGGTCCCTCATAGCTACAAAAAGGGTGGCTTAATAGAGTAGCTCACCTCAGGGCAGCCAAGAAGCAGAGAGACAGACAGGGGAGGAAGGGAAGGAGGCAGGAAAGGGAGTTAAATCATTCTCCCTGGCGAACTTTTTCCCTTTTATTGCATGTGAGCCCTGTGCATATGAGACAGGTACCATCAACCTCCAGGGATTAGCTAATCCTTTCTGGAAATGCCCTCATAGAGATACCCAGATATGTGATTTATGGTCTTCTAGGTGCTTCTCAAACTAATCAAGCTCACAATCAAGATTAACCATTACACTAGCTAGGCTTTTATTCCAGAGAAACAGCTTTGGTATCTGTCTTTTCTGATTGTACTTTGCACAATCTGGGAAGGAATTTTTTTTTTTCTGGCTTGCAAAACGTTTTATATGAAGAGTCGTACAAAGATACTGAAACAAAACTGGATTTGTTTTTTCACAAGTATTCTAATGACTTCTCTAGGAGTAGAATTGGGCGAGGTATCAAGAAGGGTAAGAGAGGTCCAGGGTGTAGCCTGGCAGAGCCACAAACCAGCTCTGTAGGGTTAAGAGCAAAATTTCCTTCCTTCTGTGGCTCAATCTCTGTGTACAATAACAGGGTCGACCAGATGCCTAACTAAGATAGTTTAGGGCACTGGGAGTGCTGACCTTCTCTGCAAGACTATTTACTGTTCCACTATCATGATGTAATAATCCAGAGACAGGGGGTAGTATGGGAAAGCATCCTGGGAAGTTGACTGATGCATGTCAGTGAATCCAGGTTAAACCTCCTGTTTACAATATATGATCATGTATATATAACAATACTTCAGTGTCAAGTTCACAAGGCAGGACTGGAAACCATGTTTCCATTTCTTCTCCCCACTCTGTCCTGAGTGATGCTGATATCCACAAAAGTCCCTGTGTGGTCTACATACATGCTTTAGGAAATGTTGCTCCGCCCCAGTATATCCCATCTCTCCAGGATTTCCACCTCCACAGAGTCTCCTGAGACCCTTTAGCACCGTTGTTCTTTTCAGACACCCAACTCCTTGCCCTGGCTTGTTTCAGTCCTGTGAGTAGCCTTGAGTCATGGCTCCTTCTGTTAGATTTCTGCCCAGAGTCAAATTTCATGAGACAAAACTGTAACCACTAAATCCCAGGAAGGGCTTGCACTTTGAACTTTAAACAAGTTGTAAGTGATGAGACAAAAGATTGAGTGCCCCCTTTGCTAAGGTCAAAGAAGAAAGCATTGCAGGACAAAACTGCAAGGTGAAGCGATAGATTACAGGGCAGGTAGGACTGAGCAATGGATTGTAGCTATTAGAAAGTGTCCTTGACTAGTATCACTAAATATAGATTGGAACAGGGGCAATTCAGATGGCCCTGTGGCCCTGTCTGATGCACTATGAGTCTTTCCTATGCTAGATCTATACATTCTCCGGGGTGGGGGGGCGACAGTGTGGAAGATGGGGTGGGGCTTGGTGCTATCTGCCCTCTGCTATTTGTAGGAGGAAAAAGAATTGTCAGGGAACCAGAGATCAGTGGCATGGATACTTGCAGACATTTGTAGGAACTTTTCTGCAACTAATCTTAGGATAGGGGAATGTGTAAATGGTCTTACTGCCCATTGGGCTGATTTCCTTCAGGGCATAAATTGCCACATACTCTAGATCTCTACAATTCCAAGGTCTAGTGTTCTATCAGAAGAATTGTGCCTTTCACATCACTCGCAGTAGTTTACATGATACTTTGCATAAGCCACTATGGTTTGCTTGCTAAGGAGGCTACCGTAGGTGAGTCCTATATTGAAAGTAACCCTAAATAAACTGTATGCTGAGGAAGTCGGTTGTAACCACAGCTCTCTGATAGATTTAGTAGGACGGTGGCTTGGGAAGCTGAAGTCAGCCCACCATGCTGACTTCATTGTGTCTTGCTGGTCAATGAATGACCTTGGAAATAGTCAAAGGCTCTATGTTGTAACTTCCATAGAAAGTTCAGCATCACCTTCAATTGACTCACTCACTTCAGGACCTGGCTACTGAATCAGAAGCAAGAATAGATACACACAGAGAACACGTGCAGACAAAGGCAATTCTGACTGAGAAAACAATCTCCATTGATTTAGTCACACAATGAAAGTTTTCCTGATTAAAGAACTGTAACAGCTGAAAGCTTGGCGCTTTACCTTCTAAAAGCTCTCTGACTCCGTTTCCCTGGAAATAGCAAACACATTCTGTCAGATCACATTCTCGCTGTCAGTTGAATTTCTGGCACGGAATTTTGGGGTTGAATTGTTTCACCCAATTTTTTTTTTCTTTAAATAGTCCATTTGTTCTTTCTCTTCATCATTCTTGTATTTCTTCATTAAAGACATCAGCCAAACCCAACTGAAGGTATAAAATATGAATACATCACATGCAGACAGGATAAGAGACGTGGGTTTTTAAGTAAAGCCATCAGAATTCTTTACAAAAAAAAAAAAAAGCTAAAACCCACAGTTTTTCTCTATCTTATGCAACTATTATCTGTGCTATCTTCTAAGTGTTTATTTGCTTGTAATAAAAGTTAACGCCTTTTCTTTCTTTCTTTCTTTCTTCCTTTCTTTCTTCCTTCCTTCCTTCCTTCCTTTCTTTCTTTTTTGGTTTATTTTACATTGTTTAATCTCCTAAGATTGCTGTACGGACTTCCTTTTGTAATGATTGGAATATAATCTGTCCAATAAATGCACCATTGTGGCAGACTGAAAAAATGCTTTCATCAGCCGCAGCCTGCCCACACACATCCCCTGCATGTGATTCTGCAGCTGCTCTCATGAGGGTGTGAAGATTATTTTCCAGCACCTAGAAGATGGTTGCTGTAGTTTTAACCAGTGGGATAGAACAGACCTGAAAGCCTCAGTTCCAAGCCTGTGCCTCCTGAAGTCTTCGTGATTTATTGCTTCCCTGGAACTCTGCTGTAGACAGATTACCATGATGAGAAAAAAATCCAATTGAGCCTTCTAGCAGGGTGAAGCCTCAGTTTTGCAGTCATCAGATGCGTACCTCCTGAACCAATTAGACCCCAGTTATCATTACCAGCCTCCATGGTTGGATGAAAGAATCCAGTGGAGACCAGAATAAATTGTATAAATTGCAGTTAAAAAATGTTCACTTTTTAATACAAAGAATTTTGGGGGTGACTTACTATCCAGCAATAGCTAACTAATCCAGCTATTGATGTTATATAACTGTTTCTCTTTTCTTTTCAACTTGGGTCTTTTCAAACATTATTAGGGAAGAATGCTATGGTATGGCATTGTGGGGTAAGCAGTGCAAAGGCTTTTGTTTGGTTTGAAGACAATGATAATTAGATTGTATGACCTGTAAACTTTTCAAAATACTGCGTGATTGGATGAGATTCTGGGGTTGTCTTCACAGAATAATTATTACCATGAACAAAAATATTTTGTAATGCATAGTTGATTTATAGTTCTATAGTTGTTTTCTATGTAAATACACTTAGGGACAGCAAACATTTCCTTGTGGAAACATTTGTACAAGGCCTATAGACTTGCAAACCAGGCAAGTGCTAAACAACATAAACAACCTGTTTGTTTTAGGTGCTTTGACCTATTATTGTTATTGCCATTATTAGTGATATTTGTTGTTACTGAGGCCACATTAAGAAGAGAATGACTTGTGATTTCAGAAGGCTGGATCCATCGTTGCTTTGATCCATGCCATTGAGCACAACAGCTCAGTGTCAGAATCTCATCACAGAGAACTAGTCTTGCCACCGTTCTATAGGCAGACAACAGTGCAGGAATTCAGGGCCTAAGGTGCCTGCCACTAGTGACCTTCCTTCAGCTATGTCCTACCTCCTTATAGCTCCAAATAACACTTGTATCTGGAGAACAATTAGACAGATCTTGAGCCTTGCCCACCCAAGCCTTAATGACTCCTTTCACTGAGAAGTGAACTTAAGCTTAGCATATGTGTACATTTGAAAGATGTTCACAGGGTGATACAGTTCTACAGGTGGCCCAGATATACTGTCTTTAAGATGCATATTTTATGTTCATTGCCTTTATTAACAGTGTGAAAGGGGACTCTCTATTGTTTTTCTCAATTATTAGTCCTATAGAAGCCCCCAGTTTAGCAGCTTGATAGTATCCAATCCTGGGAAAGCCCCTTGCTCTAATGATGCTCTGCTTTTCTTCTTATTGCTCTGATGATCTTTATAATAAGACATTTCTCCTTAAAACCCACCCTCTGTTGTCTGTGAATTTCATTCTTTGAATTCCCAAGAACCAGGAGTCACCAATTCAGTGGAAATTCTTCAAGACAGTCAACATCCTGTCCAGCACCTTAACACTCAAGTTAAAGCCCACCTGAGGTGAGAAGAAAGGCCTTCTTCAAACTCAAAGATACTCCATGTTTCCTGTGTTATATAGACAGAGTGTGCAGTTTCAGGATAAGGGCCTCTGTTTGTGTATTTGATCAGAAGCTTGGCAATGCTTTTCATTTTGTCCTGGCCATAGGCCAGAGATGTCTGAAGAAACTTCAGGTTCTTGGCATGGGTTCTTTATTCTCTTACCCTAAATTCCCTTACCCCTGCCAAAATTCCAAACTAGGAGTGGGACCTAAACTTCAGTCCAGATGTTAATTCCCTCTTAGTTTTGGAATTGGATATTGGGTTTTCAAGGTGGAGATGGATTATATCTGTTCCCCAATTCAGACCCTCTCCTAAGCGATTTTACACTCTTAGAGTTTGAGGAGGATCTTTTATAGGGATTTGTAGCCTTGGATGCTATTAGGAATACATATCAGGACTATGTTGAGGCCCATTAAAGGAAAGATATTTCTTCCTGGTTAAAAGAATGGAATACCTCTGGGTAGAGACATGATATTCCAATCTGCAATAAAGACAAGAATGTTACATACCACTCATTGTCCCTTAGGAGCGAATCCAGCTAGGCTTGTCAATCACCAGCCCAGGACCAACTCTCCAGAAGAGCTGGACCATCTGAAGACAAGCTAAGGAGACCAGTGGAATAATTGTTTCCTCAATGAGAAAATGTCCATGTCTTCCTAAAAGCTGCTCACAGCTGTTTGCAGAGCTTCCGTGATGTGGCACTGCTCAGGTCTGTCTGCTTTTCTGAGGTACTCAGAAAAGTGTTGCTTTTCTATTTCTTTTGGGTACCGCTCAAAACCCGAGCATGGTTTCCCAAACTCTGGGCTTTCTCATTCCTTTTCTAAGCTCCCCACACCTCCCTCTATGTTGCTGTGTATCTGCCACACAGCTGCTTGTCAACCTCCATCGCTGAATCTGCTGGCTTTCCTGGGCTGTGAGCCCCAAACCAGGGCTTCTCCTGCCCTTTCCTTCTTCCTCTTCTTGGCCGTTGCTGAAATTTACATCTTGCCTACCCAGTTCTTATTTTTTCAAGCTCATAAAACTGTCCCAAGAGTCCTCAGTTTCTAAATTCTTTTTATCAATGAAACGAAGAGCCCGAAAGAAGGAACCCCAGTTCTCCTAGTAACAATGTGGTCTAGTGCCGTCAGGGCAAAAGGACTCCATGTCCCTTCCTCTGAACCATGAATGGTCCCCTACATCTGCTGCTCCTCTACACTTTTCCCAGGACTCTTTCTCCACAGTACTGTCCATGAAATCTGGAGCAATTATGTACTTCAAGGTTGGTTGGGCTGGTCCAAGTGATGATGTAAAATTAGGTAAATTTGTAGAACTGTATAATTTATAGTGGCAATGTCACCATATAACAAAATTGTGAGCCCTTAAAGAGTTTATTAAACCATCATTTCATATATCTTATTAATTGTAGAATTAAGAATTTAGATGAACTCAGATTTTCTCAAATAGGAATCAATAATTTACTAAAACACTCTTTGATGATTTTGAGTTGCTTATCTGAAAGTGATGTCTGGGGAAGCATCTCAAATTAGACAGATTCACAAATATATTTTACTGAAAGAAATTAGAATCTCAAGATGTTCTCTGAAGCAATTGTATTAACCCATCCCTTCCTTTTTGTTGCTTCATGGTCAGACATTCTTCTGGTAATAAGGTCTCTGTCGTCTTATTTCTGCCTGGCTTGCTCCCCTACCAGGCTTTTCCTTTGCTGTCTAAACAAAAAGAAAAACGTGTGCATAGCCTGGTGCAACAGAACAGTGGTTAGGACCACAAGGAAGCTCCAGGGTTCTGTCTTCATGGCAGTAGATGATCTAACAACACGTCTACGAGAAGAGACGTGAAGGATGTGGAAGGGAGAAAGAATTGAATCTGAGATGATGCAAAAAATGATAAAAGCCATGTTGATATTAATAGCTAATGGTAACTGAAATTCATTCATTCACTAACTGGAGTGTGATTAGTGTCACTCATGTCTTCTGTGGACCAGGCAGCAATCTCTGTGTTGGGAATAGAGCAGTGAAGACAGATAAATCCCTGATGTAAAACAGAAGCTTGAATTCTTCTGTGGGGACATACAGACAATAAGCTAACATGTTTTGTGTCAGCTGGCTATAAGAGCCCAAAGTTAGAATGATAGTGACAAACTGAGAAGGAGGAAAAATGCACACACACAGTTACACATATGCATACATACACACACACACCTATGCATACACACATACATACCTATGCATATACACATAGACACACAGGCACACACCTACATTTACACATACACACACATAGGCATTCACACAATCATACACACACACCTACGTATACACATACACACACATACACACATACACACACACACACACACACACACACATATGTGGACAGAATATAAAAAGAAACTCTGTGAGTGAACTTAAGAGACCATTAACTTTTTTAGAAAAAATGAAGGCATTTACAGCTGATTGGGGCAGCAGTTCCGACCTGTGCATCTCAGTTTGCCGCAAACACCCTGCTAGGTATTTATACGCCATTAGCCATGGCACCTGGGAGAGATAGCATGCAGACTGTGACCCTGGAGGTCACCTTGCCCTTCACTATTTGGGGTGGGTGACGTCAGTCGGCAAGGCTGACATGATTCAGTGGTGTGTTCCTGCCACTGCCAGCTCCTGCTATTGTTTTTCTCCTCACACTTTAGTTAATGATTTGTTTGAGCTACTCTCACCCGTTTTATTAAGTCTCTCCACAGTTGCATCTACGCCAACTCCACTGGGGAAAGGAAGGTGGAGGTTAGGTATCTATTAGCACTCTGAGGCCTGTGTTCTTTACGTCCATCCTATACTTAAGAAGCCAACACCTAGGATTGAGGGTCCATAATGACTACACTGTTTGGGAGTCAGATCCACAGTTATCTCTAGGCCCAAAGGTAGATTTATCATTCTGCATGCAAGGAAATGCAACTGTAACAGCTTGGGTCTGTGAAAGCATTATGGAACGGAAAGGTTCCATACTGAGCTGTTAATTTGAATCCACACCTTCAGATAACAGCAGAGGATACTCGGGATTGAAGGAGAAACGCAAGAAGTGTACGGACCAGGAGGCACCAGGATTTTAAAGACTCTGCTGGCTTGCAAATTTCTTTGTAGCCCAATGCTTCTGAGTTGAAAAGTCATTTCCAAGACATACAGATGTAACAGAACCCTACTTCCTATTCGGGGTGAGTGCAAACACAAGAAGACCCTTAGCAACGCTTTCTTTTCCTTTCCTATCTCCCAAAGTGTCTTTCATAGCTTTGCAGCAAACACAAGCAAGGCGAGCCTTCAAGGCCCGACTGGCTCCCTCTGCATGAAAGCCTTTCTTCTACCTGGCCCTCCAGAGGACTTTGCCCTCAAACACCAAGAAAGGCCTGATCTCGATGCTGTCCATAGCCTACTTCTGACCAGACTCCAAGTGAAATTTCAGCCCAGACTAGAGTCTTTCAAAGCCAGGCCCAGCCAAAGCTGGGCCCAGCTTGCAGGAACTACTAATGACTTTCTGGTAGCCACCCAAGTCTGAGAAGCCTACAAACACTTGAAATAGGGCTTTGGAATCAGAAAAGAAGTTTCTTTTCTTCGTTCATTGCATCGCCATCTGGAGAGCTTTTATAATTCTTCTTGCACTATGATTATATTTTTTATGCCATAGAGTCTGCTAATTAATTGTAATTACCAAGAACAGGAAATTTCAGTATGACCAGATCATGTTTATCCAGAATAGCAAAGTTGGGGAACTGTTCTTTATGAGAAACACTTGGAACTGTAGGATTGTAAAAGCTGGGTAGAGCTTCAGAAATGAGTGGGTTCAGACAGCTCCTGAGACTGGAGCAAGTGGGCCTAGGTTTCAGGACTATCAAAGCATCTGAGTGAGGGAGCAATGGTGATGGCCATGTGTCTCCCAACCTGAGGACTAGGGACACCCAGAAAGGTCACACTTCTGCTTCTTGGTGGAGTCATCAACCTTAGGATGAAGTTTAGTCAAAGTGTCTCATTGCATCACTTCATCTCTGTACTCTTCATCCCCAAGTCTTTTTTGGACACTGTGTTCTTCTCTACATGACATGAACCAATAAATTCTGAAGAAAAAAAACTAACCCAAACAACTAGCTGGTGTTTTAGAGCGGAAAAAAAAAAAAAAGTAGAAATCTGTGTGACTGGAATTTTAGAATTGAATTAAATAGCTGTCCCTGCTTCCTGTGACACACTATAATCATGTCTAGATGAAGTTGCTCCTCCCTGAGATTGGGGCATAGAATCTCTGGATATTGTGTAGCAGCCCTGTCATATGACTTACAGTGCTTGGCCTCACTTCTAGAGTTAAGGAAAACTTTCCCGTTTAGTCTAGTTTGTAAACTGTTAGTCTTTTAAATAGTAAGTTTTCATCTATCATTTCAAGTATTAAAAATATTGTGTAGGACAGACAAGGGGCAACATCTTATGTTTCCAGTGTCCATCTGTCTCTTACCATGAACAATAAACGGTAAGTATAATCAGTCTGAAAACAGCGCCAGCAAGAAACTCATTCCTATGTGAGTACTGCCTGGCTTGCCGACATCCTCCTCTGGGGTATCAGAGGCTGGGCATATGGGCTTAGACTTACATCCATCTGCAGTGTCTCATCTATGACCTTGTGAGACATGTGCTATGCTTTGTGTGTATGCCTGTGTCTGTGTGGTGTATGTGCATGTGTGCACTGGACTCTGCATGCATGTATGGAGGCCATAGGTCAACATCAGGAGTCTTCTTCTGTTATTCTCTATTTATTGATTGGTTGGTTGAGACAGCGTCTCTTAGTGAACTTGGGGATTACTAATTTGACTAAACTGACTTAACCAATAAGCCTCCAGGGGTTCCATGTCTTTGCCTTCCCCAACACTAGACTGCAAACATGCACCACCATGCCTGTCTTTTTCACATGGTTACTGAATAACACACACACACACACACACACACACACACACACACACACACACACCACAATACTTCAATAGCTCTATACTGTCTGTTGGTTAAATTTCAAAGTCCTTTGCAGGACATTAAAGGCTCTGTATCCTCCTCCTGACACCTTCACTTTACTGGCCTTGAGGTCATAGTTCTGATGGGATCTCTGTTTCTTTTGCTTGTGATTTTCTGCCTGGAATGCAGGGGAAAATTCTGCCTTTTAATCTTTCCCACAGTAGACAGGGACTTCCCAGCAAGTCCTATATCTATGCCTTAACATTTGAGCCCCAGAATAATAACCTGGCACACATTCAGCATCTGGTTCATATTTTTTGAATGAATGAATAGGAAAAAATTTTAAACAGATTGATGAACATGATTTGCATTGACATAAAAATCAAAACTGCTTTCGTTGTTAGAGGGTGATACACTCCGAGTTCGAGTCATTTAGGCACCACACGTAGAAGGACACAGCATGGGTCACAGACATCAAATCCTGCTTTGGAGAATCAGTCAGAAGCAGGCAGTGTTGTTGAAATATGCAATAAGCACAAAGTGAGGCTCAAAGAGGTAAACCGAGGCTGCTTTCTGGATTTCTTGCCTGCTCTTCTGACTCATCCAATGTAGTCTGTACATATTTCTGAGATTTTTTTTTTTTTTAAACATGCTCTTTTGGACTTATAAGTGCTGACAATCAAATGCCCAAATGATCCCATCTATACCTGAACTAAAACAAATTATCAAAGTCTTACAGTCTTCCCTACGGATCTAGTCTGTGACTTTTAAGATCTGCTCTCTCGGGATTTTCTCTTCCTCTGGGGAACCTTTTATCTCCTCTGGCCGTTGTTGTTCTGTTCTGGCAAGAACACTAAGAGCTATGTTGTAAGATAATAACCATCCTTGGAGCAACCATTCCTGCTGGCACATGACATGCTGGCTGGATCTGAGGAGGCAGGTACTGTTATTTCAAAGAGTGCTCGGTTCTTCACTTCTTATGAGCCCCTTGTTGTGCAGACCATTGTTTGGTATTATATTTTGAGGGCCATTCTGCTCCCAGGTGCCTCCAGAAAACACTTAGAATTCTCGATCCTGGATTCTTCTTGCCCTATACTTCCAAATTAATCGGAGTATTTTATTTTTATTTTTATTTTTTTAGTTTAACTTCCATTGTCTCCTAAAGTCTGCCCACTCACTACTCTACAGCAGGGTTTAGCATTCATATCTTAGCAGTCAAGTTCTGTGAGGAGGTTGCTAAAATGCAGATGGATTTCTGAGCTCTTCTTTGAAATCTGGCTGCTTCTGATGCAGGCACTTCACAGACTATACTGAGAAACACTTGGATCGTAATCATCAACCGTCCTTCTGCATTCATTCATTCATTCATTCATTCAGACACACACACACACACACACACACACACACAGGCCTTTCTTCAACATCAAAGCTTTAATAACAAGAATTGTATTTGACAGGAGCAATTGATTTGTGGATTATGTTTACTGTTATTACTTATAAACTATTGTTTTCTAAGCTTCCTTAAGGATAAAACCAGGCTCATGCCTACCCTACACAGCCTAGGAAGCAGCTTGGAGTGAAAGGCTTATTTGGCTTATCACTGGGTAATGAAGAAATGTGAAAAAATTCTTCCCTTACACTCTGACAGGAAAAGAAATGCTTCTCTAAGCTAGATGTATACCTTTGTTCAAAGATGCTTTTCTACAACTTGGACCGAACTGTTGGTAGCACATTGCTGCCACACATAGAAACACAGGGAAGCCGAACCAGGTCCATGTGATGGCCACATGTGTTGTAGGATGCTAAGTTCACCTCTGCTTAGAGCCAGAGGTCTGAGCGGGTTATTTCTCGAGGACTCTATCAACGGTAGGTCTTATCTCCACCTCTATCACTTCTCTTTGGTCCTGTAACTCACCATCTTGTCAACTTGACTGAAATGCAAATGTCAGACTGGGCCCAAGTCAAAGAAGACCTGCTTACAGGTTTACCCTAGTAAAGCTGTGAATTTGTGTACTCACAGAATCCCGTTCTCAAGATCACTAAAAGCTCTCCAGGAAACATGTTTTGTTGTTGTTGATTTTCCTCCATGAAAGTTTGATAGCCATGGGTGCTCTACATGGCTCCAACTCTCTGCTGCCCCCAGCAGGCCCTTCACTTACCTTTGGCACCTGGCCTTGGCTAGCCTGATGGATACCAGAACTGGTAAAGATCTTCCAGCTGAGACTGGTCATATGTTTGTGTCATGTGATTTGTATATATTTAGCCATCCATTTTTGTTGTTTGTGGGCAGGCACTGTGCTCTCTTTTCAGCTATGGTTGGCATGGTGCAGTTCTTCTTTCCTCTCTGGCCACCATCTTTCTTCTCTTCTGCTTAAAACAACAATGCTCAGAGGTAGGAAAAGTCGGTTGTTTTGATAAAGACAAAATGATGCGATCCCAAGCATGTGAAATTTGGCGTGAGATAGGTGTGGATTTTCATCCTGACTCTACTCGCCACTGGCTGTTTGACCTTGGCTAATATGTTTCTGTTTTTCTCTCTATGAAAAGAGCATTATGTAATAATAGGCCAACCAAACCGACTCACAGATGATGCTTCTTCCTGGCTTTCTTTCCCTTCCTCATGGAGTCTCCTCACTCTGAGGAAGCAGCCCCAGCAACAGCCTTCCTGCTCCAGGAATCATCAGTCACTGTGTTGGAGATGCTTGTTATCTGCGCCCTCTCTTCCTTCTCCTGTCCTTCCTCTGTGGTCCATGCTCTCCTACCTTTAAAAATTATGGTAGGCAGATGTTTAGTGAGTAGGATAAGCAATTAGTTCTCCCAGCACTGATGCAAAGGGCTTCTAAGGGCCTGCAAGCCTGGGTAGCAGCATCCTCACAGTGTGAGCTGCAAACCCCTAAAACCTCAATTATATGAAAAGTAGGCAGGCCTACCCCATTAAACAACCCAGAGTCTGGAAGGGTTCCTTGGAAGACTTGGTTCCCGTTTCTAAACATACTAGCTAGCTAAATGTCTTTCTGTTAGTAACATTGCAGGTCAGGGCCAGTTCTGTCTTTAATCCCATTTGTTGGAGCCTTCCTTGTCAGACAGTTTATGCATGATGTCATGTACCTAACTATCAGAACAGCCTTGGCTGTTAAGACTATCACCCACTGAGACTCAGTTGAAGTATCTCATTTAAGGTCTTAAAGCTAACAGAGGTCCTAGCTGCAATTTGAATCAAACTTTGACTGGACACAAGTATGTGCTTGGATGGGTTGGTTCTTCTGTGTCTGAAAAATCAAGGAATTCCAAGGTCCAACCAGGCATCAGATCAGCCTGCAGGGTCTGCAGGATTGTAGACCATTTGAATTGTTTGGGTCTCCATTGCCTTATGGAGTCTCGTAAAGGGTGAGCAGAAGACAATTATAACCATGACGTTCGATCATGACCCTTTGCCTGTTACTATTCCAGAGTTGATTGATAAATTACATTTTCAAAGATTACATCAGTAATTCATGCTTTATTACTCCTGAATTAGTATAATGCTTCAAACCATCTTGTTGTAATTCAGCATAATTATCTGTAATTAAAAATAAATTCCTGTAGGGTGAGAATATTAATTCCGATTCAGATCTCTTTATTTCAGTGTGGCTGGGAACGAACGGGTGCCCAACTCTTATGCAACATCACGAGCGCGGCCTGTGACTGGAACTTCACTGACTCTGATGTGTTTGTGCTTTGTACTCTTTTTGTGAGCTCCAGCCCTCATCCAACATCTCTGACTTACTTGATGTTCTTACAGGTACTCACTTGCATTGTTGTTGTTGTTGTTATGTTAGATTATTCACTTGAGGATCCTGGTGAAAGCTGTGGAAGGTATTCAAAGGCAAACTTCACCCAGGCACATAAGCCTAGACTGTGAGCTCCCCCCCCCCCCCCCCGAATGACCGTCACCTGCCATCAGCATCAACACTACTGGGAACTTGTTACATCTCTGAAGCTGAGAAGATCAGGAATCTAGTTTTAACCAGGCCTTCCGTGTTTCTGATGGCTGGGAGTTTTAACAGCCCAGGAGGAATGAAGAATCCTGCCCTGGCAGATGCTCTTGAATATGCTGTAAGCTCTCTCAGCGCTCTGACTGCAGAAAGGGTAACAACAGATCCTTGCAACTCTGAACTTGTTGCCTTCCCTGGGTGTTAACACTTGCCTGGGTTGCAGACTAAGTATCTTTTTGCTCCTGTAGGAGCAGGGTGGAGACTGGTGGCACTATCACCTTCCAGGTGTCAGGGTGGAGACCCAGCTGGGGACACCCCCAGGGAAATGCTCCCAGGTGTCTGAAAACATTAAAGCAGATTCAGGAGGTGGTAGAAAAGGCTGGCTTCTCTCACGGGGAGCATACCTATGGTGAGCTGGCAGTGCTGCCCACTTGTCTCAGCCTGGGGGACCTTTGCAGGCCACCATTACAGAGCAGGCAGTTTGGTGCTCAAAGTGTCTAGAAACCCACTTCCAGAGTTGCTTTCTAAATGGTTCCATGAAAGAAATGCTATTTCTCAACTAGATAAACGTAGTTGGAGCTGATATTTTAGTTATCTCCCCATGCTGAAGTTTTATTACGTGAGGGAGACATCACTAAGATTCAAAAAGAAGTTCTCACCCAAGCCCAAATCCCTCTCGAGTAAATGTTCCCATGCACATGATGCCATAATTAATCACCACATGGCCTCCTTTTAGTGAGCATACTTTGTTGGTACATGGATACATATACACATGTATTATTGAGTCATTCATTGAACTTTTGAAGCAATGCACAAAAATCTGACCTGTAAAGACCAGGGCACCATGCATTCCTTTCTGAGCCACACAGTGAAAATATGGGTCCATCCATCCTCTTTGTATAAAGAAGAATGTCTGACTGCATCAGACAAGTTTGAGGAAATGAACTCCCATGACTTGCTTTCCCTGGGCACGCAGGCTTTGCTCTGTTCTGCGCCTGCTGGTTGTTAAGGTTTCTTGGGGTCAGTGAAAATGAATGGTTCCATTCTGAATGTTAACAGTGGAGTGGCCTGCCTGTTTCCTGGGTAAAATATCTGGGAGTTGTTGCTGATGGATCTGCTCTGCATGGTCCCCAACCGAGCTTCTCTATCAATCAGATATTTCGAGTCCCGTCTCTCTGATCTTTTTATCTCCTCATGGGTTTACTGCTCTGATGCTGAGGGTCGCTAATATTTTATATCCTTATAAAAAGTTCAACTTTCTTGCATTTTGCCTTTCCCAGTTTTGATTCATGCCCTTGTTCTCAGAGCAGGGTAGGGCAGAACACTTTCTGTTTCTTCTAAAAGTACAGGTTAGTCTCTAAGTTTCATCCATTTTCTGGTGCCACTGACTTTATTTACAAACTTTATTACCAGCTGCATGGCTCAATCAGACTCCTAATAAGACAGCTGCAGTGAGTAGTTGATCAAGTTCTGCTCCCACCATCTGATATCTCCATTTCCCAAGGCAACTAATTCCTTAGATCTGGGGCAGGCACTGGGCAGGAATCCATTCAGGTCAGAAAATGGTTAACTAGGACAGCTAAAATTTGTCTTTGAGGGAACTGAAGTGCAGATGATGGCCAGTGCCAACTAGCTTTGTAAGCATAACCCACGAAGAAAGTTTAGGATACTGCTGCAACCTGATAGCAGCTAAGACTTTTTAAGGGAGAAATATCATGGGGGTGGGGGTGGGGGTGGGAAGCTGTGGGAGCTGTGGGGCAGTGCTGACTCCTGCACGGCCACTGCAGAAGGGATAGTGTGACATAGTTCCCACCCCTAGAGCAGAGCTAGCAAGGGGTGGGCCTCCACAAGTGCTGATAGTTACTGTGGACATGGGGTTTGTTTGCATAATAATGTACATATTTTCATGTGCCTCTTTTGGAGAATACTCTCCCGGTTAGGGTTAATGACTCCACGATAATTAGAAGCAGCATGAGTCTGGGAGGTGAGGGTGTGTCTAATGTCAATAACAAAACAGTAAATTTGATAACCTTCAGGACAGCCTTTAAGGCTATGGGAAAGAACTCTGAAAACTTGAGTTCAAGAATGTATAATTTCTCAACTATGCAAAATATAAGGATGCAGTATGAAAAGTATGAGGGGATTCTTGGACCTAAAAGAACAAAGGCAGCTGCACTAATGAGCCACTTTTTCAGAAAGATGCATAGGTAGGATGATTTCTGAGTTCAAGGTCAGCCTGGGACACAGCAAGTTTAGGTCTAGGTATAGTGGGAATGGTAACCTCAGGACAGGTTCCCACTCAGATAAACTTATTGTTTGTGTTTACAAAGGCAGGCAGGTCTCTGAGCTCATTTGCTACATAATAAAAAATGTACTTACTATCTCTTTCTAAGAATCAAGGGGCTAATGTCATAAAAAGCTGATTCCTGGGATAATCAGAAGGGAACTTGGGGTAATGACTGAATTGATATGTAGATAAAAGACTGGATTTTGCTCAAGCAAAACACAGAGATGTCAGCTTGTACCCACATTTGACTTCCAGTTGTTTCTTGTTGCTGCTCCCAAAAACACCTTCTTCAGGAATTCATCTCTAAGCCAAGGCTGGTCCTTGGCAGGGGTTGGGAAGAGGCATGGTTGTTTGGTGGTTGGATTAGCCTTGATGCCCTTTATCTACCTCCCGTATTTTCAGAATTTTCTTTTTCTTTTGCTGCCAACAAAGTTCATGAAGGCCTCTCTCTTCAGGGCACTTTCATTGGTCTGTGCCAACAAATGTGTCCTCAGCTCCCCAAAGTGCTTTCCTATGGCTTTCCTTGGCATAAACCACACACCTATCTGTCCTATACCAAGCAGCTCCATGTATAGCTGGGTTATGGCCAATTGCATGTAGGAAGCTCTGGTCTCAGGATCCATATGGCTAATGTGACAGAACAGAGGCAACAATGTGGTCAGAACTGAGAAGCATGCAGTTACCTCCCTAGTCCCAAACCTCCATGAGTCTGGTATGTGTAAGACAAAAAAAAAAAGGGACATTACTTCACTCCCAGAGGTTGCACTCATTGGTCAAAGTTAAGGAGAGGCCAGTCAACTCCTCATCATTGACAACAGCCTTAGCTCTAGCTCTTCCCTGGACAGTGTCTGTCATTAATAGGGTTGTCTGACCCTTGATGTCATTTGCTTTTAGACTCATTGGTAGAGAGAGAATGAAGGAGCTGTGTATGGAAGGTATATGGAAGATCTGAATTTATTTATAAAGCCGGAGCTAGAGAGGAGAATCAGAAAAAGATGCTAAGGACAGTACCCAGCAGTGTAAGTGCATTTGATTAAGAAAGGACCATTTCTGGTCTCCTTGAAGCCAAAGTCAGAAGGAAAGAGTAAAGAGGCAAATGATGGTGATGTTAGGTATTAAAGATTCAAAGTAGTTAATGACAAGATGCAAGAACAAGTCAGCAGCTCTAGACATGTAAAACTTCGACTGTTGGCATCATCTTTAGAATTTCAGAGAGCTAGGAAAGAAGGTTTTAAAAGAGTTAAACTGCAAATAAGAGAGAAACTTGGCAAATTTAAATGGGAAGCACTGTATCTATGATAAATCTGAAAGGAAAGATGAGGGTTACTGACTTCCCCAGGGACAAGACAGGTTTTCCCACTGGGGAGAGAATGTTTGCTTCTGAGTTTTGAGAATTCTGAATTTTGTCTAAATTTAGTGTTTTCTTTCAGAATGGATGGAATCTGAAAAAAAGAAAAAGAAAAAATAGACTTAAAAATGATAGCAGTAACCATGTCCCTACGGTAAATTTGTTTGTTTTAAATACCTATGCCACTCCACTGTTTTCTCTTTGCAATATCTTTAGGAATAGCACTTATGAAATTACTACCTCAAGTTGACGTGAAGAAACTCGATTCACAGAAAATTGTGTGTAACCATCACAAAACAATGTTTGCAAGGGTGGATATGATCACTGAGAACACAGCTTCTGTCTGTAAACCCCACATGCCTGAACCCACTATTTCTGAGACCTCAAGGTAGATTCTGTCCATGTTCTGCATCCCAACTTTCTTAGGAATCTCACTAAATGCATCCATTTCCATTTCTCAAGCTGGAAATATTTGCTTTTGACTGAATACTTAAGTCACTGCACAACCCTTGAAGGAAAATAGAAAAAATATTTCAGATCTTTGCATTTAAAATACCATATTTTCTTTCCCCTATTGTCTCCAGTTCTATGTATTCTACAGTTTTGAGTTACATAAGCTTTGTGGTATTTTTGCCTCCTTAGGTTAATTTCTATTGGGAGTGCCAAAATGTCCAAACTCCCCGAGTTAGCTCACTGGTGGTGGCCATCTTGTATCTAGTCCCCCACTCGAGTATCTCTCAATCTCTTCTTGCTAGTCAGCATCTTCTTCCATAATCAGACTCCTTTGCTTATAGCACCTCCTATAACACACAACTGTGCAGTTTCTTTCTTTCCAGTTTACCTCAGATTCTTTTTGTCTTTTTAAAGGGGAAGGTTTCAATTATACTGCAGCTGGCTCATTCTTTTAAACTCCACTTACTACCTGCTCTACCCACCTAGACTTCTAAATCTTAGTCACCTCTGGAAAATGATAAAATATTCTGGGCCAAACCAATTGTACGACTCTTTGCAAATAAGAACTAATTGTCTAAAAGAGAAATTAAACTCTGAGGGTAGTGAGAGATTAGTAGTAACACTGCATCAATGACCTTTGGAGCTTGCAAAGATGTTGGCAAGACTTTAACTTTCCAGATACAGCCTGGGGGAAGGGAACTAATTTTCTCAGGATCATTTAATTAGCTAATGAAGGTGTCCTTCATTCGTAGACAAGACCCCACATGTAACCCTCTCCCTTTGGTTTTTGGTTTCTACTACAACAATGTAGACACACCTATAGAGTCATTTCTTTGTGCAATATAGTCACATGTGTGTTACACTTATCTGGATGCTCTGAGACAGAATCTCTGGAACTAGACCAGGGAACCCAAGACCAGACCTTGGCTTCCATCATTTTTCCTGTATAAGGCACTGCACTTTCAGAGATTGACCCCAGGTTTTTTTAACAACGAGAAAAGGGACCCGGTGGATCCAATTTTCATAGAAGAAATAAGGCTCCACCTTGAAAGGGAAGTGTGCGGGTACCAGGCGCTGCCCTCAGTCCCAGGCCTGTGTCTTTGAGAAGAGCTCAGCAAACCTAGAAACCTCTTTTGTTTGTGTGTTGAAGTAGAGGAGAAAGAGGCTGACTTGACACAGTACCTGGAGCATTCTCTGGGGAGCTGTGAGTCAGGCTTGCAGCACGGCCGGTTGGAGTCCTTGACGCACATGGAAATGATTCAAGGACACAGCTGAGATCTCAGAATGCCAGGCTACGGGAACAAATCACAATCCCTGGCAGTGAGTGGGATATCGATGGCAGAGGTCAGCTTGACTTGTATAGCAGCAGAGTCACCACTATCAGCAAAAGAGAAGGAGGCAGGATTCATTTCCCTGGAATCAGCCCCTGTGTGAGCACACTGACAGCTATGGTTGTAGGACCCAGTGGTCCAGGATATCTGCTAAGGTACTACCAAGTTCACTAATTGGCTAGGTGTACTGGTGAGTGGCCACCCATCTGTCTGATGCATAAGGTGGCAGATCTAGGTAGATAAGGTGGTAAATAGAGACCTCAGCTACAGTCTTACTTGAAGGAAAGAAAATGAATGTTAGAGATGCCTCCAGCCCCTCCACAGGAAGCATCCATTTCTGAGTTCAGCTCAGGTGTTCCTTCATCTTGATTCCCCTGGGGAGTGAAACCAAGTTCTGTTGGGTTCGTGGAGTGTGGGAGAGTCCTGTGTCAGCTCCTGGGGTTCGGGCCTCTGGGAGGATCGGATTTGGGAAGTTTGATCGTGCTCACCCCACGGTGGGCGGGTATTGGGCTGTGAGAAGCCATGGGGACACTGCTTCGGTGTGGGGGAGTGCAGCCTGGGGGTCCTGGGGACTGCACGGAGCTGGCTCCATCTGGTTCCCAGGCACAGCTGGATGCCTCGGAAGAGCTGAGAATGGAGTGGGGGCCCATGGGCTGGATCTAGCCCCGGCTGGGGCGGGGGCGGTGGTGGGAGGAGAAAGGCAGGGGGGAGCCTGGCTGGGTCCTGCTTGGGATAGAGTCTTTGGCTTGTTGCTGGCTAGCAGGGTTGGTTTGGTAGAGGCCGTGGCTGGGAGCGCTGAGAGGCCTTCGGCAGGAGACTGGGTGCAGTTCTTTAGACAAAGGCCTGGTCCATCCTTCCCCACAGCTGATCCCAATGAAGAGAGACAGTCCATGGTTTAGGGTGTTTATTGTCATGATGGAGAGTAGCTGAAACCATACCCCACAATCTCAGGGCAGGCCTGAGAGTGAAATACCTTCTGCAGGGAGGAGTGGGAGGGAAGGGGAAGGGGAGTTTATTGGCTAAGCCTCTAGGTACCTCATTAAAATGGGAATGTCTTGAGGCTATGTGACCACACCTCTACCAGTGGAGGGCCTTGGGCATTGCCCTTACATGACTGATGGTCACATACCTATGGAGAGCTGTGTCTGTGTGTCAAGAGCCTGGGGTCCAGGAGCATGCCAAAACGCCTACCATCCCTTGTAGGGTTATTCCCTGCTGGGGATCCTCTACTGGGTCCCAGGGTTTTAATACTTAGCTCAACCAGAAACCATGCTGCCTTTCACGGTCCCACAAAGTTCATACACATAGAAACTAGAGTTCTCCTAGTCTCCCAAGGTTAGGCAGATGCCCAAGGTTAGGCAGAGCTCATAACAATGATGATTTTGTGTCTCTTCAAAGCCTGCTGTTGGCAGGACAATACAAATTGAGAAGCAGGGTGTCACTCGGATCTTTCAGGCATTGCAGATTTGGATGGGTACTTCTGCATCTGCATCCCTGTGACTTATGTAGAAACTGGAGTCACAGAACAGAGAGTAGGCTTCGTGCATGACAGGAAAGGTCCCTAGAGGAGACCAACAGGCAGGGGCAGACTGGACATCTGCCTTCCTCCAGGTAGGCCAAAGAGTACAGTTCATATGACAGAGAGCACTTTTGTTGGTCTATTTGTTGCCTGGGGTCTTTCAGGCCTTCTTGTTGGGAAAGCAATATTGAAAGAGGGTATCCCAGACTAAGTGGCTGATGTGTCTAGAAGGGGTTGTAGTGAACTCAGTACCAGGAGGCTTGATACTTTGGCAATACTTCCTGTCCATCATGCTACGGCTCAGATTCAGGAGGGAGTAGTGAATGATGGGTGCTTCTTGAGTTGCAAGAAACAAAGGATACAGCAGAGGATATTCTCTCCATTGAGGCCCCAGCATGATTAGGATTGGAGGAGACTGCTGCTGAAGGCCATTTGACTCTGAGGACCCCTAGTCTCCATGTACATGAACTGTACTGTGGCTTCTCATGAGGCTGCTCAGCCAACCTCAGGTCCTACTGCTCTGGATGTGTGATCTTTAGCTTCTCCTCTCACCACCTTTGCCTTCATAGACATCTCTCTCTTATGTTATCTGCTAACTTTGTAGTTTTAGCTTTCTAGACATTTTGGCTTGTACTTAACTGAAGCTGACTAAAGCTACTCATGATCTTACTAGCATACCACTCAACCTTGTTTCCTTTAGCAAACAGCCAGAGTCTCTGTGTATTTCTTAACTAAAAATCCTGTGGGTGGGGATATGACTGGCACAGTGGATTCTTCCTTGAACTCACCTCTTTGTCTAGGGCACCTGATTGGCCCAGGATGCCATATCTGAGTCACATGTCTACTTTTGGTCCATTTACATTTGAGGACAAAGGTAACAGGGACACACCTGGATTTGCTATTTCCACAGAGACACTGGGCAGAATAATGACCCTTAGGAAAGGACTTAATTAAACTTGTTTTGTCGTGGGTATCAAGATTTAAAAAGCTAAGTTAAATTGAAAGGGGAGAGCAACAGTTCCAATCACGGACAAATTTCATATGTTTAGTTATAGTGATTCGGCAACTTAAAATATGGGGAAATTTTGGAGTGGCTTTGGTAAGCTATACAAGATAAAATACAATATTTCTAAGATGAAGAATAAATTCATTAATTAATAAATAAATCCAGGTAGTTAATTTTGGGGTAAAGCAAATGAGCCAGAGGTGTACAGAGAGTGGTGAAGGGAGAAGATGGAGAGAAGAGAAATGTCAGAGTTCAAACAAGTGTGGACCGTAACCAACGGTGTGCCAAGATGAAACACACACCCTGTGGACTGTGGGCAGGTACAGAAACATATGGTAGTGTCAAGTTTGGCTTCAGTGTGTGGGAACCCTAGAACTTCTTGCGGTCACAGAACTGAAGAACTCCTAATGCTTCTGTAAGGAGTAGGTCTGGGTCTCAAGAAAATCCAAAGTATTTCAGCAAGGTAAAAGTTTTCCTCCTGCAAAATGGGGTGCACCTGTGCTTAATCAAGGCTGCATGGAACAAGACACAGTGGGGTCCCTCTGAGTTCTTATTTCCAGTGCAAGGGTTCCTGTGCCTCAGTCTGAGTGGTCAGCACCCAGTCTCGCTCTTATACTAGTGGTATGGTTTCTAGGAAGACATGAAACATGATCATATACTCTAATTTCAAGAAATGCTGGCCGTGGATGGATTTAACTGTCTGCCAAGTGGCTTTCTTACAGTTTCTTTAATGGCACTTTGTATTATTTGGCCCTTTTATAGAAAAGACAGTACATTTTGTTTACATTGTTCACATCTACACATCTTTTAAAGGAGATGTGAGAAGGGAAAGGACGATATCCAAGAGACCTGGAGAGGGGGGAGCAGTGAAAGAAAAGAAACGAGGGATGTGAAATAATAGTTGGATTCTTTGTAATTCCTTGAAATTTATAAAAGGGGGGGGGGGGGCTGAGGTTTGACTTTTAAAATCAAGCCTGGAAGTCCAAGGCAGCAGATGGGTGGATCATTCCTTTATTCTAATGCTACGATTAAATTCAGAGAGAAAAATGGGGTTGCTGAAACTATCGGCAAGTTGATTACCAAGCAACCGGTCGACTTGCCGCTCTCCTTAACAACAAAGTAACTGGGCTCTGTCTGAACTATGTGAAATTATCTCCATTTTAAAGACACCAAATGAGTTTGATTACCCAGTCATCAATGCAATCTGAAGGATTAGCTTGTTACATCAGCTCAAGTAGTTGGTTTGCATCCAAAAATCTCATACCAGGGGCACCATGAAAGTATAGCTTCAGGTCCCAAGACTGAGCCGCTAATCACTGCTTTACCTAAAGACACACCTGCCATGGGAAACAGCCATGGAGTTCGATGGGAGAGTGTAATGGCGGAGAGGTGCGTGGTAACTGGCTTCAACCTCGGAATTTGCAGGAGATTCATTCATTCATTCATTCAAAACTCCACTCTGCCACACTCTGATGGTAACTACTGAAGGTGAGCATGGATTTCACAGGCCTAGGTGCCATCTTTCATGGAAACTGCCTTGCTGTATGGCCATGAAAGTCCAGGATCCCCAGGCCACCTGGTCTCTGATTCAGTGACTTCAAGTATCAGGGTATCAGGGCACTTGCTCTCTCATTAAGTAGCTTGCTGGAGTACTCATAAAGCCCAGAAGAATGTTCTACAATATTACAGTTATGAGAGATGCTGCCAGTCATGATCAGAATGCATGCAGTAAGGAGGTCGATGGGGAGACTGAGAGATAGACAGAGACAGAGAGGCTAGGGCCAGGTCTGGGAAAGTCCCAGACATGCAGTTACCTTTCCCTACAGAACCATTTGTGTGGCTCTTCCAGCAAAGACAAGTGTCCATCAACTAGGAATCCCAACCTTTGGTATATGGAATTATTTTGTTTGGTTTGTATGTGGGCAGGTGTGTGTGGGTGAGCATTCATGTAGAGGTACAGGTTGATATTTGGTATCTTCCTCAATGACTTTCCACTTGACTCACTGAGGCAGGGTCTCATTTGTGATACAATCTAGAGGTTGATAGTGTTGAATTCCTCTGCCAGATAAAAAATCAAAAGGCAGGGGGAATCTTGAGGGCAACAGGAAACAGCAGAGAAATCTCAAACACCATAGACAGAATCAGCAGTTGAAGAAAGGTATTTATTGGGGGGGAGGAACCACACACACACACACACACACACACACACACACACACACACACGCAGAGAGAGAGAGAGAGAGAGAGAGAGAGAGAGAGAGAGAGAGCGAGCACAGGGAGAAAAAGACCCTCTGCAAAGCTTGATGGGGCTGGGGCACCCAGGACACTGAAAGCTGAAAAATCCAGTCTTTTCTCAGGGGAGGGGTTTTTAAGCCTCTGAACACTTTTCCTCCCTAATGTAGGGTTGGTCAGTTTGAAGAAAATAGGAGGGTTGATTGGCCCCTAACTGTTGTGTAGCGTGTCCTGATCTGGCCTAGAACTTGCTGAGTTAGTGCATCAGCAGGGAGCCTCCTGGTGGGAAACAAAAGCCCACAGGACTTCTGTTTTAAACTACCTCAGATCAGAGAGTAGGGAAGAAGCCAGCCATCTTGGAAATTCACCCCTTTTCTTGCCTAATCATGGTCCCTTCCCCTGTCTACCAAGAAATCTCTCATACCTAGTCTCTCACTTGAACCCAGAGCTCGGCAATCGGGTAGTCTCTCGATCCAGGCTCACCTATCTCTCTCCCCACTTCCTGAGCACTGGGATTGTAGGAAGTCATCATTCTCCTCCAAGCTCCTTCACTCCCATGGGTTCTGGGGATCCAAACTCCACTTTTCACGCTTACACCACAAGTATCTTACCCACTGAGCCATCTCTCCAACCAGTGTGCAGTTTGTATTGGGATTTCATTCTGCAGATGTGATTGACCGGATTACTAGCCATGTGTAGGGTTGGCTGCAGTCATGACCAGGCCACTCTGAGCCCCAGCCCTCTGCTTACATGGCTGGTTTTTCTTGCATGGCCAAGCTCCATCCTAAGCAAACTAGCATCTCAGTGATGCATCACTCTTTGGTCTAAACCCAGGAAGAGTCTGAGGAGCCGTTGTTGTTGAGACTGGAGCTTCCCACACTGCTGCTATGGCTGTCACAGTGAGAAACATGACATCATGTGGCGTTTCTGTCTCCTGGTCTACCTCCAATTCACCTGCCTTCCCTCCCTGCCCCTACCTTTATCCTTCACCTACTAGGTTCCCCTGTAGCTCTTACTTCCTCACCTTCACCCCAGAGTTCCTGGATGGGGACGCAGCTCTTTGCTCTTGCCCTGCCTAGATTTTGGTTCACCTGATCTGTGTCCTCTGAGAGATGGCCGTGAAATAATTACCTAAGCCTTGCCCAACACCCCCCCCCCCAATACGTCATTACGTCACAGTCCAGGGGCTGTTTCCTTGTGTTATGCTTTCCCATTGTCACCACACCTCACCCTTAGGACTCAAGACCAGATGCCCAATAGTGTTTGTGGAAAGCACGTACAAAGGGAGGAAGAAGGAGACACAGGCTCAGCAAGCAGCTCAGGCAGGAATGACCCCCACTGTGCCATGAGGAAGGGGGGGAAAAGACAAGAGGAAGGGTATGAGACAGAGGCCTTCCTGCAGAGCTTAGAGAGGCCAGGCCACTGTTGACCAGCAAGGACCAGCTATAGCATGGCATTGTGGAGAGACCAGTGACTGTGACATGTCAAGGTTAACGTTCACAAACAGAATTGAAGAGGAAAGACGATAACAGCATCGACAGTCTGGCCCCCGACCTCTCCCCTTTGCACACACAGAGCAGGAAGAGCATTGAGCCAGAATGGGGAAACAACACTTGTTCAGTTGGAGTGAGTCTGTCGTCATGGAGATGGGAACAACTCTCCTTCTCTCAGCCTCTGATAAGCAGTTCAGGGTGGTTTCACATCAGGTGGACTTGGATTCAAGTCCTGACTGTCAGTTGTGAGCTGTGTGACATTGGATGAGTTACTTGACCATGCTGAGCCTGTTTGTCTTGTGTACAACGAAGACATGGTACCTTGTACATCTGTCATGAAGACCGAGGCAGTGCCACTTGGAGTATCAAGAACACTCCTCTCCTTTCTTATCCGTTGTCCTCTGGCCCTGGTATCTCTGCTTCTCCAGTTCCCAGTGCTGTCTGCACTCTGAACTGAAGCCCCTGTTTCATCTCTTGCTTGATGGTGACCCTTGTGCTTTCTGCACCCTGCCCTGTCCACCAGTGTCAGAAACCTAGAGTAATGGACTAGCTAAAAGTTATCTCTCTACTGCCATCTTGCTTCTTGGCCTTACGGCTTTCCTGTAGGAAATAAATGAATTTTCTTAGAAGTCATTCTATGTTTGGCTTGTCAGAAATACTTGGAAACAGAAGTGATTTGTTTGAATTTCAAGTCTTGAATTTTGGGATATTTGCATATCCGTAATGAGACATCTTGGGGTTAAGACCAAGTGGAATCCCAAACTTCATTTAATGTCTCATGTACACAGTTGCCCAGTCTCAGGGTTGCCCAGTCTTGAGGTCCCTTTATGCAATGTTTTCAGTGCTCTTTTGTTTTGACTACAGCCTGTCACGTAAGGTAAGGCATGGAATTTTCCACTTGCAGTGTCGTGTCAGCTCAGAAGGCTTTGGATTTCAGAGTTTGCAGTAGGGGTAAACAGACATCCATCCTCTATGCAGAGTGTGGATGGCCACTGGCTGAGGAACCAGAGGGGCACAGAGCTACCTAGAACAGGTGCTGCCACCTGCTCACCCTTGACTGCACCTCTGCAGAGAGCCTGCTTCAACAGTGGGTGCAAACCAGTTCCTCACCAATGCGTAAAGTCCCTGAAATCAGCCTTGGAGCTTCCTTTCCCTGACTCCACATGGCTCCATTTCCTTCCAGCCTTTGTGCATGACACCTCTGCAGGAAGGAAAGATATATGGTTTGCCGGGGCCCCTGTGGGGCAGTCCAGAGGTTGATGTGTGTAATGTCATCAGAACCACATTTTCTATATTGGCAGCTGGTGGACATGATCACGTGGCCTCTGAGGAGGAGGAAAGGGAGAGTTAATGAATATCCCTATGGGAACTGACTCTGCGCTGTTCTCATTAAGTGGTCTTGGCTGTTTGCGCTTCCCTTTTAACCCTCTTTGCCCTTTTGCACATTTGGGGAAAAAAATGAGAAAGAGGAGAATATGTACCAAGCATAAAATAATCTATCATAAAACATTTCAACGTTTACAAATGGTAAATCTGGAGCTGGTGAGATGCCTCAGCAGGGAAAGGCATTTACTGCCAAGCCAGCATCACCTGAGTTCAGTCTCTCCTACTCATGTGACAGAAGGATAGATCTGACCCTGCAAGTTGTTTTCTGACCTCCATATGCATACTGCTGCATGGGTGTTCCCCCTATGAACAAATAAATAGACAAAACTTTAAAGATTCTTTTAAAAGATGAAGTACAGTTTTACAGATTATCAGTAGTCACCTCCTGTCTGTACAGGTTAACAGTAAATGCACCTTAGCAAAACACTTGATGTGAAGAACTCTGCGAGATCCTTAGATCAAACAAGTTAGGCTGCGAGGGTTTTCAGAGCTTTTTGGAAATACTTTTTCCACAATCGCCTGTGCTCAGATGTTTCTGACACTTAAATCATAGTTAACAAGTATCCTAGACTCCCCATTGAGGGCTTACTGTGTGCCAGACACCCAGTGATTTACAGAGTAACAACAGGATTCTCACAGTCTCCCTGCAGGGAGGACCCGGATCCCACATTGCGGAGGAGACTGCTATCCCAGAAACTGATGGAGCTTTAGCAGAAACCTAGGCAACAAGGCTCCAGGTCACATTTTACACACTGAACTTGACTTCCCTACTTCTTTCCCTGACCAAACTAATTTGCATAGCATAATCTGAAACTGTCATATTCCTCATCCTTTGCCAGGACTCTGTGCTATACCAGCCCCTGGAGGGCCTTATATCAAATGAAAACCATTGAGTTATCATGTAGGAATGGTGATGTTTCCCATAGGAATGGAAGACCATGGTTTTGGACATTCAGCTCAGACATAGCTCATCCTAGATTTAGTTTCTTCACACACCCTTCCCCAGGTGACCTGCAGAAAAAGGGGCGTCCCCAGGCCCCTTGCCTACCCTTGTTTGTTCTCACCCACAATTTTTAAGCAGGATGGAGTCTGATTATCTATGAAGTTATGTAATCAGTTCCAATTACTAATCTAAAACAAGTGGGCAGACAGGTCGACATGAGTCCACAGTAGAACAGCAAAACCACTGCTTAGCACAGAGAAAACCTGCCAGGCAAGTGGGGGGATTTAACCAGCAAGTGCCAAGGGAAGGACTAGGGCCTCACGGGTCCCTTTGTAGCAGAAGCACAGCTTGCTTGTATGCAATGTGGAAGTCTGAAAGCCAACCCCAAAACTGCTGCCACTGCCTGGTCTGCCCCCAAAGGAGAGAAAGTAGCACTAGAAAGACAGAGCTGGGGTGATGTCTGAGCCTCCAGGAAGCTAGGGAGCATTTGGTGGGCAGGACACCCTGTCTTAGTTAGGGTTTTACTACTGTGAAGGGACACCATGACCAAGGCAACTCTTGTAATACAACATTTAATTGGGGCTGGCTTATGGTTTCAGAAGTTCAGTCCAATATCATCAAGGCAGGAGCATGGCACTTATCCAGGCAGGCATGGTGCAGGCAGAGTGAGAGTTCCACATCTTCATTTTTTTGATACTTTATTTACATTTAAAATGTTTCCCCCTTTCCAGATCTCCCCTTTGAAACCCTTCCATCCCCTCCCCTGCCTCTATGAGCATATTGTCCCCACCCACCCACCCACCCTCATCTTCCCTCTTTGGCATTCTCCTATACTGGGGGATCTAACACCCTCAAGCCCAAGGGCCTCTCCTCCCCCTGATGGCTAACAAGACCCTCCCCTGCCTCCATGTGTATTCTTTGGTTGGTGATCCAGTCTCCAGGAGCATCAGGAGGCCAGGCCAGTTGCCACTGTTGCTCCCTCCATGGGGATGCAAACTCCCTCAGCTCCTTCAGTCCCTTCTCCAACTCCTCCATCTGGGACCTCACACTCAGCCCAATGGTTGCTGTGAAGTGACTCTTGGGTACTCTGAACTTTTGAGCTAATAACCACTTATCAGTGAGTACATACCATGTTCATTCTTTTGTGACTGCGTTACCTCGCTTAGGATGATATTTTCAAGTTCCACCCATTTGCCTAAGAATTTCATGAAGTCATTGTTTTTAATTGCTGAGTAGTATTCCACTGTGTAAATGTACCACATTTTCTGTATCCATTCCTCTGTTGAGGGACATCTGGGTTGTTTCCATTTTCTGGCTATTATAAATATGGCTGCTATGAACATAGTGGAACATGTGTCTTTATTACATGTTGGAGCATTTTCAGGGTATATGCCCAGGAGTGGAATAGCTGAGTCCTCAGGTAGTACTATGTTCACTTTTCTGAGGATCTGCCAAACTGATTTCCAGAGAGGTTGTATCAGCTTGCAATCCCACCAGCAATGGAGGAGTGTTCCTCTTTCTCCACATCCTCACCAGAATCTGCTGTCACCTGAGTTTTTGATCTTAGCCATTCTGACTGGTGTGAGGAGGAATCTCAGGGTTGTTTTGATTTGCATTTCCCCGATGACAAAGGATGTTGAACATTTCTTTAGGTGCTTCTCAGCCCTTCGAGTTTCCTCAGTTGATAATTCTCTATTTAGCTCTGTTCCATATTTTTTGATAGGATCATTTGGATCTCTGGAGTCTAGCTCCTTAAGTTCTTTGTATATATTGGATATTAGCCCTCTATTGGACATAGGATTGGTAAAGATCTTTTCCCAATCTGTTGTTTGCCATTTTGTCTTATTTACAGTGTCCTTTGCCTTACAGAAACTTTGTAATTTCATGAGGTTCCATTTGTCGATCTTGTTCTTAGAGCATAAGCCATTGGTGTTCTGTTCAGGAACTTTTCCCCTGTGTCCATGTGTTTGAGATTTTCCCCCACTTTCTCTTCTATTAGATTCAGTGTATCTGGTTTTATGTGGAGTTCCTTGATCCACTTGGACTTGAGCTTTGTACAGGGAGAGAGGAATGGATCAATTTGCATTCTTCTACATGTAGACTGCCAGTTGAACCAGCACCATTTGTTGAAGATGCTGTCTTTTTTCCATTGGATGGTTTTAGCTCCTTTGTTGAAGATCAAGTGACCATAAGTGTGTGGGTTCATTTCTGGGTCTTCGATTCTATTCCATTCATCTACCTGCCTGTCACTCTACCAATACCATGCAGTTTTTATCACTACTGCTCTGTAGTACAGCTTGAGGTCAGGGAGGCTGATTCCCCCAGAAGTTCTTTTGTTGTTTTTGCTATCCTGGGTTTTTTGTTATTCGATTTGAATTTGAGAATTGCTCTTCTAAGTCTATGAAGAATTGACTTGGAATTTTGATGGGGATTGCATTGAATCTGTAAATTGCTTTCGACAGGATAGCCATTTTAACTATATTAATCCTGCCAATCCATGAGCATGGGAGATCTTTCCATCTTCTGAGGTCTTCTTCAATTTCTTTCTTCAGAACTTGAAGTTCTTGTCATACAGATCTTTCACTTGTTTGGTTAGAGTCACACCAAGATACTTTATATTGTTTGTGACAATTGTGAAGGGTGTCATTTCCCTAATTTCTTTCTCAGCCTGTTTATCTGTCGAGTATAGGAAGGCTACTGATTTGCTTGAGTTAATTTTGTATCCAGCCACTTTGCTGAAGTTGTTTATCAGCTGTAGCAGATCTCTGGTGGAGTTTTTCGGGTCACTTAAGTATACCATCATATCATCTGCAAATAGTGATATTTTGATTTCTTCCTTTCCAATCTGTATCCCTTTGACCTCCTTTTGTTGTCTAATTGCTCTAGCTAGAACTTCAAGTACTATATTCAATAGATAGGGAGAAAGAGGGCAGCCTTGTCTAATCCCTGATTTTAGTGGGATTGCTTCAAGTTTCTCTCCATTTAGTTTGATGTCAGCCACTGATTTACTGTATATTGCTTTTACTGTGTTTAGGTATGCTCCTTGAATTCCTGATCTTTCCACGACTTTTATCATGAAGGAATGTTGAATTTTGTCAAATGCTTTTTCAGCATCTAATGAAATGACCATGTGGTTTGTTTTTTTTTTTTTTTTTTTTTTTGAGTTTGTTTATGTAGTGGATTACATTGATGGATTTCTGGGTATTGAATCATTCCTGCATCCCTGGGGTAAAACCTACTTGATCATGGTGAATGATAGTTTTGATGTGTTCTTGGATTCGGTTTGCGAGAATTTTATTGAGTATTTTTGCATTGATATTCATAAGGGAAATTGGTCTGAAGTTTTCTTTTATTGTTGGGTCTTTGTGAGGTTTTGGTATCAATGTAACTGTGGTCTCATAGAATGAATTGGGTAGTGTTCCTTCTGTTTCAGTTTTGTGGAATAGTTTGAAGAATATTGGTATTAGGTCTTCTTTGAAGGTCTGATAGAATTCTGCACTGAACCCATCTGGTCCTGGGCTTTTTTTGGTTGGGAGACTTTTAATGACTGCTTCTATTTCTTTAGGGATTATGGGACTGTTTAGATGGTTTATCTGATCCTGATTTAACTTTGGTAATTGGTATCTGTCTAGAAACTTGTCCATTTCCTCCAGATTTTCCAATTTTGTTGCATATAGGCTTTTGAAGTAGGATCTGATGATTTTTTTAATTTCCTCAGAGTCTGTTGTTATATGTCTGTTTTCATTTTAATTTTGTTTATTTGGACATTGTCTCTGTGCTCTCTCGTTAGTCTGGCTAAGAATTTATCTATCTTGTTGATTTTTTCAAAGAACCAGCTCTTGGTTTTGTTGATTCTTTATATAGTTCTTTTAGTTTTCCCTTGGTTGATTTCAGCCCTTAATTTGATTATTTCCTGCCTTCTACTCCTCTTAGGTGTAGTAGCTTCTTTTTGTTCTAGAACTTTCAGGCGTGCTGTTAAGCTGTTACTGTATGCTCTCTCCAGTTTCTTTTTGGAGGCATTCAGAGCTATGAGTTTTCCTCTTAACACTGCTTTCATTGTGTCCCATAGGTTTGGGTAAGTTGTACTTTCATTTTCATTAAATTCTAGGAAGTCTTTAATTTCCTTCTTTATTTTTTCCTTGACCAAGTTATCATTGAGCAGAGCATTGTTCAGCTTCCATTCATATGTGGGCTTTCTGTTGTTGTTGTTGCCATTGAAGACCAACCTTAATCCGTAGCGATCTGATAGGAGGCATGGGATTATTTCAATCTTCTTATATCTGTTGAGTTTTGTTTTGTGACCAATTATATGATCAATTTTGGAGAAGGTACCAAGAGGTATTGAGAAGAAAGTATATTCTTTTGATGCAAGATGAAATGTTCTATAGATATCTGTTAAACCCATTTGGTTCATAGCATCTGTTAGTTTCACCTTGTCTGGGTTTAGTTTATGTTTCCAAGATCTGTCCATTGTTGATAGTGGGGTGTTGAAGTCTCCCACTATTATTGTGTGAGGTGCAATGTGTGGTTTGAGCATAAGAGTTTCTTTAATGAATGTGGGAGCCCTTGCATTCAGGTCATAGATGTTCAGAATTGAGAGTTCTTGGTAGATTTTTCCTTTGATGAGTACGAAGTGTCCTTCCTTATCTTTTTTGATGACTTTTGGTTGAAAGTTGATTTTATCCGATATTAGAATGGCTACTCCAGCCTGTTTCTTGGGGCCATTTGCCTGGAAAATTGTTTTCCAGCCTTTTACTCTGAGGTAGTGTTTGTCTTTAACACAGAGGTGTGTTTCCTAGATGCAGCAAAATGCTGGGTCCTCTTTCTGGATCCAGTCTGTCAGTCTATGTCTTTTTATTGGGGAATTGAGTCCAGTGATGTTAAAAGATAGTAAGGAATAGTGATTGTTGCTTACTGTTATTTTCGATGTTATTTTTATGTTTGTATGGCTATCTTCTTTTGAGTTTGTTGAAAGATTACTTTCTTGCTTTTTCTAGGGTGTAGTTTCCCTCCTTGAGTTTGCTTTTTCCATCTATTATTCTTTGTAGGACTGAGTTTGTGGAAACATTTGGTTTTGTCATAGAATATTTTGGTTTCACCAGCTATGATTATTGAGAGTTTTTCTGGGTATAGCAGCCTGGGCTGGCATTTGTGTTCTCTTAGAGTATGTATGAGATCTGCCCAGGATATTCTAGCTTTCATAGTCTCTGGTGAGAAGTCTGGTGTAATTCTGATAGGTCTGCCTTTATATGTTACTTGACCTTTTCCCCATACTGCTTTTAATATTCTTTCCTTATTTTGTGTATTTGCTGTTTTGACTATAATGTGACGAGAGGAATTTCTTTTCTGGTCCATTCTATTTGGAGTTCTGTATGCTTCTCATATATTTATGTTCATCTCTTTCTTTAGATTAGGGAAGTTTTCTTCTATAATTTTGTTGAAGATATTTACTGGTCCTTTAAGTTGGAAATCTTCACTCTCTTCTATACCTATTATACTCAGGTTCTGTCTTCTCATTGTATCCTGGATATTCTGGAAGTTTTGGGTTAGGAGCTTTTTGCATTTTGCATTTTCTTTGACTGTTGTATCAATGTTTTCTGTGGTATCTTCCGTACCTGAGATTCTCTCTTCTATCTCTTGTATTGTGTTGGTAATATTTGCATCTATGACTCCTGATTTGTTTCCTAGGTTTTCCAACTCCAGGGTTGTCTCCCTTTGTGATTTCTTTATTGTTCCTATTTCTATTTTTAGTTCCTGGATGGTTTTGTTCATTTATTTTGTCTGTTTGATTGTCTTTTCCTGTAATTCTGCCCATTTGATTGTCTTTTCCTGTAATTCTTTAAGGGATTTTTGTGTTTCCTCTTTAAGGGCTTCTAGTTGTTTACTTGTGTTCTCTTGTATTTCTTTAAGGGGGTTATTTATTTCCTTCTTAAAATCTTCTATCATCATCATGAGATGTGATTTTAAGTCTTAGTCTTGCTTTTCTGGTGTGTTGGGGTATCCAGGGCTTGCTGTGGTGGGAGAGCTGGGTTCTGATGATGCCAAGTAGCCTTGGTTTCTGTTCCTTATGTTCTTGCCCTTGCCTTTTGCCGTCTGGTTATCTCTGGTGTTTGCTGGCCTTACTCTCTCTGACTGTGGCTTGTCCTTCCTGCAAGCCTCGGTGTCAATACTCCTTGAAGACCTGTTATTGCTGAGAGGAATTTGGGTTTGGAGAGCTGTGGTACAGGGTCAGCTCTGGGGTGCAGACAGAAATCAGAAGGATCTAGTCCCCAGCTGTCCGTTGGTTCCTGTGTCCTGATTGCTCTGCAAGGGTCCCTCCTGATCCAGTGAATTTGAACAGAAGTGGTGGTCTTGCCTGTGCTTGAAGGTATGTCAGCACTCCTGGGATACCAGCTCTCTCCTGGCACTATTTTGAGTATGGAGCCCTGTGTCATAGGATCCGTTCCCCGGCCACGGAAAGAAACCAGAAGCCCACTCCTCAGTCCCTGTGTCCTAGGTATTCCAGGTGAGTCTCTCTTAGCAGACAGGCTTTCCCACACTCCTGGGAGTCTAGCTTTCTCCCTGCACTATTTGGCTATGGAGCCCTCTTGGTCCAGGCAGAGGTCTCCAGCCACAGATGGAAACTGGAAGGCTCCTTCCCCCAGCTGTTCCTCAGTCCCTGTGTCCCAAGGATTTGGGGCAAGCCCCGCTGAGCAGTGGCTTACCCCCACTTACGGGCTTTTCCCCACTCCTGGGAGGCTAGCTTTCTCCCAGTGCTATTTGGCTATGGAGCTTTGGTTGCCCAGGCAGAGGTTTCCCGCCACAGATGGAAACCGGAAGCCTACATCTTCATTTTAAGGCAACTAGGAGAAGACTGGATTCCAGGCAGCTAGGATGAGAGTCTTAAAGCCAAGCTCACAGTGACACACTTCCTTTGGCAAGGCCACACCTACTCCAACAAGGCCACACCTACTCCAACAAGGCCACACCCACCACAACAAGGCCACACCTCCTAATAGTGCCACTCACTGGGCTGAGTATATTCAAACCACTATACACCCCCATACCGGGTTTTGGGCTATTGTCTCTCAGACTTATCATTGAGAAGCTTGTTGAATTTCCCATTTCCCCCACTCATCCCTCTGAGGGGGTTGCAGTCCCGCAGTCAGTGCTGAAGAGCATAGTGCAGGGATCAGAATGCCTGCTTGCCTTTCACCCCTTTCACCTGAATCCACCTTCCCAAGCAAGTTTTGCAGCCGGTGCCTCCATTTTCTTTCCTTGTTCATGGAAAAGAGACCATAATAGGCCTTATTTCATGAGGTGGTGATGGGAACTAGAAACTAGAACATCTGAAATGCTTACACCTGTCTTCAGAACTGGGGTTCATGGGATACAGAGACCCCAGGGAGGACGCCAATCCCCATGTTCATAAGAGGCAGCAAGAGTCACACCATTGGATGGTTGAGAGTCTGAAATGACCTAAAATTATAAAGCACTTAGAGCAGCCAGCATCTAGGCTGGTGAGCACTCCGCAGCATGATTTCACTGGACAGCACCATCAGATCCTGCTTAATCAGGTTGACATGGTACAGAGCGATCCTGTAAATGAAGGGTGACCCGAGACACTTGGATTTTGTTCTGTGAACAGATAACATTAGCCAGAAAATGACCACTTCTCCTTATCATGTTCTCCCTTATCACAGGATTTTCACTAGTGTCACTAAGTGTCCTTTCAAAGGCCACCAAACTCTTCTTCCAACATCTTACCCAGCTACTCCACCTACCTACCTGAGTCCTAACCCTCAACTTCTCCTTGACAGGGATGTGCCCACAGGACAATCTCTGTGACTGATCACAAGTTTTTTTTTTCCTTCCCTGTGTGGGTAGGTACACTGGCCATAATCAGTTCACAACATTGCCTGGCTAGTCATAAGGCTTATCAAATGGAAAACGTAACCACAAATGAGGTGGTTTCATCACATCTTGCAAGGGTGTGTTCATTGTTCTCTTTGATTTGACTTGATTCCAGCTCCAAATCGTGTAGGATTTTCATGCAGGCAGCTACTATTTATATCTTACATCATTTGGGGCATTTTCTATGAGTTGTGGGCACTCTATACGTGTGCTGTCTGTTAGTTCTCCCTTGGTTAGGCTACTGAATGAAAGGACATAAGTACTATGGTTTGAATTGTAGACAATGCAATCCCTAAATCCACATGTTAAAGCTGTCTGGAGGTGGGGCCTCTGGTAGGTAATTAAAATTAGGCCAGATTAGAAGGGAGGAACCCCATGATAGGATGGCATTTGTGGCTTTATGACAAGATGCAGAGGGACCTGATTTAGCATGCTTGCTCTTTCACAATGTGCCATTCTTTCTGCCGTGTTTTGATGTGGCAAGCAGATCCTCATGGGATGCAAAGGAGAAGCCGGTGGTGTGATAACTTAAACTTCTAGGGTCCAGAGCCACAATCCAATAAAATATCCTGACATAACATATTCTATCTAAGATACTTTCGTGGTAGCAATAGTAAGTGAGCTAAGGTACTAAACATGTGAGCTTTGTGATTTCCTTAGCCACAGCTGACCTGGGAGGTTTTGGCAATGGAGATTCCAGAGAAGCAGAGGAGCTTGGTCACTCTGCTGGAAGTCCTCTGTGGAGCACTAGATTGTGTGGTAGACTTCACAAGCTAGAGAATTGCTGAGATGTCGTGGGGAAGGATCATGGGAACGGTTGATGGTTTGAACATACCAGACAGGAAGCATCAAACAATGTCTTTTGCTTTGGACATAGAATGGGAGAACAGCTTGAGAGATTAACTTAAATGAGGAAAGGTTTATTTTGGCTTATGGTTCCTGAGGGTTCCACCCATCAAAGTGGGGAATCACATGGTGGACTGAAACAACTCAATGACAATGAGGCCAAGCAGGTCCAGGCCATGAAGAAGGGCTTCAGGACACTACAGGATTAGCCTTGTTTTAATGACTTCCTAAATGGACAATCACTTCAACTGAGGGGAAAGGGGAAAGTAGGCTGTAGATAAAATATGCTGCCTGAGCTGCTTTTAAAGCACTGATGACAACCACAGAGGCAGAGAAGACAGGCAAGACAGCACAAGCAAGAACTTGGAGGCTGAAAGGCCAGAGGCAGGGCAATGTTCAAGAGAGATGTCATGGGAGGTGATCAGTTGCCTGGAAAGCTGAAAAGGTAGATTAGCATCTAGGGCCTCAGTCACTGTGCAAGTTTTCACAAGTGAGTTAGCCTCAATCTGACCCAGTTTCCATGTGTAGAGTGAGCATCACGGAAGTGTCTACTAGACAGGGTTACTAAGATGAATAAATGATATAGTGCATATGCGAAGATTGTCCCAGCACTTGGTACACGATGAAAACCCACTAAACAACCATGGTGGTATTGATGATGACAGTGGTGATTGTTGGTGTCTTAATTTTCCGAAGTGATGGGGACTGAGCATGGTGCTCCCTTGTTTTATAACACATATTTGGATATGTAACCCACAAAGACAAAACATTTATTTGGCTCACAGTTTTGGAGGTTCCCATTGCTTGGGCAGTGTAGTTAGGCAGCATATAGTGTCAGGAGGATATGGAGGGGAAACCCATTCACTGCTTCGCTAGGGAGCAAAGTGGAAGATTGAAAGAGCAAACGTCTTTCCAGTCGTCTGGGGGCATGTCCACATTGATGTGAAGTTCTCCAACTAGGCCCCAACCCTTAAAGCCTCTACCACACCTTAATAGTGTCATTGGGGCCAAAGCATGAACCATGAACGTTTTGTAGAGAGTCAACATCCAAGATATAGCAAGATGCCACAATAAACTATGAGGCCAAGGATGTAGAAGATGATGTGAAGTAAAAGAATATGCTGTGTGAAATTCTCAAAGGGCAAATACAAAATAATGACAAAAGAAAGAAAGGAAGAAAGAAAGAAAGGGAGGGAGGGAGAGAGAGAGAGAGAGAGAGAGAGAGAGAGAGAGAGAGAAAGAAAACTTACAGGGGATCTTTGGAGGAATTAAAAAATAATGAGGCATTACCACTAATTTTAATTGGGGGGAATTGTTTAAAAGGGGATTTAAGCATGAGAATGATATGCCTGTAGATTTGAGGAAGGCAGGAGTGCAGAAAAGATGGGTGGGTGGAATTACTACTTCCCTAGTGAAAGGCAGAGTGACCTCACCCAGGACTATAACAGTGGGTAGAAGGAAGGCTTTTTAGTTTTTTGTTTTGTTTTTGTTTGTTTGGTTGGTTTTTGTTTGTTTGTTTGTTTGTTTTGGGTGAATGACATTGTAGGCAATGGTGAAGAAAAGAAAAACTTGGGTCATTTTCAGGGTTTCTAACCTAGGTGACTGGATAAATAGTGGCCCACCTGTCGATGTGAGAGACCTTTAAAAGAAGCATGTGTAGAAAAGACCAAGCTGAGGTTGTTTGGGAAGGCTGAGTGTAGAGAATATATAAAAAGACATGGTGTCTATGGCCTTGAGGACTCCAGGAGATCCCAGGCGGGATCTGATTTAAGATGCTGCAACCCTGATACAGGAGATGTTTCCTGGGCAAGAATACAAAACAAGAAAAGGGGGGAAAGGAAGAAACACACTGAATAGCACTATTTAAGGAGCAAAAGAAGAAAAATATCAATATATGAGAGAAGTTGAAAATGAGAGAAGAGGGCGAGGAGTGTTGGAAACTAGAATAGAGTTTGAAGAAGTGAGCGATGAGCCATCTCAAGTACCATCTGTCCGATGCGGATGGGAAGAGGATAGAATGTGAGAAGGAAGGAGAGTCGGGGACCCAAACTTTAGCTGAGATATTTTGGGAAAAGGAAAAATGTGTAGAAGGAGGTGGCAGAAAACAGTTACAGAGTGTGATCGTGAATTTCACCATTACTTTGATTGGATGTACCGTCATCTGGGAGACACATCTCTGGGTAAGTCTGTAAGAGTGCTTTTGGTGAAGTTTAGCTGAGGAAGGAAAGGCTCATCATGAATGTGGATGGCATTATCCTGTGGGCTGGGGTCTGGGCTGGAAAAAATCAGAGGGAAGCAAACCGATCCTCAACATTGACCTCTCCCTACCTATTGAGTGTAGATGCCTTTAGATCAGCTGCTTGCTTCATCCTCCCCCTACCTGATGGTATCACTGCCAATCTTCTCTACAGTGATGGACGACAGCTCTAACCAGTGAATCAAAATAAGCCCGCCCTCCATCCCTTCATCCCCTCTTCCTTCCTTAAGTGTCTTTTGTTACATATTTTGTCGTAGCTATGAAAAGGTAACAGTACACAGGGTATTTTTTTTTTCTTCCAGTAAGAGAAATCAAAGAAGTTTGTTGTATTATTATCGTTGTTGTGTGCGCAATGTGTACGGGTGGATGTGCAGGCTATGGTGTGCACGCAGTGGTCAGAGAACAGCTTTATGAAGTTAATTCTCTCCTTCCACTATTAGGTGGGCTTCAGAGTTTGAACCCAGGTCGTCAGGCTGTACAGCATTTTTCCCTGCTAGGTCATATCATTAAAGCTAAAGAAAGTTTTTCACTGAAGAGAAGAGAACTTATGAAGAGAAGGATGCTGCAGAGGCCAAAGAAAAAGAACAGAGATGATGAATTAGAGTCTCAAGGAGACAGATGAACACAACATCAAAAGAAATTTAGCAGTGGCTCTCAACCTTCCTAACGCAGCAACCCTTTAATACGGTTTCTCATGTTAGGGTGAGCTCCAACCATAAAATTATTTTGATTCTACTTAATAACCATGATTTTGCTACTGTTGTGAATTGTAATGTAAACATCTGGAATTCAAGGCTTGGTTGAAAAATATATGAATCTGACAAAGCCCACTGTAGATACTGGGCAACGCGGTCTATATGAATCTGACAAAGCCCACTGTAGATACTGGGCAATGCGGTCTATATGAATCTGACAAAGCCCACTGTAGATACTGGGCAACGTGGTCTGTCTATTAAGAAGTTGAGTGCAAAATAGGAAATATGTCTGGAACAATCCTCAGGACCACATCTTGGCCTCCCAGACACAGGGGAAGTCTGGGAATGTAAGACAATTAGGGATGCTAGGCAATGCCTAAAGGAAAAACCAGGGACACAGGCTCATGATGCTAATGGTGATGTATCTGCCTTATTGTTTGTCCCTGTAAGGCTCACAGGGGAAAATGACCTCAGAAGAAATTATGCATCTTCTAATCATTATTGTTTAACTGGCTAAGACCCCATTTTCATTTCACAAATCACAATTATGAAAATCAATATCTTTAACTTTAATTGTCTTCTCTTTGCCCCGGGGTTGTGTATCAGCTTAAAGTTTTGGGAGCCCCCAAATCATTGGATGACCTCCCATAGCAATCGAGCATTTCCCCAGGGACCGGGAAGGCAGCAAAGATATTATGTACTGTTATCAAAGGAGTAAACTTTTACCCAGACCTGCAGAGGCAAGGCCTTCCAACTCAGTAGAAATGACCAGAAAGAACAGGGGTATCCTGAAACAAGCTAGTTTTAGAATGTATGGTGGGATGTGAACCCAGTTAGCCTTCAAATATGAGGTCAGAATGTAGAGGTTGTTTTCTAAAGAAATAGGCAATGGTCTAAAAGAAGTTAGTGAGTTGTTGGAATGTTTCAGGACACGGTGAACAAGGTGCTACCTAGACATCTGTTTGAGTTGCAGGCAGCACGGAATAATAATTATTTTTCTTCTCCCTAGCTAGGACTGCCCATCAATGTAGTTGACAGAGGGGAGCCCATCACTCTAGATGCATGATTGACACATCCTTGGGACTCCAGGGAATTCTGAGCATGCTCTCTGGCTGCTCTGACAGATGGTTTTAGGAAAGCTCCTCCTATTTGTTAACTGGGAACTATAGAACTCTGTTGATGGCCTGTCCCATTTGATGTCCACACAGACAGGCGGGATGTCACCCTGACTTTGGACAAAAGATCACTCACCTAAATGTCACAAGGGTATGTTGTTAAAGACAGCAATGCCTCTATAGAGCACAATAAAATGGACAAAGGAATTCCTCTCAGCATATTTGATTTAGATAAAAACTCTATGTGGTAGGTTGTTATTCTTTCGAAAAACAAAACAAAACAAAACAAAAAACAATCCCTACCCTTTCATTGTACTGATTTGATTGTATTTCTCTGTTGCCGTCCATGTTTTTCATAAGTTTTGTTAACTTTAATCTCCCACTCCTAAAGCCTTCAGCAGTTTGGTAGAATCGAATACACTGTCTGGCTGATGGTCTTCATGTTTAGGTTCCGTTTGCATCTTCTGACAGCATCTCACACTGACCTTGCTGGAGCTCATTTGTTCACGTGTGTTCTCTGCTCTTCCATGGCCTGCCCTATCCTTCTCCTTCTCTTGGCTTCTCTCCTACCCCCTATCTCCATCCCAAACCTCAGCCAGCTCCTGAAGATTCCCTTAATTCCAATCTAACTCATAGAGTCCTTCTTCAAAAATTTCCAAGGTTCTCATACATTTGATGCCTTTGTTTTTAAAAAACTCGACAATTCAGTCTTCTTGTTGTCTCTTGGTACATTGAAAGCTGTGGCTTTTTCATTTGTAATCCAAAATCAAGCATCATTTCCAGTGTGAATTATTTTCCATAGGCAAATAATGATTCTCATAAAAGTTTTCTTTTTACCGTGCACGCGCGAGTGTGTGTGTGTGTGTGTGTGTGTGTGTGTGTGTGTTATAAAACAACTTTGTGAAGTGCTTCTCTTTTTCCACCTTTGTGTAGATTCTAGAGACCAACGGCAGGTGATCAGGTCTGAGTAGCCAGCATCTTTATCTGTCAAGCCTTCTTGCCAGCTCTGTCTTTGACTTACACTGTGCTGGAATGATGGGTCATGGTGTTTGTGGTCAGCAGTTTGAATTTCAGCTGTTACTAACAGTGACTGGAGGTAAGTTAACCTTTCTCTGTGCTGCTCCTTTCTTATAACTAAAATGGGGATAATAAAGAGACCTGCCTCAAAGAGTCCCCGTGGGACTGCATGAGTTAAGACACATAAGACACTTATCAGATCATATGCTGGCACAAAGCAGAGCCAGGACAGCCGTTTGTCAAATAAATAAACCAGGAAAGGGACACTTGGTGCTTCTTTATGATAGAGCCTAAATTTAAAAATGGAGGCTATACTTCACTATAGCTTTCCCACACAAATTAATGTGAGGTTTATAATAGGCAATAAACATTTTCAGAGCTTTGCAAGTATTAATCCTGGGACTGGCAGACTGAGAACAATATAAATAAATTTGGAATGAATAATTTTCATATCAAATCAAAAGCCACGCAGAATTGTATATGAGTTTTGGAGACACTGTTCCTTCGTTTTAACGCTGTCTATCGGGGAGATTATTTAATGTGCATAGTTGTTTTTATCCATCTCTTATGTGCCAATACTACCCAGCAAACCTACAATATAGCTCTGAGTGGGAATCTTGGAGAGAGCCAGGCTGTGCAGAATAACAATGCAGGTCACGAAGCCCAATGTGGACTTTGAACCCCAAACCTAGTTGACAACCAGAAAACTGCAGAGAAGTGCACTAGCTTCTGTAGTCTGGTTCTCTGAACTGCAGAGGAGTGTTTCCCTTAAACAAAGACTTTACTGAGTCAACTGAGGCAAGCTAGGGCCTATTTCACAGTCCAGCAGATAGGCACTCTCATGTCAGGGACCACACTGCAGAAAAAGCAGTGACCTGTTTGTCACTCAACTTCCCTCATCTGTACCGGAGAGGTTCTCTACCCCCACCCCAGTGCTTTTTAAAGTAACATCGGTGAAATAGCTAATGAGGCAGAGGAAAGCAAGCTGGTCCCTTCAGGGCTGCTAATGACTCCATGCCTGGGAGCCTAATCAAAGATTTGTACATTTAATTGCTGTCAAGTCAGCTCCAACCACCTGCCATTTTGCAACACCTGAGCTCCCAGTTTGGTAGCCCCTGATGCTAAATGAATCCATCACTGTTTCGAAAGGCTGGAACCCCAGGCTGCTGGGCAACCTTGAACCAGGTTTTTCCAGGAGGGCAGAGACCAAGGGACCTGACTCTGGTGTGAGGGCGGTGGGTAGGGTATGGGGTGCCACTTACCTCATGGGGTTGGCCTTGGGGAAGACACCTGCTCTCTTCATGATCTGACTCCTGCTGCTCTAGGGGAAAATGAAAGGTGTGTGAGGTGGACTGAGGTCAGGAGGAGAGGCAGGGAGAGGTGGCATTGGACTGCATTCTTCAGAGCCTATGGGTGCCTTTATTCTGAAGGATGAATTATTCTGTTATGGATCAGTGAGTGACGAGATTCCTTCTGGAGAACATGGTATTTGCTTTATTGTCTTTCTTGAGTTCAGGCTGGAATGACCTTCTAGGTTCATTGGGAGAATGACCTTAAACTGGGCCTGGATTTAACCCAATGGCTAGTAAACTAGCTGCCTTGCAGGGCCTGCATCAGTGGGGTAAGAAAGTGGTGGTTAGCTATTGTTTCAGTCGCTATCCAAAGCTTTAAACCCATACACTGCGTTCTAACTTGCTCTCCTTATCAGTTATAGGTACATCAGAGATGCCAGTTCAGTCTGACTTTTCCAGCTTAGCTCTAGGACCGCTCTTCCAGATATGAGCACACAGTCCAATTAAACACACAATTAAAACACTTGGTCCCTAGGCTCCAACCCCAAGGGACCGGGCGCAATTGGCTTAAGGTTCAGTCAAATGGTATGCTACTCAAACAAACTTTGCTAATCCCATCATGGAGCAGGGGTGGATGATGATCTTAAAGCCTCTGCTTTGTGAGCCCGGCCCCGACCTGGGGGTGGGGGTGGGGGGGATGAGATGACATATAGTGAAAACTTGACCAGCTGTGTCTGCCTGAGTTGGCCAGGGAAGGGCCTCTGGTCCTGAGAACTGAAGCAGGAGAAAACATCTTTTCCTTCTTCCTCTTCCTAAATCATATGTAACTAAAGGAAATTACTCAAATTGAGCCAATGGTTGGGCAGGAAGAAGTGCTCTGCCACAGAACCTCTTTGGGACTTGTTTGGGAATTTGTTCTTCTCCAGGATGACCTGCAAGGGGTATCCTGGGACCTTCAGTTTTACCAAACTAGCGGGATAGGTATGCCATCTACCAGCCTTTCCTTCTGCATTGTAAGAAGCAGACTGTAAATTCAGATTTACAAATAAAAATACAGGTGAATATTCTCATATGTTTTCCATACCCTTGACAAAGAAAAGGAAAAGAAAATCATAATCAAAACAAATTGACAGCAAAGCAAAGGTGTGAGGCTGTGTAGGCTGTCTCCATTTACCCTCCCAGGAGCCTCCCATGGCAAGTCTTTGGTTGAGACAGCTATAGAATGGGACCTCTTTTTTTCTTTTTCTTCTGCTTCCTCATCCATGAACAATATTTCTTAAACGTATCCTGATTTGCCAAGTAGGTTAGAAGTAACAAATGCTTCTACCTTTTCCTTAACCTACTGATTCTGGGTAGCCTTTGACCCAGATCCCCAGCAGCCTGATAGTCCAGTGTGATGGAGTTGTAGTGACTGGCTATGCCCTAAAACTTTCTGTTACTTGTTTTCCTGTATTCATTTGTCTTCCTCTACTCTACAGAGCTGTCACCATGTCCCAGACAAACGCACATTTGCTTTGGTTTCCCTGTTGCTGCCTTGGCTATCTAATCAGAGGCCCTGGAAAGTGTGTATGATAACCTTACTGGAAAGCTAAACTAATTTCTACAAAGCAAACACCGTTTGATCTGCCAATGAGATGGAAAGATACTATTACTTGTTATTCACTTAGGCCTCTGAATCTTTCCCCAGAGGGCTTAGAATCACAGAAATAAGGGACATTCATTTATTAATCACCTTTGGAATTTAGGTTTATATTTTTTTTCTCTGACCTGGGAATACAGAACAAAAGAATAACTACTGTCAGTCTGATCAGCTCCAAAATAGCAAGAATGTATGGAGGTGTTATACATTTTCATGGAAATAGTCACTGGTAGCCTTCCAGTGGAAGAGCCCACAGTCTTCAATCCCCCTGGATTAAGTTGCCCTAAAGAGATTCTGGCCACAGAGCCCATTATGATGGCTACACTGAGAGCAGTTTTGGAGATCCCATGCACAGTGTTGGCCCTTCTTTTCTGCAGAATCAATTGTGCTTTTAATAATGTCAATCAGATTTGGATCAAGTCAAGATGTTCTCACTGCTTTGCCTTTATAACATGCAGTCAGGGCACAGACATGCCCATAGGTTAACTTGCTAAATTGCTGCTTCGTGAGAAACAGGATGAAAAGTAGGTCATGAGGGCAGTTGGACTACTGTGTTTCTTACAGAGTTCATGTGCTTTCCTCCTGTTGCTCCCATAGAACCCCATGCTATGAAAGATTAAAACACTGGGAAGAGCATCTCTCACCTGTCTTTCTTGCTTCTATGCTCATATGAGTTGGACAACTGCCTCGATGCAGAAGGGATTTTGGACCAGAGAAGCCTCTGTTTTCACCCTGGAAGTTCTTTCCAGAGGAGGTCACACTGGGAGGTTCCCCGGAGACTTAGGGAGAGGCCTCTGCTTAACAAGCCCTAGCCCTCAGAAAGCCTGAGTTCATCATAAGGGTAGCCTGAAAGAATGACAGACAAAGTCATACTTTAAGAAATCTAGTCACAGCCATCTGTGGTGCTATATAATTGCAATCCTTGTACCCAGGATGCTGAGGAAGGAGGGTTGTTAGCTTGAGGAGGAAGAGGAGGAGGAAGAAAAAGAGAAGGAAGAGAAGGAGGAAGAGGAGGAGGAGGAGGAGGAGGAAGAGGAGGAGAAGAAAGGAAAGAAAGAATGAAAGAAAAAGTAGAAAAAGAAACACAATAAAACAAACAATCCAGCTCCCCGAAATCCAACCCAACCAAACAGAAGCAACAAGTAAAAAAAAAAAAAAAAATGTAGTCTATTTAAAATGTACTTCAAAAAGCCAGCCACTTATTGGAGGTATCTGAGGACTTTCAAAATATCCCAATGGCCAGTGACAGCAGCCCATCCTTGGGTTTGCTCAGTGGAGCTGTACAAAACCTGGTGAAGATTAGCTCAGAGAGCACCAAGACACACAACTGAGGGAGTGGCTGGCTCTTGGGCTCCAGAAATCCCATTGCCGCTCCCTCTTATACTCACAAGGTGGGTGGTAGGCAAAGTTGAAGGTTTTAGAGAAAGCAAGTGGGGGAGGGGGGCTAGGAGAGGTGAGTCATTACATCACAGGGATAATGTGGGCAGATGTAAGTCATTTCTGTCCTTTATTCTGCCCCTCTGACACATGGTGGTCTACTTAAAAAGGGGGACTGAGCGTGGGCTGCAATGTGAATAGACACAGCACATGGCCGTCCCCATTCCCATGTTCCGTCCACCTTCACTAGCTCCCCATTCCATGTTCCTGGGTCTCAGTTTTCCCTGTAGGCACTACAGAACAAAGAAAAGGGTGCAAACAGAGGTGTGTTGAGAAGATGCCATATGTTTTGTGCAAGAATCCCAGAAGCACACTAGATCCTCTCGGGGGGGGGGGGGGGGGGAGGGGGGAGAGGGTCTGACTGAGTTATCATCGGCAGTCACTGCAAGCATTTCCTCCACTGTAAATGTCCTGGTATTCTGACCCTGCTACTCTGAAAATTTCCAAGACTGTTCCTATGCCAACCCAAAACATGACATGACCTGTGCTTTTTGTGCAGTACAGCAGTAGGGTCTGTCACACCAGGAGGATGTGTGAAACATTTGATTGATGGCTTATTCTTTCCTATGGGAAAAATCTAGTGGCTTTTATAGCCACCAACAGAACTCTGTGAGACCCTGAAGTGCTTGTGTGGATGTCCAACTTCCGCATGTCTTCACGGTCTCACTTCGGTGTATGTAGTATTGGAGAACAGGGACAGTGTGGGGAGACGTAAGCCACGTCTGTCCTTTATTCTGTCTCTCTGACACACAGTAGTCTACCCAAGAAGAGGAACTGGGCATGGGCTATGGTGTGAATAGACACAGCACGCGGCCATCTCCATTCCTGTGTTTCCTACACTTTCACTAACCCTACATTCCATGTTTTGAATGCTTCATCACATTTGGGGAATATTAGGCAATTCACCTCAAAATTCCAAATATCTTTGGTCCAAGCACCCCAGTGCCTCCCTGGAGCATCCTCTTGTGAATCAGATGTTTGGTTTTATGTCATCCAGCCTGATTATTCTAGTTTACTTAAAAAAAAAAAAAAAACTATATATTTTTTTTTCTGAAATTTGCCATTTACTCCAATGTTTGCCTCTATAGGGAGATAAAAACCACAGATGCTATCTGTACTAGTTATTTTGTTTTAGTGATGGGTTCAACAGAAGGGAGATGAGTTGCAGTGTCATCTAAATACCAGATGAACAAGGGCAAGCTCAGAAGCCTTATATCCAGTCCAGTCCTTGGCTATCTGGCCAAGTCACACCCCTAACTACAGGGATGTAATCCTATTTAGAAAGTTCTTTAAAAGGCCAACCACACGGAACACTGAGAAACTAGATGTTGCAGTATCTGTTCACTCACAGAACATTTAGATATCTGCCCTTTGCCCAGAGGATCTCCACCCATGACATTGGTTAGCTTCCACCGTTCTTAACTTGTTACCATCCCAATGTATACTCTTCATGACTTCTAGAGATGCAGTTTGGACTGCTGGCTGTTTTTCTAGAACATCTATCATCTTGCCTTGCTGGGTCATATGGCCCAGCCCTGACTTCCTATTCAGTTATCAATATACCCATTCCCACTTGGAAACAGCTACCTGAATATTTATATGGGTATCTTAGTTAGGGTTTCCATTGCTGTGAAGAGAAACCATAACCACGGCAACTCATATTTTTGGTTGTGAGCCTAGCCTTTAAAAGCTGAACCATCTCTCTAGCCCCAAGACAACTCCTAAAAAGGACAACATTTAACTGGGGCTGGCTTACAGGTTCTGAGGGTCAGTCCATTATCATCATGGTGGGAAGCATGGCAGTGTCTAGGCAGGCATGCATGGTGCTGGAGGAGCAGAGAGTACTACGTTTTTTTTTTTTCCCCCAAAGGAAACCAGGAGCAGACTGTCTCCCAGGCGGCTAGGAGAAGGGTCTCAAAGCCCACTTTCACAGTGACACACCTCCTCCAGCAAGGCCACACCTCCTAATAGTGCCACTCCCTGGGCCAACCATATTCAAGCCACCACAAGGGGTTAAGAATAACTATATAATTTCAGTCATTGAGACTTTTTCCTTCATCTGCAAAAAAAAAAAAAGAAAAGAAAAAAAAGATTTTAAAATTCTTACTAAGTCGAATTCCTTACTAAGCAGTTTATATATCCTAAAATTTATTCTTCTTGGTATACAGATTTTTACATTTTAGCAGATATATTATTGTGTGAGCATTTGCCATGATCAAATAACAGAACAGTTCCATTTCACTCTCCAATCCCCTCTGCCTTTGAAGGTCATGATTTGTGGCAACTTTATCTAACCACTGGTAACTCCTTGCTCAATTTCTGCCTTTTCTGTATCCTGTTAATGTATAGTCATGCAGTGTGGAGGCTTTTGTGTCTGCTTCTTTTCATTTAGCGCAGCACACATCAAATAAATCTATGTACCGACCACTGGTTCCTCTTGTGTTGCTCAGTATTTCCATTGCACAAGTGTGTAACAGTTTGACAGGCTTTCATTCACCAACTGAAGGAGATGGACAGCCTTCCCATTTAGGGTGAATATTAACAAAGTTAGAAACGTTAGTGTAAAGGATTTTGTGTGCGAATTGGTTTTAAGGCATTTGGTCTAAGAAATATGTGGCAATTTAGCTCCCGGTGAGTGCTTGGAGCCTGAAAAACTTAGGGGACCCCTGGGAAGAAGAGAGAGAGTGTTTCCTAAGTCAGTCACCACTCAGGCCCAGACCTGTCAGTTAAACATGGGCTAGTTGCAGCGAGAGGCTGTTATTTCCACTGAGGACATTCAAGGAGTAGAAATTAAAATTAGTTCTCTTTCTCTGAGGCCCTGGGGAAGAAGGTAAGTAGATAGTAGTAGCCATCAACTTTGTGGGCCTAAGGTTATCCAGGTGGTACAGTAATACTTTTATGGATTGAGCCAATTCCCAGTGCAGGTCACTTCTGTGTGCTGAAAGAAGTCCTCTGCAAACCATTGACCAATGTGCCGTTCTATTGCTGTGATATGACACCATTTGTTGGCTTAAACTTCCACTTTGCAGTTTATCACTTAAGGAAGTCAGGACAAGAACTCAAGCAAGTCAGGAACCTGAATGCGGGAGCTGATGCAGAGGCCATGGAGGGGTGCTGCTTACTGGCTTGCTTCTTATAGCTGTTCAGCCTGCTTTCTTATAGAACACAGGACCACCAGCTCATGGGTGGTCCCACTCTCCATGGGCTGGGCCCTTCCCCACCAGTCATTAATTAAGAAAATGCCTACAACAGGCTGAACTGTTCCCTCCTTGCAGGTGACTTTAGCTTGTGTCAAGTTGACATAAAACTAGATAGCGCATACACTTTAAAGCTAGTGATTAGTGGAGAGCCTCTGAGTAGTGTTTAATAAATTTTTTTCATCTTCATTAAGTTCCAATAAGCTTCTCTCACAACTTTAGTGATAGAGAGGTATTCACATTTCTTGGTTAACATAATTATATCAAGATTTTCTTTCCTTCTCCTCTTCCTTCTCTTCTTCCTCTTCCTTCTCTTCTTCCTCTTCCTCCTCCTTTGAAATGCTGAGACTTGAACTCAGGGCTTTATGTGTATCCAGCAAATGCTCTGTCACTGTGCTGTAGCCCCAGTTCTTTTTACTTTTTATTTTGAGACAGGACCTTGCTAAATGACACAGGATAGCCTAAAACTGCAGGATCTTGGCAAATGACATGGGATAGCCTTAAACTGTAGCCTAAGCTGACCTTGAAGTTTTCAGCTTTTCCCTTCAGGCTGCTGGATCACAGGTTTGTAATACCAGGATAATTCTTAATCCTTATTGCAAATTTCAGGATTACCACCAATCCAACCTGTCTTCTCTCTGTACTCACATTATTGTTGGACTACGAAGTATCCCTTCAGGGTTTATATATGAAAACTGGGATCCCGTCTGGTGGAACTGTGAGAGGTGACTGGATCAGGAGACCGCTAGCCACATCAATGCATGACATAGGTCTGATTGAGGAAAACAGGGTACAGAATGGAGGGCCCTTTGAAGGGTTTATCTTTGTGCCGTCCTTTCTCTCTTTCTTGATTGTCTGAGGTGCAAGGCTTTGGTCTACTGCCTGTTCTCTTGCAAGGGCTCTGCCTCACTCACAGACACTCAAGTGTCAAGTGATGTCCAGTGAAGCTTCTGCAGCTGTGAGCCCCAACTGTCCTTCTCTCCTGAGCGTCAGTTTTCTTAGGCATTTTGTCTTAGGAGTGGAAAATGAACAAGGATGTGCTCAAACGGTGGTTCTCAATCTGTGGCTTGCAACCCCCTTTAACAGGGGTCACATGCCAGATACCCCTGCACCTCAGATATTTACATTACAATTCATAATAATAGCAAACTTACAGTTGTGAGGTAGCAACAAAACCATTTTATGGTGGGGGTCGCCACAGTGTGAGGGACTGCACTAAAGGTCTTAGCAGTAGAAGGTTGAGAAGCTCTGGTCTGCAATCTATTTTGGTCTCTCTCCCAGCATTCCACCTTATCACCTTAGGATGTAGGCTCCCTAACATCTCACCACTAAATAGTTAACTCATCCATGGTGTGTTTATTCTGTATGCACTCATGTTGAGTCATAAAAAAGGATCCATTAGCTCTATTTTAATTAAAAACGTGTATAAAAAGAATGATAGGACCTCAGTAACACGTGCCTTCAGTGTGGATGTGCTCGAGCAATGACATGGCTGTAGTTATATTTGAACAGAGTTCAAGAGAGAAGAAAATGGAGGCAGAAGCTGTTGCTGTACATTTATAATGAGTTTACTATTTCAACTGTGTGTGTATTTTTTGTGATGTGCTCATTTTTAAAACATAATTTCAAAGTCAAAATGTGTTTTCACTGAACAAATAACTTACAAGAGTGGCGCTGAGTAAAGGCCATGAATAATTTGAGAACTTGTGTCTATCAATCATTAACTTAACAAATGGATGGCTTTGGGTTTATTGGTAGCCATGTTGGGAGGTACTGGATCATGAAATAGTTAAGTTTCTCTGGAGTCACAGACGAATATTGTGATCTTAATGAGGTGAGCACTATAACAATAGTAACAGAAGTACTGAGAGCTAATGTTTCATGAACACAGGGGGCAGTGTCGGAGTTGGTCTTGTTTGCTTTTTTTTGGAGGTAAACCATGACTGGATTTGTCCCTGATCTAATATCTCTTAGCTGTGTACCATTTTTCAGCCATAACATATAAGTGGTAGGTCTTTATTGGAAAATATAACTTTCTAATAATTATAAATAAATAGCAATCATAAACAAATTATTGATAAGTTATATTGTTTGTCTAAATTAGAAATAAAACCACAGATTGATAACAACTATAAATAAATAATTGTAATTAGTCATCAGAAATGTATAAGATAGTGAGGCTTACCTGAGAAGCTGCAGATATTTAACTTAGAGCCTAACATTTAACAAAGACAAGGTAACTATCTGCTGGAGCCATAGTTGTGTGTGTGCATGTGTTTGTCTGTAGTCAGATCTAATAGATTTTTAAAAAGTGAAGAATTCTTATCTATAACTGTATCCTTAGACTAAGAATTCTTATTTGAAATCACATATTTGGGCTACAAACGAGGCACATAAGATGACAACGATCCTTCCTGTGTGAATGTCATTTTCTTCACACAACGAAGACGCGATTGAACCAGCAATGTAAATAAAAAGGTATGTTGAAAGAACGGGAAGGCGTCTAGAGCATCATGGAACAAACAGGATGAAGAAGACCAAAAGTAAGAATGTTCTTACGTACTCCCTAAAATTTTAGTCTAGACAATTAGATAGACAACCTGCACGTATGAATGTGAATAAAGCAAAGTAACAATTAAAATCAGTAGAAATAAAAATATTCTTGTTTTCTGGAAATATAAAATTCAGGAGGCAGGCTGAAAAGCGGACCCAGTAGTAAAGTGCTTGCTGCAAATACATGAGGACCTGAGTTCAAACCCCTGGAACCTTCGTACACTCTAGGAGCAGCAGTATGTGTCTGTGTTCCCACTGCTGAAGAGGTGGAGAAAAGAGGATCCTGCTTCTTACTGGGCAGCTGGCCTGGCTGAATCAGTGAGCTCTGGGTTCAGTAAGAGACCCTGCCTCAAAACACAAGACGGAGAACAACTGAAGAAGACACTTGATACTGACTTGTGGCATCCACATGTGTGTCCATGTATGTTCAAGTGTGTCACCCACACAGAGGGAGGGTTTGTGGCTGGTGGTTATCTAAGTATAACAAACCCCAAGCAGAAAAGCCAGAGTGAGGCAGCCTCTCCTTCTCTCTCTCTCTCTCTCTCTCTCTCTCTCTCTCTCTCTCTTTCTCTCTCTCTCTCCCTCCGTCCTTCCCTCCCTCTCTCTCTCTCCACAGAGTCTGTCTCTCTTCTCTCTGGTTGTTCTTCCACAATTCTATAAACTGACCCTCTCTATTTGTTTCTCTGCATGAAAATTGATGAAATGCTTGCCTCAGCTTCAGTGTCTTTTTATTTATAACCACCATGGGCTCTACTCTCCATGGTTATTATGGCTCAGCATCTAAAGGAGATGCTCTGGTGACCTAGGCCAGAGTTAGAGTTGAGATGACAACCAACCATCCCAACCACTCGAAGTTCCAAAGAAGAAGGCCCATGTGAACATCAGGGAGAGTGGGCAGTGATGCTTTAGAGGCGAAGATACATGTATAAAATGGGAAATCATGACATCAAAGCAACTCATGCAAACAAACAAAACAACAAAGAAACCTGGGTGGGTGTAGGTTTAGCGATATACACCTATGAAAACAAAGAGTTAACTTCAGGAACACTGCAGCTAGACATGAGGGGGATATTTCATTCAGGGAGGGTTGCCAGGAGATCACAGCATCTGCAGCAAACATCTCCTGGTAACTGAGGAGTGATTAGCTGGGGATAGTTTATGGATTGTAATGGCTACTTGATGGAAGGATGTTACTATTTCTTTCATTCTTCCCTTGCACCCTTCCCCTTCCTTCATGATCTCCTCTCTCCACCACATCTCTCCCTCTGCCCTTCTTTCTTGCAACAAGCAGGCCAAGGCCAGTCCAGCAATGCTGTAGCCGCTGAGCTTGGCCTACCACTGTATGGAAAATATAAAGGACCTAGTTTGACAGGGAAGACAAGTTCCATTTCTATCAGATATGGAAATTACTGGGAACATAGTCTGGCTTGATGTAAGAAAGATTTAATCAACACTGAGCTGTGTGGAGAAGTGAGTTTCCCATCATGTAGGGTATTCAAGCAGACATACAACTATTTGTTAGTTTGCAAAAGAGGGACTCTTGTATTTGCTTAGAAGCTAGAGCAGATAACCTTTAAAATCTTATTCAACTTTAAGGTTCTGTGGTACTATAATAGAAAAAAGGAGGGGCTACTTATTTCAACCGTTGTTAATATCTCTCAGCAGATTTTAGATACCACTATGACATATACCAAGAGATAAAAACAAGCAGAGAAAGAGAGTAACTACACAATTTTCTGTGTATATTGATAGCTGTATATTTACCTTATATACATTTAGACGTGAGGCTGTTTATATCTAGAACTTCAGGTGCTATTTCAGAAATCAACACATAGCCTTTGACGTAGTTGAAAATGTAGGGGACTCTGACACAGCCAGACCTTGTGCTTGTGTATAAATTCGTGATGTTGTGTGTGTAAATACAAAGAAAGGGGCCCTGATTTCTAGTTGAATGATTACTATTTTCCATGTACTGTGACATCTATTCTATTACTGCAAAGTAGTCATCTCTAAATCTTTTGCGAGGCGACGTCTCTGAAGGAAGTCAACTATCAATCTAAGTATACCATCAGTATGTAAACAGATTGATGAATCGCTGGATTGCTAGCACAAGAACCATATGGAACCACAAATAACGCTCCGAGGAGCTGGGGATAATTTTAGCATTTATGAAAGCTGAGGGCGTGGAGAAACAGCACGTCTTTTGATTGAACCTCCCAACACTTCTGATTTGGCTCTCAAGGCTTTATGGGGCAATTAGTATTCTGTACATTAAAAATAGGACTTGATGGATGGCTTCTCTCCTAACGCAGGATTAATGAACAATCTGGGTGTCCTTTTGGGGAAGGATAGAAGACATAGGAAAAGTTTCTTTCCCAAAGGGCTTCCTTAGCTACTGTACAGATATGAGTAAGCCTATTAAAGCTGGGGGCTGGGGGTAGGATTAGGTGGCGGGGCCCTGGGGACTCTAGCAAATGTCAGGACTTTTAGGTAAATCTCTGCATCGGAGAAAAGCCAGTTGAAGCACCGTCTAGCTGACACTGGGCAGTCTAAGTACACCTCTCATGGAATTTGGGTCCTGCAAGTCTGACCTGAATTTCCAAAGAAGAGATAATGTCCTGGAAGTTCTTAGAAGGTTCTCCTGGAAGTATTCAGTGCAGAATTCTTAGGAAACACTCGGGGCATCAGTCCTCCACCAAGTAGACCTGACTGTGGCCAAGTCCACATATCATGGGATGAAGCTCCTGGTCTCCTAACTTGACCTCCAAAGGGGTAGAAAGCCACCACTCATGGCCGACTCTGCAGTCAGCTCCTGGGAGCCCTTCTGGGGATTTGATGGTTGTGTGGCTTCCACTGGGGTGAACAGGTGGCTAGCACTCCTCCAGAGACATTGGGAGCATCCCTTGAAGGAAGTCCAGGAAAAACAAGAGATGCAGGCATACCCCACTGAGGACAGAGGGCCCCTGGGCAGGGCTGGGCTCAGGCACATAAGGGCTGGCTGACCTACCTTTTATAGCATCAGCCCCCAAATGACTCCTTTTCTCTTTAGGTCAGGTAATGATGAGAGCCTGAGACACTGATATGCCCCACTTCATAATATTCCATTCATTGTGAAATCTTTTTTTTAAAAAACAAAAAAACAGATTTTTTTTTAAAAAGATTTATTTAATATGAGTATACAGCAGCTATCTTCAGACACACCAGAAGAGGGCATCGGATCCCATTACAGATGGTTGTGAGCCACCATGTGGTTGCTGGGAATTGAACTCGGGACCTTTGGAAGAACAGTCAGTGTTCTAACCCCTGAGTCATCTCTCTAGCCCCAGTGGATTCTTTCATAGCACTAAAAAGAAAAGTGTTTGGGGCAGGCAAGATGGCTCAGCATGGAAAGGTACTTGCCACCAAGCCTAAGGACCTGAGTTCAATGACCCACATGGTAGAGAGAAATGACTGCTTGAAAAATTTCCTCTGATCTCCACACCTGTGCCTCAGTGTGCAGGTGTGTGTGTGTGTGTGTGTGTGTGTGTTGCACCCCATCCCACCCCAGATTGCTCTGATTATAAAGGGCTACTGTAGCTTTGCTTTGGGAACCAAACTAACTGCCTGCTATCTTAGGATATAAACTTTTATCCTGACAGGGTATTTACTCCAAATGCATTGCTTGGTCATTTGTTTAACCCACTGAACTATACAGATCACAAGAAGGTAGTGTTTATGGTTAGAATTTTGCTGGAGCAATACTAAGAAAATATGTTTTCTAAGAGGGAGTGTATAAAACAGGTAGAAAAATAGAGGCAGATTACCTTTAGTATAAATGGGGGGGGGACTTGGTGGAGGCAGTATCTGATGAGGTTTGGGTGAGAGAATAAATCTAACTGCAGAAGGCAGACTCGATGTTTAATTAATTGATCACTGTTTTATAAGTGGATGGTGATGAAAAGGAGAGAGGGAGGAGGAGCACAGTACAGTGGCATGAGGCACCATTCTGCACTGTTAGGCTCTAAAACCCACATTTCCAAAAGCAGGAATTCCAGTGTGACTCTCTCCTCAGCCCATGGTACTCTTCCTCCACAGTGCGTGCCACAGCCCCAAGCGGCCCAGGTTGTGTCAGCAGCTCTGCTGGGTGTCTAACCTTTGGCACAAATAGAATGTATTTACTCATGTCTGAATTCCAGTGACAAGTCCCCTTAGATAAAGCCCCAGTGGAGGCCACCTGCCCTCGATGACCTGCAAGGCTTTCAGGACCAGCTTTCCTGCTCTCGAATCTCCTACTGAGGGCTGCCTCACTGGAAAGACTTGACCTCCAGCACACAGGGAGGAGGGAGGGACTCTGACTTTTAATGTCCATTTGGCTTTGCTTCCCTTTGAGAAGCTCTCTAAGCACTGATCTGCAAACACAGACAACTAAGGAATCCTGGGCCGGGAGTTCAAACCAAAGTGTAAGGACAAGTGAGGTGAATGGTAATGAGATCTGACATGTGCTTCGTAGATCTTTTGTGTTCAGTCCTTCTGGTCCTCACCCTTTGGAGGAGGGGAAAGAGCCCACATTTTTGGACCGTTTGAAATGAGGGAAGTTGTATTTGATTCTCCACTCTGCTGTTTCCCAACCGGGAGGACTTGGTGTGTTAGTCATGAAGCTGAATTGCTCTGCAGGTATACGAAAGGGTTTCCTACAGGGGATTGTGGGGTTTAAGTGAAGTAATAACCTCTTTCCATGCTTTACAAGTAGTCTGTTCTCCATTTTACATACGAAGAAGCAGACGAACAAGAGTTTAGGTCACATGGAAAGTAATAGAGCCGGTAAGTGTCCCCCAAGACTTCGGGTCAGAGTTGGTCAGGAAATACCCACTAAATCAGATTATCAGCGCACTGCTGTGGGCTTATCTCTCTCAGAAATTTGTGATAAAACAACCATGGTGCTCCTTGGCAGTGTCATATTCTCTGGCAGGCTCATGGTCTGTCTGTAGTTTGTTCTTGGACATGTAAAGGAGTGTAGGCCACTGTTGCTTCTACCCTGGGATCTTTACAATTCAAAACTGATAGCACAGTTTATACTGGGGTGATGGAGAATACATTCAGGGGAACAGTCTTTATGAACACCCCATCAATCAGGGCAAAGGGATAGGCGCTATTTGCCAAACCCTGAAGACTGCACACTTTAGGCAGAGAGTCTGCAAGCCCTGGAACAATAGGCCTTTCATGTTCCAGTGAGTGTCAGTGTCATGAGGGCAGGGCTGGAGTTAACTCACCAAGCCAAGGATTACACCCAAGTTGGTTATTTTGGCAAATGGAGCAGATTCTAGACGCTTGTTAACAGTATCAGCTGATGTTGATTTGTACAAATATGTGGTTAGATGTATCTTTTGGATTGAATATTTCCCTTTACAAGAGAATTATGTCAGACTCTGCTAAAATAGAGCAATGGTTACTCTGCCTTTATTGTGCACATTCAAAGTCAGATTTATTCATCCATCTTTCTGCTCTTTACCCTTTGTGCTTGATCCCTGGAACCATGAGGAACAGGAGCTCTGTGACCTTTATGGAGTAGAGCTGAGAGTCTTGGTTGTACCTAACAAGACAACTGGCATAATAGGCCTGCAGTGAACAATGAACTACAGTTAACAGTGATTCGAGTGTTCACCATGGGACAGTCAGTGAGCTTCATACATTTCCAGTATGCCTGTGATGTATGTGAGAGTACCACCCACAAGCCAAGTGAGGTCTGCCCGGCCACTGAAGCACTTTGGGTCCAGCTTTGTCCCCTGTTTTCGGAGCTGGGAGGTATCTGTAATAACTGGGTTAAGGCATACAATAATTGCAAAGACTGCCTGGGTTAATACCTGGGTGGCATTTGGAACAGTGCCAGCTTTCATAAATGCCCAATAAACACTGGCTAGTATGTGCATTTATCTTAAGATAACCTCTCTAGATGTTTGAGGAATCAAGATTGGAACTCGGACTGCCTGACTTAAGATCCTGTGTTCCTGCGCACAATTTGAATGCATAATCAAATAAGTGAAGAAAGAGTTGGGAGTCACGTGACTAGATAGTGTCAGGTTCCAGGTCCCCAGCACTCAAGCCTACAATTTCACTGTCCAGGCTGAATTTCCCGTGTGCCTTAGCTGTCCAGTGCTCTGACAAAATTCCCCAATTAATGAACTTAAAGTGAAGGAAAGTTTGTTTTCATTTTGTCTCACAGTTATGGAGATTTCAGACTGTGACCAATTGGCTCCAATGGTTTGGAGCTGTGGTAAGGAGGGTGTGGTAGAATAAACTATTTACCCCATGGCTGGACTGAAAGAGCTTAAGAAGGGCAATCGCTAGTGGTCAGAAGCAGTCCCCGCCGTTTAAGGGTTCCACTACCTCCCAACTGCAGCATGGGTCACTTTTCTAAGTCACACACACCCTCGGTGTCCAGCACTGCACCTCTGAAGAAGGAAGCAGAAGTGCTCCCTGCACGTGGTTCCCCCCTCTTCCCTCCTCTTCAGACCACACCTTCTTCCCTGCTGCGAAGCTTCTGATGCCCTTTTACAGTTTGGTCAGAGCCAGTTGAGTTGGGCATACCTTCAATCCCAGCACTCAGGAGACAAAGAGGCAACCCGAGGGTCTCTGACTCCGGGCCAACTTGGTTTAAGTTCTAGGACAGCCAAAGGAGTCTACTCAAAAGAACTTGAACCCAACCCAACCCAAACAAAACCCAACCAACCACCACCAACAAAACCAGATTGCTGGTAAAGGTTGCATTCTGTAGCTCATGCGGTGGTGGGGGTGGCAGTGGGTGACAAACAACGGAAACAATAGTAAGTAGCATTTGGAAGGTAGTGTTGGTTTACAAAGTGAGTTCTCATCCTTCCTCTCTTTTGTTCGTTGGAATAACCCTGTGGTTTTGGTTTACTTGTGTTCTCGGGGTACAGAGGAACAGAGCTCCAGTTTGTATCAGGGTCTCCTGACTAAAGATTCCGTGTACTTTCGTGACAAAATCTAACTCTGTAGTCGGATCCCTCTTGATCCTTGACCTCAGAATTACTTCATGATATTTCTGATGTAGATATGCTTGGGGAAGTTTTAGTTTAAGCCTTCCTCAAAAAAGAGACAGGACTGTTTGGTTTCGGATCCTGGGCCCCGGGACAAGGGACTGAGGTGCATACACTATGTATCAGAGTGGACCTGGTCTCCAGGTCCTCCCAGAATCCCTCAGTCCATACCTGGCATACTCTGCTCCCTACTTAAACTGGGCTGGGCTACCATTCTCCTGGAGGCTCCTCTCTATATAATCCAGACATATTGGCCTCTCTCTTCCTCCTTCTCCTCCCCCTCTTCGCCTCCTCCTCCTCCTCCTTGTAGTCCTTCCCCTTCTCTCTCTGCCTCAGCCCTTTCTCTCTTTTCCTTCCCCCTCCCCATGGCCACTCCCCTGGCCTTAATCCTTGGGGCCTATGAACTCTTCCCAGAGCAACTTCCCAATAAATCTGCCTTTAATGTATCTAATCTGGTTTGAATTGGCTCATTTTACCAGTGGAGAAATAACCTATCAAGGACAAGCTGACTTAAATTATGTCCAAAGCATGGAGCTTGTGTTCCTTTCCCAGATTTAAAAAAAAAAAAAAGAAAAGATTCACTCAGAATGTTGCTGTATGAAGCATGGGTTCTATTCATTCAGAATCTCCTAATCATGGATTCTGATAATTATTTTTTTCACTTTAATATCATTGTCTTATTCAGATATCTTATTTCAAAGCCTGGGCTTGCAGCACCCTTCCACATAAATCTGTGGTCTATCCATCCTCCCGTTTTGTCTTGCTCTATGGAGGGACTGTTTTTCATTTTGAACCCAATCGCTTCCTCTTCCATTCTGTAGCAAATTGACTGTCTGAGTGAGTAGAATAATTACTTCCATGGCAATGGGTGAAGTTAGAAACAGGCCATTATGTGAGCATTACAGAGAGACTGGGGCTGAGTTAAAAAAAAGAACAAATAAACCCCCAAACCAGTAAAGTAGCCTTAGTAATAGCAGGATATAGAGAGAAAATTACTGGCATTATAAATTGCTTTTTTTGAAAAAAAAGTTTATCTTCTAAAAGGCTGTGACAGTTGGAAAAATCTCTCTCCAGTTTTAATTGTAGATAATTTTGTGAAAGCAAAAACCTCCCTATGAAAAATGGTGTGATGAAATGTGTTTAGTTTGACTTTGGCAAAGCTCCATGTCCCTCTGAGTGGCTGCTTCAAAACAGACATAAACAATATCTGCTATTACTTAAAAGTTTGTGATAATTTGCCTCCGAAGAAAAGGAAGAGATTGAGAATCAAAGATTGGGCGCTGAGTCTAGCTCCTCCCTAAGGAAGTGTTCTGTACTGCCACCATGTGGAGAACCAGATAAAGAGTAAGCTACCATGGCCGTGCTTACCTGGGACCCAGCCTCACCTATCTGGCAGATGGACACACACCAGGAAGAGAGGCAAGAAGACTTCAGTGTTGCCAAACTAACTTCTAGAAGGAGACGCCTTGGAATTCAGAGGTCACATGTCGCCAGGGATGTAGGTCAGTGGTAGAACATGTGCCAAACATGCACAAGACTGTGTTCACACCTCAGCACCAGTAAGAAAATCACACCAGAGTGCCACAGCTGAATCTCATTTACACCACCCTTTGGTATAATTTGAGCAAGCATTGCTTTCAAGTTCCACAACACATTATAATTAAGCAATCAGAATGCAAGAGAGAAAGGTATTTAATAGACAAGATGTTCCATTTGTATTTTATGCCAATACCAGGTGTGATACACTGGGGCGATTGATGCACTTTAAATACTATTAAGCAGCTTCAGAGGGCCTCAGCCAGAAAGTAGATAGTAGAATTTACATGGCTGTTTAAGACACGTGGTCCCTCAACTTCATTTTCTGGCTTTTCTAAAGATAGGCCAATGGAGAAACAAGTCACACTGGCTTGGCAATAACAAAAGACAGCACTGGAATCAGTATCTAAAAATTCAATATACTCGGGCTGGAGAGATGGCTCAGAGGTTAAGAGCACTGACTGTTCTTCCTGAGGTCCTGAGTTCAATTCCCAGCGACCACATGGTGGCTCACGACCATCTGTAATGGGATCTGATGCCCTCTTCTGGTGTGTCTGAAGAGAGTGACAATGTACTCACATACATAAGATAAATAGATAAAATCTTTTTAAAAAAATTCAGTATTCTCTGGGACCACCAAATGTCGACGACTAACATATCTATTCTGGCAGACAGGTCTCAAACTTTTGGAGAACCCATCTAACTTCCCTGTACATAGGCTTTGCTGTGCAAGCAGCAGCACACACTCTGGGAAGGATTCATAACATAAAGGAGCTTGAGATCCAAGTGTCACTTTGCCTTCTACTAGTTTTGAAAGTTTGATCAAGTTACATCATTCATTGCATTTTGTTTTCCTTGTTTGAAACAAGGAAATTGTCATGACAAAAATATTACCTACTTCAGGGAGCTTATTTGAGGCTAAATGAGGCAGTTCCTGGGAGCAGAGCAGCTTAGGAGACAGTAAATACCAGGCACAAATGTTTTGAAAGCTTAATGCTTAAATTTATTACAGACTGAATCCTGATTGTTATTTATATTGCTCATTTGCTCAGTCTTTCATCGGACACACATTTATTTAGCAGATAGTATGAGCCTAGCTGTGAGAAACCAGCACATACCTAATGTGTCAAGCACAGCCCTTCCCATGCAGGAATGCAGACATGCCAACAAAAAATTACAGCAACACAGGAAGTGCATAAGTAGGTGAGCATTTCCATGGCAATACATGTCTCATGTCTGGAGAAGCTGGGATGTGATGGGCAGCAGACATGGAAGATAAAAAGGGTCCTCATGTGTCACCGCACACAGTAGAGGAAGAAAGGCATATAAATTTGGGGGAGGAGCTATGGAGGCGGAAGAGACACAGAGGGCAATGGAGGGGCCACTGAATTGTTAAGTGTGTTCTATGGTCTTACTTTTCTTTAGCACTAAATATTTTCTCCCCAAACAAAATGCGATGGATAATCTCAGTATATGAAACAAATAAAAATGTAATTTTATTGGGGGACATTTACTTTATAATTTCAAGTTGGTGGCAGTTATGCAGTCAATCAATAAGAACAATAAACAGGTATTAATTAATATACAATTTGTGGTTGTAAATAATAAACTCAGCCACGTATACATTTATGTGTACATATTTCTAATTAGATGATATTGAAAATCCTCTGATTCATTCTGAACTGAAAAATGTGCCTTTTTTAGGAACTCAGTTTGTAATCTCTAAGTATGCTTAATTGATATGGAGGTATAAATAGAAGTAGTGAGCTTGTTTGATTTCCATTTTAAATTGCTATTCATCAGCACCATATTTTTCTTAACATGTATATGAAAGCTGAATGACAAAGCGCTATGATCTTAGTATCATTGCTAAAATGATCCATAACATGTTATTCCTGAGGTATGAGTTGGTCTGTCCCTGTCTGTTGATTAAACTATGGTAGGGACATATTCTGAGGAGATATGCCTGAGTTGGGCATGGCTCACATGAGGAAGGTGTCATAACCAATCGGAACTGGTAGATTTTCAAACAGAACTTTGTTTCTTGTGATTCTATAGACTGAGAAGTTTGTGATCAAGGGGTTTGCAGGGGTGTCTGGTGAGGGTTCAGTCTCTACTGCTGGGATGGTACTCTTTCCTTCCTGTGTCTTCTGGATGGGAAAAACATCATGTCTTCACATGATAAAAGAAGGGAAAGACAAGACAAGGAGACACTGGTTCTCCCAAACCCTTTCAAACAGTTCCTGACCCCAGTTATGAGTGTTGGTCCCTTAAGCATCTTTTAAATACTGCCCCACCCCTAATAACATCACTATTGGGTCTAAGAGCTAAACTAATTCACTCAGACCGAAGCAGAATGTGACACATGTTCTAGGGGCCAAAATGTATTTTATACTGAGCAGATGGAATGAAGTAATTTGTTAAGTTCCCAACAAATAGCAGATTTTCAAAAAGTCATTATTACTGTTTTTATTACTATAAATTTGAGTATTAAAAAAAAAAAAAAAAGGCAGTAAACCCCAAGCCGTCCCTGAGCGTTACCAGCCAACACTGTGTTTTACTGATTTCCCTGTGTCTACTTCTCAGTTAGCTTGGTTGGGGCCTGTCACATAGCAGGCTCCATATCAACGTTTGTGAAGTCAAGTGAAGCTTAGGAGATGGTGTTGACCCAGGGATCTGGAATTGCTCATTTGTCGACCGTGTATGTGGTAACTGAGGCTTCCACAGCTGTGAATACACCTTTGTAGAGAGTTTGTGTAGAATGAGAGGGTCTGTGGAACAACATCACAAAGAACACATAGCTCCTCCCTTCAGCTCAAGTCTAGAGGTCTCATGATGCAGTACCAGCTTGTCTGGGAGGATTCCTGCCTGGGTCACTCACCCTCAGAGCTACTTGAGGTAACACTGGACCCCACTTCCCTTTCATTTAGTCTGACAGCATACACAAGGTAGAAAGTAAGCAAGGTCACATGAAGGGACATCTCTTGGAAGAGCATGACTGCGTGCATCCAGAGGCTCCATGGTAATGTACAGCCATAGGTAGACACTTAGATGAGAGCATCTTTGGTCTGCTTCTCTGCTCCTTCCTCATCCTCACTTAGGTTTGACTCAGACCTTGGGGCTCCTCATTGTTCAGCCAAGACTTGGTCTCTGCTGTGTCAATCCTACTAGGGATTCATCCCACCTCCTGGGACAGCCTCTCCCTGCAAGAGACAGTTGACTGTAAAGGATTATTGAGTTGGGAACCAAGTTGGCACTCGCTGAGGGCACTGAGACCTCTTCCTAGGTTAATGACTTGTATGTCCCAATGGAAACTTTCCTCATCTGGGAGTTATTAATTTGTTTTAACTCATAATTTAAAATCACTGGGTGTTGAGGGCTCCCTTTCTCTCACAACCCTGAGATGCACTTGTTCATACTTAAACTGAAGCTCCTGAAGAGAATGAGAGGGCTGTCCACCTACAACCCTCTCCTGCTCTGTTAGCATCTGGACAGGCGCACCTAGTTCAGGCTTGTTGACAGGACAATAACTTTACCCTACTAACCTCTGGTGCCTGGAGGCCATGTATTGTCTTAAAAATCTCAAGATATTATTTTACTTCTGGCAGGCAGTGGGTGACTAGTTAAGGTGAAGTGTTTCTCACAACTGGACATCTCAGTGGCTCTCCAGTCACCAACCAACAGGGAGTCCTGCAGAATGGAGGGACAGAGGTCTATGCTGGTCAGAGGAGGAGGCAATCTTCAGCAGGGTTGAATTTGCAGATGCTCTTAGCATTCGAACATCTTTCTGTTTCCATGCTGACCTTGTGGAAGTATAAAACAGAGTACTGAGAGAAGAAGACCAAGAGTCTGCAAAGGAGACTTGGTTTGATGTCTGCAATATGAATAGAGGTCTCAGTGGAATAATGGTGATGTCAAAGAGGAGGAAAAGGTTTGGGGTACAGTCTCTTATGTTCTTTACCTTTTCCCCTTTACACATCCTGGTGAAACATTAGATGCTGGTGCCTAGGTTTAAAGTTATCTAGGAAAAAAGAAGAAATGAATTGATTTGGATAGTTAAAGGCACACATTTGTGGTTTTCAGATTTACTTTCGGATAATCTAGACACCCATATAGTTTACTCTTGATAAAGGCTGACCTGAGGAATCTATTCACCAAAGCATATGGCTTTTTGACCATGGACACTTTGTAGTATTCTCAGAGCAAACCTCGTTTTTTCTGCTTGCCAGTACTACCTGTCACACAGTACCTCCTAAGCCTGGATTTGCAGATGTCACTGAATGTCCGTGTTTCCATCCATCCCTATCAAAACATTTGCACGGCAATAGGTTTGAATTGTGATATGATCAAGCTTTGCTTCCAGCTCTTTTGAGTCTCCCAGATGCTCTCCTTCCCTCCTAAGCTTCTGCCTTTCTCCAGAAATTTCTATGTGATGTCTCCTGAGTCTGCATTGAAATTGTCACAGGACATCTGTCTAACTGCTCTGCTCATTCCTGCCTGGAACTCACAGAAGCCCAAACTAGATCAGGCCATTTGTAAGTCAGAATCAAATGTTGCTCAGTTTAACACAATTACTCTTCACCACAAGAGAAAATCAAGTTATTTCAGGGTCTGGACCTCTATGAGGAAAGCAGGCTCACAGCCAGAGCCCTGTCAACACATGTCCAAGCTGTGAGGAGCAGTGTCAATGCAAATGACAATGATTGGGAAGGGCAAGGCAAGGCTGAGCTACTCAACATGCAGTGATAGAAGCTCTGGCCACAACTGCCCGCTGGCATTTCCTCCACAGAAGCTTGCAGGGAATGCAGAGGTAGCAGCTGGATGGTTCAGCACTGAAGTATGTCACAGCAAGGTTCCACTATGACTTGATTAAAAAAAAGCTATGAGTTATTTACCAAATACTGAGGAGAAAAAGACTAAGCAGAGACGAGACTGCAACTGCAGCCAAGAGAGGAAAAGCAACAGTTTTCAAGAGGAGTTTCTTCCTGTGGTTTACAAGTTTTTGTGACAAATATGAAAATTTAAATCTTCTCTTTACATTTATGTTCTTTTAACTGCAAATGACCTCCTTTCTGGAATGTTCAGCATTTCTCTTGGCCAGTCAATGGTCAGCTCTGTTTTTGTGAATCAGCTCCTGAACCCCATGAGACATGGACTCCAGTGTGTCATGATAGACAGTGAACATGAAGCTAGGGTGGCCTGGTGGTCTGCCCGAGTCACTGTCAGTGGAAGCCAAGCTGAGCTGGCTGCTCACAAAGCCATGCCTCCCACGGCCTTATTTTTCTCAAATGGTTTGTCCCATTATAGGCAGGCCCTCACCGGAGAGTCATCCTCCCGAACTCTCAGAAGTCCATTGGGTGCACAAGAGCTTGTGTCCACAGGAAATCATGCCCTTGTGGCTTAAATAGCATACTAATTAAGCCATAAGATGGTGGGTTCATGGCCCCACTCTGGCATATCCTAATGGTGTGATGGTGGTGGTTCTCTGAGTCTCTGTGAAATGAGAAAACTATTCCCTCATAGGGATGAGTTTCAATGTTGTTAGTACACTTACAGCACTTCAGATGCTATGTGAGAAAAGTATGAAAATAATATCATTTTCTTCTGAAAGCCGAGCTGTCCACTGAGGTGATGAGAGATGTGTTCCAGGATCCTGCTCCAACACTGAATTCTAAGGTAGGTCTTAAGTGATTCATATAAAATGGTGCAGTATTTGCATATGACCTATGCACACTCTCTACACTTTAAATAATCTTTATATTACTTATAGTGCACAATCAGATGTAAGCACTATGGGAATATTAGTTGTCATATACATAGTATGATGAAAAAAGAAAAGATAAAAAGTTTATATTTGTTCAATACAGATGTGTTTTCCCTAGATACTGTCAAAACCCAGGTAAATCTGCACACGACAGCTATGGCTGACTTAAAGAAAGTATTGAAGCTGACGGACACTTTCTTGTCACACCCATTTATGTGCCTCTGAGACACCTTTAGAAGTGGGCTGGTGTGTGTTTATGATACATATAACGCCAGGCTGAAGATGAGCATCATGGTCACAAGCAGCTGTCTAGCCTCCTTGGGATAGGAGGCTCTAGGGAACCGTAAGCAACTCATAAATTCCTTCAGGGGTCAAGTGAACTGTTAATTAATCTTTGCTTCTTTCCTCAGGAGCAGAGACAATGGGGGTGGGGGTGGGGGGACTCATATAATGGGGAGGGTGTCCAAGTTTGCTTTCTGTTGCAGCCATAAGCACCATGATCAAGAGCAAGTTGAGGAAGAAAGGGTTTATTTCATTTCATCTTAGACTTCCAGGTCACAATCTATTGTTGAAGAAAATCAGAGTTGGGAGCTTAAGCAGGAACTGGAACAGAAACCATGAAGGAGCAGAGTGTACTATTTTGCCCCAAGGCTCACGGTCAGCTACCTTTCTCATACAGTGGAGGCTAACCTGCTTAGTGATGATGCTGCCCACAGTGGGGCTGAGTCCTCTTACATCAACTAGCCATCAAGAAGATGCCCCGTAGACATGTTGACAGGACAACCTGATCAAGACAATTCCCTAGGTGAGGCCCCCTCAAGTAACTCTGGCTTGTGCTGGGTTGACAGGTGAAGCTAACTAGGAGAGACGGCACTTCCAGCCACCTTGTATAACTAGCTCACATTCACTCAGGCCTGCCTGTCCTTCCCTGGGAGGCAGGCTGGTGCTGGGACTTGTCTGCAGGGCAACTGTTATGCTTGGCATAAGTTGAGTGTCCATTGACACACGCCTTTCACATTTATATCAGTTTTTAAGATGGAGTGCTCAGCAGTTTTGTAGAGAGTTTAGAAAACTGTAAAAGTCCACAAGAATGTTTCCAAGGCCTTATCACATCTGCCCCCATCATCACAATGCACCTTTATGAAGCCAGGGTGAAGTGGCTGCAGTCTAAAAGAACGTAGCGTGAGTGTTTTGGTCACTGGCAATGATGATTCTCACACTTGGTCACTGTTTTCAGGTACAATAATGTAATCAAAGTAAGCATGCATATAATGGTTGCCATGTAATATGGGCTTGACAACCAATGTTGCAATGACTTTTGACAGGAGAGACCCCAGAACTAAGCATGCAATTGCCTATGCTTCTCTTTTCATCAAAACAATCATGGCTCCATGTTACCCATGATCCCTCATGGTTGACACCTCATTGTGTCCATTTACAATATCCTAGCTTTATGTACTTTACTTGAGATTCTCTATGGAGAGTACAGGCCATCCTGACAGAAGCCAGATCTCTTTGCTTAGTCTTGTTCTAACTTTATGGAGTTATGACTCTAGAACAGTGTTTATTTTCAATAATACCAGGGATGGTTTGTTGTCCTAACTCAAAATGTATTCATACAAGAATACAGCTCCAACAACTGGCGTGAAACCAAACAAAGAACAAGACCTAGCTTCTTTGCTTTACACTGTGCAGTAAGTCCCTTGGCTTTCCCACAGCTAGTCAGTCTCTGTGGTGTGTCCTTGATGCTTGGGTTCTTCAGTGGCCATCCTTATAGTTTAAGTTATGATTACTGGTGATGGGCAAGCAAGACAAATGCTTCCAGCTTCAGGAAGGATAGCTTTGACTGGAGGAAGCAAAGCAGACAAGTTGGCCATTTCTTGGGTCCTCCGTGGGAAACCTGGGGAGAGAAATGGCCATTCTAGGCGGGTAACTGTCATCCTAACCCAGATATGACATCTTGATTCTCACACCAGTTGAGCACCTGAATAATTATATTTTAAACAACACAGAACGTAAAACAAATTCACCTAGCATCCAGGTACTCAATTGTACTCAGGCTTGTCCAAACTAGCCTTTCTTGTTGCAGGGTGTGGGAGAGCACAGGGCTTCGTGGGTCCCCAGGGCCTGCCAGGCCCTGAGCTCAGCTGTGGGAGGCACGCCAGTTCTCAGGTTTGCTAATGAGTGGTGTGGTGCCTGGGAGAGAGTGTGACTAACCATGAGTCTTTTCAATAACGCTGACAATTCATTCTCCTTTCTCTCCTTCATCTGCTTTCTTTACTGGAGCTGGCTGAAATGGGAGCAAATTAGTCTCGTTCTGGAAAAGGCAGGGCATGCACAAAGGACCCCCTGAAAGATTTCTAGTGCTCTGTGCCTGCATGTTTTGCAGTCAGTGTAATTATCTGACTTGGGTGAGTGCAGGACGTAGTTTTTGTTGTTCTTTTCCATATTCCATAATGGCCATCTGAAGACACCCCTGTGTCTACAACCACTGGTCGTTGAATGTGTTTGCATTTGACACCAGGAAAAGCAGTGGCATTATTATCCTGTGAGCGGCTCCAGCTCTGGAACTGAGGACCTGCCCATTTCCTGTTCAAAAGCTTTGCTTCATCAGATATTGTTTCTGGCTCCTCAGAGAAATATGGCAGACCTTAGATGCCCTGGGCTTCCTAGTTGGGGTGAAAGGCCAAGAGGGAATAAAGGTTTCTTTAGGTTAACTTTTTCTGCCTGCTACACAGTTCGTGATCTTCTATGCTCACTGTAACACCACAGCAAGCTGCATGCTCTGTCCCAGGGCTGGTGTGGACCAATATGGTACACGTCTTAGGGAAGTTAGTGCTACTGTCTATTGGGTAGCCGGCTTTGTTGGGTAGCGGGCTGCTGGGTAGCGGGCTG
>JADRCH010000160.1:2975218-2992718 GCA_019843965.1 Rhynchomys soricoides
TGGGTAGCGGGCTGCTGGGTAGCGGGCTGCTGGGTAGCGGGCTGCTGGGTAGCAGGTGTTGGGTAGTGGGTTGTTGGATGGTGGGTTGGGAAGCTTTCTGTCAACTTTCCCTACTGTTGGATCAGAACTTTTAGAAAGGAATAGTAATTTCCCAATAATGTGTGCCCTCATCATGAACCAGATCTCTGGAATGACTCAAGTGTAATTTTCTAATAATCCAGCCAAACACTTACTTATTGAGAGACATGAGCAAGTGAAAGCAAAGGAAAAATGCATTGAGATTTAACACTGAAGCAGTTTATAACATTTTTTGGTTCTTTAAAATAAAATACCATGTAGCTCAAGCCTGCCTCTCTCCTTTTAATATGAGAAAGCCTGTTTCTTCTTTGAGTCTAGGACTTTGGGGACTACTATTAATATCTAAGGCAGTCTAAAGTGGCAATTAAACTAGAAGTATCAAAGCTGTATTTTCTAAATTAAAAAATGGGACATGTGTTCCAACAGGCACCAGAATATTTTCAGGAATGATAAGTATTTAAAATTAGATTTTTCTTTGAGTATTTTGACTATAGGACTCCCTTTCATTTTCTGAGTTCTTGTGTTGCCCAAGGTTAGATTGTGTGTTACGCTAGACTGTGTTTCAAAAACCAGGACTTTTTATATAAAGATCTACATTTGCAATTTCTCTTGGAAATTTGTAAGATCTCTACCAGTCTGGTGCCAGGCTGGGACCACGGGCCCTGGGTGGGAGTGAGCCTGAGATGCCCACCAGATTAGTATCATAGGGCCTGGTCAGGGAGCTAGCTTGAGATGTCCATCAGCATGGTGGGGTGAGGGGTTAGGGGTGTTGGGGAAGGTTACACAGAACATGCCCATGGTCACCCCTGCCAGGCACCATCATGCAGCAAGCCTGGGTGCTACTAAGGAGCAAGTAAATGGCTGAGAAATGAAAGAGAAAAGGGAACAGAAGAAAGGGAGAACTGGAGACTCCAGGGTAGTGAGGAACAGCCAAATATGAGGAGCTGCTGATGCCACCTGGGACCATGGTGGGGTCCTGGCCTGTGTTGCCATTAGGAGCCATGTCTGGGTCCGTGGTCCTGCAGTAGCAGGGGTCTGTTAGCACAAAGGCCAGGCAGATTCCTCTGGTTTGTGCTGCCACCAGGGGACATGTTGATGTCTAAAGACTGTGCAGAACTGGCCTCACCCCTCACCTGGGCATCGTGGGAGAGTAGGCCCTGGAGGCACGAGAGTAAGAGAACTGAACCTGCCCCTAGCCAGCTGCAATGCTCAGGAGAGCATGCCTGCACATTGCGGAAGTTGCAGGTGAGTGTGGGAGAGCTGGCTTACCACACATCTCCTGAGCAGTGTGGGGGAGGGAAAGATACCTCCTTCACCCTCCTCCTCCCCCTCACCACCTGTGGCAGGTGAGAGAGCATGCCTTGCACCTTGCCTGGGCAGCACAGTAGACCTAACCCTGCTGGTGAGGGTGTAGGTGAGCCAGGCCCCTAAGGTAAGCCAGTGGGCTGACCAGCTCAGATACCTCTCAGGCCAGTTCCAGGGCTTTGAATTGGCCCACCTCAACATCTACCCTATCAATGAGCTGTTTGAGATTGTGAAAGGGCTAGACTACAGATACAAAACAAATCTCCAAAGATTTCTAAGACACAGGGCAACAGTGTGATATCCGAGGGGAGTCTCAGTGAGGGTCTCATACTGATAGAGTAACAGAAGCCAGAAGCCGTGTAACAGACCAATAAGTCATTGCAGTGAACACTTGCAAGCAAAGACGTATGGACAAAAGGGTATACGGTGGGACACACTGTGACACACTACAGCTTCCACAATGAGATACTTTTTGTTTTTTTCTATTGAAGGGGAGGTTCCAAGGATGGAAGGCAGGTCCCAGAGGAGGTGGAGATGAGTGTGATTGGGGTGCATGATGTGAAATTGACAAAGAACCAGTAAAGAGATCCTGTGCCGTGCCTCCTCGTCATTTTCAGTCTTCCATGTTTTACCTCCTTCGTCTGTATGGGTATCTCTCCAGCCTCTCTAACCATCTAACTTGTTTCTTGCTCTAGTCACAGAATCCACGAGGCCCCTTGGGACTCATCATTAGAACAGGGGTAGACACTTGACTCTTGCCACATCAGACCCCATCTCAGTGCAAAGTTGATCATAGTGTGGCGATCTATACCGGAGGTGTTGGATCCCCAATGACTTTGCTTCTTTGAATACAGAAGATCAAAGGAGTAATCAGGAAAATGTGATTTGGGACAGTCTCTACCAAATGAGACATAGCTGCCTGACTACTGGTCCCCACCATTGTTCTGTGCTTGTCTCTTTGAAAACTGATTCAGAATTTTAAGGACTGAGATGTGAACACAGAAATATATTTGGCTTTCAAGCAATGTGATTGATTATAACCTATTGAATAAGTTACTAAGCCTTACAATGTTTCCAGATATTTAGCTGGGGTTCAGTGGGTTTTTGCCAAGTGCCTACTGTAGGTCAAACTGTGTAAAATTATCCATTTCTAGCAAAGCAGAAGACTCATGTGTTTTAATCAGAAGAATTCCTGGTGCCATGATAGGCACTGGAGAAACAAAGAGAAAACACAAAAACAGTTATGCAATAAGCTGTCACGAAGGGTTATGGGCACCATGGCAGGTATGTGGGGGCTCCAGAAAGTGGGGAACTAGTCTCTCCATGAGGATAGGCTGGGGCAAGTCATTTCTTGAATGAATTAATTTGTGAGGTCTGGAGAGATTGTGCAGTCAGTGATGCACTTGCTGCACAACATGAAGATCTGAATGTGATCCCCAGTATCCACATAAAAAGCCAGACATGGGGGTGCATACTTGTAATCCCAACATTGGAGAGGCAAAGACAAACAGGTTCCTGGGCTCATTGGCCAGGCAGGCTAGCCTACCTAATAACCCCCAGTGAGAACACCTGTCTCAATAAGTAGTTGAATACTCTCAAGGAACCACACATGAGGTTGTCCTTTGGCACCCACACAAATTCTGCCCCATGCATAAGTGAACCTGCACACGCACATAAGTGAATGTGCACATGTACATATGTACATGAATCCGAGATAGGAAACCTAACAATATTGAAGCATCCTTGAAGGTAGGTAGGGCAATGTAGGTGTGGGTGGGAATTGGGGTCAGTATTCAACCCAAGGACAAAATGAACAGAAAACAAGGCTGCAGGTCTCACAGCATCTTCAATAGTTTGAGCATGGGCCAAAATGGGTCCTTCAGCATACAAAGCTAGGCTGGTAGCCTGGTCCACCCAGACCATGTCAGTATCTTCTCCTTGTTGTATCAGAGAAAAAGAACCATTCATGGACATGCCACTGTGAAAAGACCATCTCTTTTCAGCATGGGGCAGAAAAGCTGAGTTGTAGACTGGATCACCTACAGATATTGTTGGTTTGACCTGGACAAGAACCCAGAGATAGATAAGTAAATACAACATATCTGTTATATCAGTTCATACTCTGTCAGAGATCTCCAGACTATTCAGTCTCATTAGAGACATTTTTCAATGAATACAGCCATCCAAGACTACTATGAAGTCATTAAATGCAGTAGATAATGCAATTTTATTTTTACTAGTAACATTAATTACTAGTAGTATTAATTAATACAAATCGATGCTACTTTTATAGTACTCTGTCAAGGAGTATATATTCACCTCATGTTGTCCTTCTGGGGAAGGTACCATCGAAGCCCCCGATGGATCAGAAGAAGAAACTGAAGCATAGAGAGGGAAATTATCTTTCTAAAGTTGTATAGCAGGTAAGAGTTGGAAGCAGGACCCACTAAGGGCAGTGTGTACTGGCTGGTTTTGTGTGTCAACTTGACACAAGCTGGAGTTATCACAGAGAAAGGAGTTTCAGTTGAGAAAATGCCTCCATGAGATCCAGCTGTAAGGCATTTCCTCAATTAGTGATCAAGGGAGGAGGGCCCCTTGTTCATGGTACCATCTGTGGGCTGGTAGTCTTGGGCTCTATAAGAAAGCAGGCTGAGCAAGCCAGGAGAAGCAAGCCAGTAAGTAACATCCCTCCATGGCCTCTGCATCAGCACCTGCTTCCTGACCTGCTTGAGTTCCAGTCCTGACTTCCTTTAGTGATGAACAGCAGCATGGAAGTGTAAGCTGAGTAAACCCTTTCCTCTCCAACTTGCTTCTTGGTCATGATGTTTTGTGCAGGAATAGAAAGACTGACTAAGACAAATTGGTACCAGTGTAGTGGGATATTCCTGTGACAACCAGACCATGTTTTGGGGAGGACTGTGGAAGGACTTCGGAATCTTGGGCTAGAAGATCCATTCAGTGTTAAGAGCTCTGTGGGATGTTGTGTAGGAGCTTGGAAGATAATGTTGAAAACAGTGCAGAAGATAGAGGCCTGGCTTGTGTAATTTCAGAGGGAAGATTAAAGACTCATATCAGGGCCCTTGCTATTTTGATTGTAAAGATTCTGTGGTTTTGGTTGGCTGGGGCTGAAGAGTTAGTTGTGATTAACAAGATACCAGAACTACCAAAATGAAAATTTTGCATTACTGGGACTATTGATGCTGGTTAGCTGGAGCTTAGATATTATTGGTGATTAAGAAGAGACTAGCATCATTGAGGTGAAATCTTCTGGGGAGTGTTTTCTGAGAGCACAGAGGCTGCGTTCCAAAGATAGCCAAGGTTGCACCTTGTGCTGTGGCTAGACTTGGTAAGGTGTAAGAGTCACCCAGGTGGTACTGGTTTTGAAGGCATGAAGGAGTCATAAAGAGCAGCTGAGGCTTGGCACTGTGAGACAAGGTGTATGCTACAAAGGGCAGAGCTAGAGAAGTGACCCTAGCCCTTGGAGGAATGCAGAAGATCATGAGTGGATCCAAGACATTGGTCAATTGGAGTTTGATTTTTGCTTTTGATTGTTGCTGTGCTCTGATATTTTTTCCTCTTGAAGAAAGAAGGTATTTTAGTGGAGCCTACAGTTAAGAGACTGAATTTTTAAAAGAACTTGAATTTAAAAGATATTGGATATTTTAAAGGTATTAAACTTTTAATAACAAGAGTACGGGACTTTTAAAGTTATTTAGATCTTGGGGATGAATAAGGAAGTAAGGGTCAAGGCTTAATGTTTGTGTGTCAAGTTGACAAGGGGTCAATTGTACTGGCTAGCTTTGTGTGTCAACTTGACACAAGCTGGAGTTATCACAGAGAAAGGAGTTTCAGTTGAGAAAATGCCTCCATGAGATCCAGCTGTAAGGCATTTTCTCAATTAGTGATCAAGGGGGAGGGCCCCTTGTGGGTGATACCATCTGTGGGCTGGTAGTCTTGGGTTCTATAGGAAAGCCAGCTGAGCAAGCTAGGGAAAGCAAGCCAGTAAGAAATATCCCGCTGTGTCCTCTGCATCAGCTCTTGCTTCCTGACTTGCTTGAGTTTCAGTCCTGACCTCCTTTGGTGATGAACAGCAGTTTGAAAGGTGTAAGCTGAATAAACCCTTTCCTTCCCAGCTTGCTTCTTGGTCATGATGTTTGTGTAGGAATCAAAACCCTGACTAAGACACAGTGTAAGAAGAGTATTGCTATCATCCTAAAACAGCAGCCATAAGAGCAAGGACCCTTGAAACCTCATGCCAAATCCTTCAAGAAACCTTTTAACTGTACAAGCTCAGCAGTGACTGCAGTTATCATGAATCAACCATGGTTTTCCAGAATAACCCTTGCTAGTTTTCTCACATAGTTTCTCGGTAAACTATAATAGACAAAGCCATTGGAGTGGTGTATGGACCTTTTCAACGAAGTGGAAGCTCCAGGAATGTGACTAATTCTATTATCAGCTGAAGGCAGTAGGCTCCTCTTTCTGAGCCTCAGGGGCTCTCCTGGCCTTGGTGTTGCCAAGGACCAAACCTCCACAAGGAAGTGCCCAGTACATTGCACTGTATCTAGATCTGGCTGCCTCTTTCTTGGATGTCATAGCACCTTGGGGCTGGTCTTCAACTGAGATGGATTAATAACCAACTTGGTTTTGGTCCCTCATATGCAGTTTTCAGGGGCTGGTCTAGATGATTTGGCATGAAAGTGACCAGAAACATAGCAACATCTGGATCCGTGTGTGTGCTCATTTCATCTGAATTCTTTGGATGGAAGGAAGACTTCCTTCATTCTGGATCTTGACCTCAAGGATGCATTGGAAAAGCACCAGCATGAATGGTTTCTCAAGCAAGTTTCCTATCAACAAAATGGAACTAGAAAGTTACAGTGACCTAAATTGCAAGGGTGTTACACAAAGGGGCCTGATACCATCTGTACAACGTTTGAACTTCCTTGGAAGAATAGAAATGGTAGTCGTTCTGTGGCAGAAGCAAAGAAGACATCAAAGTGGCCCGGGGGGGGGGATTTAGACCTCTTGAATTTCTTTGGCATCGAGCACAGTGAAGTTGGTTTTCCTACATGTTCTTGGATCTCTTTATGCAGCAAGCTCCTGGTGCTGTCCTGTCCCAAAGATCCCAGAGTCATTTGTGCTAAGTCACCTCCCCACAACCTTGCAGAACACTGGCAAGCCAGCATGGGAATATGGCCCTGGTAGCTCTGAAGAAAGCAAACTTCACAGGATCGAGGACACCTTGGGAAGAGCTCCATGGTGCTCAGCTCAGCCCTTTGCAGTACTCAGCTCTGTAGAATATCACCCTCCCTCTCTGACAGATTAACAGATGATACAAAGGAGACATTATCAGGAAAATGTCATGTTAGTTAGGTACAAGATAACTGTATAGATGGTGGAAACCCCAATTTTGAGTGATAGAGCACAAAATTTGTTCCCCCCCCTTCAAGGATCAGTCTCAGATTGTACAGCACTCCACAGTGCATCAGAGAACCATGTTCAATCTCGGTTGTGCTTTCTCTACCTCCTGCTTTCTTCGTTCCTTCATTCCTGAGCTTGGAGGACCCAGCAAAGTTCCCATGTGGCCAGGCCTCTGTGGCACACATCATAGCTACCTGCATGTCTCTACAAAGGACTAATCAGAGTAGACCCATTTACAACTTCTCAGTCACAACTCCCCAGCGCAGGGGTTTTGTGTGTGTGTGTGTGTGTGTGTGTGCGCGCTACAACTCTGTAGGCTGTTCTTATCCAGGCTACATTTGTGCTGATTACAAATGAAAACAATGAAAATCCTTCAGAAACGTTCTCCAAATCACTCACTCTTTCTTAAACTACTGACATATGGTGGGGGCCAGGCTTAGTCAGCTATCACAGGACGGAGAAGCCAAGCTGTGATATTATCATTGGGAGATAAAGATAGGTGGTATCAATGCCATTCTTTATCTGTCATCATTTTGGAACATTTTCTATTAAATCCCATGTCCCTGGGAATACTATTGTATTAACTACTGTTGAAATTAGCATTATCATGGGAAACTGAATTTTGTCAGTATTCTTTACAATGGGTGGGACATTCTCTTCCATTTATGTGTATAATGTTATAGGAACATTACAAAGATAGTTACATCCGCACCTGTGTTTTTAAGAAGCTTGATGTTTAGAAAGAATTTGTTAGAAAATCTTTTAATGACTTCTTTTCTATCTTAAGGAGTCATCTCAATAACTTCCCAGTTAAGCTGGGGATGGTGGTGCCAGGTGTTGGAAAGAGGGAACAACTGTGTCTGGCTCAGATTTTGTTAGTGCTGAAGATTCTTTCTCAGAGACAACGGGGACCAGAGCATCCTGTGGCTCTCTGTGTCTCTAAAGGGGGGAAACCAACCTTGCCCTGTCTCATCCTTTCTGCACAGTGTCAAGGATAAATGTGTATTAAGACTCCTGTGAGTAAACAAGAAAATGACAACCAGAGTCCAGTTACAAACACCTGTCTTGAAAGTCAGTCAAACTATCTATCAATAGATGTGTGCTGTGTATGTGCCTTGTGTCTACATAAATATTGTGCATTTTCTGTCTTATTCCTGCCAATTTAGTTTTATTCACACGGACTCATTTCATGTTGAATATTGTTTCTTTAATTCTATGACCTTACAGAGGCACCTAAAGGGTGTACATATGTACCTATGAGTGTACACACACACATACACACACACACACACCCACCATTGCTGCTTTAAAAAGCAGTCCTTGACTTTAAGTTGTTCTTGATATATTTCACTAAAGAATACAGAGTAGAGGTGCAAAAAAAAGCTATAATTAGGTAAATGGTAAGGATGCCAGTGTTTTAGGCAGCAAGCTGGGGTGAGGGAATATTCTGGAAGTTCCATGACATATTTTAGCTTACATCATGCTTGCCAAAATCTCTTCACAGGCTCATAGTCAGCTGTGAGGGAGTCTGGGAAGCAAAAGCTTTGACTGGCTCTCTGCTTGGAGAAACTGATCTTTTTGTAAGGAAAAAAAGGGTTATGAGTACTTCAGGCAGGCAACTCATAATCTGTTGTGAAAGCAGAGTGATATGTCCAGGGCTATTCTTGGTACTGGAGTTCTAAAGCAAAATAAAAATTATAAAATGGAAAAATAATGATAAATTCTGTCTCCCGCAATCTGAGCTGAATTATGGATGTTTTGACTCCTAGGCTGCCTGCTGTGTGCTATGGTGGTGCTTCATCAGCAAGCAGAACGCACAGCAAAGGCAGAGCCCAAGGCCAGTCTCTTGTTTACTGAACATAAGAGATGTCGCACAGATAGAAACAGGGCATCTGGAGGCACCCTACTCATAAGCAAGGACAATCATCTTGGTTCTTGGAAGGGCACTGGAAGCCTCACACCAAGGGCAGGAACCACCAGCTTTGGTACTTCTGCCCTTTAAACTCACTCAGAAGATTCCTCTGTGTGTCTGAGTGATGAGATGAATTGAACTTAGCCACAGGTCTGAGAAACAGGGCAACTGGGTGCTCACTGAACATGGAATATTGAGAAATATTCCATGCTTCTGTGGATTCCACCAACTCCAAGTGAGAAATATTCCTGGATATATTGCATTTGTATTGCATCTGTGTAGACTGGTTCCCCATCCTTCACCCCTAAACGATGTGATTTTTATAAAGCATTTATATTGTATAAGGTACAAGTATGTGTCTAGAGATGGTTTAAAGTATCCAGGAGGATATGCAGATGCACAGGTTAAACATGAGTTTCTATTAAAGAACTTCAGAGTTTGCTACCTGAGGACTGCGGGACCTCTCCTCCTGCAGATGCCAAAAGACACCTATGCCTTGATTTATGCTGCAGATACCTTAACACACATGCTAGTACAAGAAAGCTGTGGTACTTTACCCACTTCTCCTCTTTTCTCCTTGCTCTTAACTATTTTTGACCAAAAAGCGTTCGTTGCATGAGTAGAATTAGGTCAAACCGGAGCGGAATATCAAGCTGACAGAGGGGGAGCTAAGCTAGTGCCAGCATCGACTAAATGAGGAGTTAAAAAGAAAGTCTCACTCTGAATCCAAATATGGGAATTTAGAAGGGAAAGGGCTAATATTAGACTGCACAAGAATTAGAACAAAAAGGTATGATCATTGCCAGGGACTGGGAGTTCTGATCCATCTCCGTGTTTTACTGTACAAGAGCCATGCTCTTGTGGGTGTTTAAAGGCTCAAAGCATTAACCATTAAGATGAAAAGTGTTATTCTTTTAATATGGAAGGGTTTGGAAAGCTGCACCCATCATTTCTCTTCAAAGACACTACATGCCACACGTTACTAATGTGGGGTCATTTCTTAAGAGTCTTTTAAACAGTCCGTTGTTCTGCAGTCAAGGGAACAGTGTCCAACAGCCTCTCTTTCATATAGAAATAACAATCTCATTAATGATGCTAAGTTTATATTGTAAATACATTATCACCCTCTCACACCAACTGCTATGTTAAAAAATAATTACTAATTGGTTTCAGCAAATGCATTATAAAAAGGTGGCTAATTTTAACTATTTTTCCACCACTCCAGTTTTGAACAACAACAACGACAAAAAAAAAAAAAAAAAAAAAATTGGAATGATTCAAAGCAAGCAATCTGTTACCTGGAAGAATGTAAGGGCTTTTAAAAATGATCTTTGATCAAAGTTTTACAGAGTCTTATGTAAATAAATGGTGACTCAGGTAACAAGCAGACTGAGCTGAAGCCCACAGCCTTCGTCTTTCTCCCTAAGTGTAGTGATGAAGAACAAACCTGTTCTACTTTCCTAAGTTCTGATCCTAAATTCCTTCTGAGAGACCTTTTAAAATGCTGCCTGACCCTCCATTACACTCTGAAGTATCCTTCTAGATCTTTCCCTCAGTGAAAGTGAAGTTGGCCTCTTTACGCCTGCCTGCCGTGCTCCTCTCCAGAAAGAGAATGGACTGAGTCTCTGAAACTGTAAGCCAGTCCCTAATTAAATGTTTTCTTTCATGAGAGTTGCCTTGGTTATTGGTGTCTCTTCACAGCAATAGAACAGCAATAGTGAGATGCCTACTATCATTATTATTGTTTTTTGGTATGGATTATGGTGCCATCATGAAATGTGGGTTTAAGGTTTGTTTGAGAAAAAAGGAAAAAGACAAGAACTAGATTCACCATCTAGGTTGTTCATTTCTTTACTGAGTTCTGATCAAGGCTCTGGAAATAGTGAGGGACTAAAATTACCGTAGTTTACCTTACACAGTGTGAAGCCTAAAGGGGAAGAGCATGAATTTCTTGGAGCCATAGAGTTTTGGATTTGGTGTATGGCCATAGACAACTGCCTATATAGTATCTTCAGCCAAAACACTAGAATGATGGTTTCTTTGGGGGTTGGTCTAAAGACCTGAGATAATACACAAATATGCCTGGCACAATCAGCACACAGAGGCGGTGATAACTGGTGCTATAATTAATCACCACTGAATTTGCCAAATTCTGTCTGATCTCCTTGCCACAAACGAGTATTACTAAATATGCCCGGCGGAGACTGTTCTGTTGCTGCTGAGATTTCTCTTCCTACAACATGAAACTGCTACATGTGTTTAGGTGTTTGTACTTTTCAACACTCTGATCTTCAATATTATGAACTTGATTCAATGCAGAGTCTACATGTTTGCACTAATTGTAGGATTTAGAAAAATAATAACCATGTGTATCATATGGTGACATTTGCCATCTTTCTTGTAAGGCAGATGTTCAAAATTAGAGTTATATTATTCCTGTGATTGCTAACTGCTTCAGCACAAAACATGGTTATGAAATCAGGACTGTTACTTTAAGAGAGTACCGTCTACAAACGTACTTGGAACAGCACAAACAATAAACATAAAAACACTTTCAAAGTCCTTTGGCTTGTGACTACAATTTGTCAAGAGCTACTACAAATTCAAACTCTTTTTAATTATTTTTTTATCGGTCTCCCTTGGTTCTTCTGCATGTGCATCCCTGAGACTCCAGTCTGTGGTGTGCAGTGAATAACGACATTTACGGTCAGGCTCTGCAACCCCACCCCAGGCACACACACCCCTTTTTTTTCTGTGACTTCCCACAGGCACCATAGACAAAATTGATCCATGTGCTTTGTGTCACATATCACCTGTCAACTTCTTTTAACTTGTTATGTGTTTGAAAGTTTTTATAATAAAATGTTGAAAACTAATATAGGCACTCATAACTAAGGACTGTAGTCCTTACGGTGTACATTATTGTATGTATAGATGTATTTCTACATGTCTGATATCAAGCAATGGATCTTGAGATGATGATGATAACGGTGGTGACAGCAATGACAATGTCATTCAGAGAATCTCTTAGGCTCTGGATACGGTTTCTTATATTATTAACTTTTTATTCAACCGATGACCACCTTCCACCTCCTCATTAGTTTCTTTTCCCCGAATGAGGAGGAGCCGTGTGACAGTGGAACCTTAAGAGGGAACTGAACATGCTCAATTTGTTTCCTTGACTCTGCTTTCAGCCTAAGCTTCCTGCAAGGCAGATGCCTGCTGCCTGTGATCAACAGCCTGCTTGCTCTCTGAGAAAACTGTGATGGACTGTGATGTCTGCAGAAGAAGACCTTGTGTCCTGGGATAAATATCAGCAAGGTTGTAGAGCTGGTGATCTTTTTTCTTGTCGCCTTTACCAATAATAAAGATATAATTTGTAGTCTCTATTGCCTTGATTCTATATCTAAAATTCATTACCAACTTGGAATTAATTTATCCTACGGAGCGTTCTGTGGATTTGCAACAAATGAATAGCTTTACTTCCTTATCTGTGAGCTTGGGGAAGTGTGATATTAACTGAGTTAAGATGCATAAAGTGTTTAGAACTTTGCCTGTCAATTAATAAACATTTAACCAACATCGTGTTTTTAAAACTTAAATCTAAGCTGCAACTCAGAACTGGGCTAAAAGCTTCATATTGTATTCTGTTATAGAATAGTTCAGAGACATCTGAAATAGACACCATGATTCATGTTACTTGTCCCACGTGAAATCTGGGAAAGTCCCCACACTTTATAAAGATAGCTTCATGCTACAATGTGTAGCTCTCTGATGTGCATATTAATTATTGGCAATAAACGAGGAAATGGAAGGGAGTTAAATTTCATGCTAAATTTGTCACTTTTACTAGAGAAGCAATTGAGAATTACTGAGAGCAAAACCTAAGAAAATACCAAATTTGTTTTGGTGTGTAAAAAGGCCCCATTTAACAAACATCAAACTCAAAGTTATATTATGTATGTGCTATCAATTGGGTCTTGAGTAATTTTCAAAGCACTGTATACTAAAGGATTGAGTTTCCAAGAGGTGCTATTAGGAGGTAGTAGATCCTTGAAGAGTAAGGCCATGATGTACTGTCCAAACTAGCAGAGTAGAACTTAAGCATAAAGTAGAACTTAAAACACCGAGTCACTGGGGCTGGAGACATGGCTAAGAACACTCACTGATCTTGCAAAGGACCTGGGTTTAGGTCTCAGCACCCACATGGCAGCTCACTACCATCTATAACTCCAGTCCTAGAAGACCCCATGCTATCTTCTGAACTCCTCAGGCACTGCATGCACCTGGTACACATGCACACACCCAGGCACACATAAAATAAAAGTAAGTCTGGGGGCAAGAAACTCTGCAAGTCACAATGAACCTTTTCTCCTTATAAACAGGTTATTTAGATGTTGCATTATAGTGCTGAAAAGCTGAGCACACAGTATTCGTGAAACTCCAAGTGGGCCTTAGAGTATTCACCAAAATCCATGTCCAATACAGGTCTCTTGGTGCTTCATTTTCCTCGTGGGAAAGTATCCATAGTCATTGGTACTCAGATGAGCCAGAAGACTTCATGGCTATCAGTAGTACCCAGTTACCTGCCTTTCCCTTCTCCTCTCAGTGATCCCCTGTAGAAAGCATGTAAATAAGAAATAACGTCAGAACCCAGTAGGATGTTACAGCAATGAACCATCAGCTGTGTGTAGTAGATAAGAGTTGGATGGACTCCCTCCTCCTTCCTGGCCTTAAGCTGGACTTGAGACATCCCCACTAATCAATCCCATCTTTCTTTTTTGTTTTTTGGTTTTTTTTCCAGTTTTTTCGAGACAGGGTTTCTCTGTGTAAACCTGGCTGTCCTGGAACTCACTCTGTAGACCAGGCTGGCCTCGAACTCAGAAATCCACCTGCCTCTGCCTCCCAAGTGCTGGGATTAAAGGCATGCGCCCAACAACCTAGCAATTGGATTTCACCATGCAGGCTTTCCCCAACGATTCCAGAAAAGAACGTGGAGAGATCACTTTCAGAAAGAACGATACCTGAAGCAAACCTTGGACGAGTGCTTTGTGGAGAAAACATGATGCTTCAGACAGAAACATAGAACTCTTGAAGCAGATTTGGATCTTGCTAACATCCACAGATGTTTGGAAAGCCATGGATTTTTACATCCTGAATCTTGGCCAGGAACTAGAGAAATGGATATGCTTAGTGAAAAAATAAACGTGATGATAGACCCCCAAGGCTGCACGCCTTTAGAGGCAGGTGATGAGCTAAACTTCAAAGCACTCTACAAATCAAACCAAGCTGTCCAAATGTCTGGGGCTAGTATGTAAGCCAGTATTCAGAATGAAATTGAAAACATTTTTTAATTTTTCTGTTAAGAAACATACCACATTTATGTGAAATGTAGTTTTTCGTGCCTGAGTTGATTGGTTTTAGTGATAGGTGTTTTTAGAGCAAGTTCAAGTTTATTCTCAAGGATCTCAGTTTCCCAGCTCACAATGAGGACTAACTAAAGCGCTTTGGCAAGATTCTTTTTATAAGGCTTAGCTTCGCTTTGACTCTCCCGGGTTTGGCAGTGGTAAACCCACAAGTATCTGAGCTGGACTTCCCTTATGCCTTACCCACCTCTCCCAGGAATAGGAAAAGCACTTTGCAAAAAGGAACATTAGCTCTTTTGAACTGAGCTCCCCTGTATCACAGGGTACCCAGGTGGCTTTTAAGTGTTGATGCAACTGCTTTAAAACACAGTTTTCCATTTCCAAGGATTAACTAAGGCACTTGGAAGGTAGCTGCTTCAATCATTTTAATGTTTGATTTATCTTTTCCATAAGGCATATTCAGTCAGACCACCCACGATTCCCATTTTATAAGACTGTCCCCTCCCAACAAAAAAGAAAACTGATTCTAACCTCTTTGAAATGAACATAGTAAAATGGTTTAGATGGCTGATTTGAAATTATCATTAAGCAATGATAAAATACATATTGATTGTATGAGAGGTAAAAATTCTGCTTTCTATATCCTTGTATTTTATACCTATAAAGACCAAGACTTCGCCTGGGTATGGTGGCACATGTCTTTAATATTGGCACTTGAGCAACTGAGGCTGAAACAACTTGACTTTGAGGTCATTCTTGGATACATAGCTAGACCCTGCCCAAAGGAAGGGAAAAAAAGAAAAGAGAGAAAAAGAAATAACCCAATAGTCCCAAAACGGGATCACCTGCAAGCCGAAACAAAAGCAAGAGTGAGTGAGCTCTGTCCCGGGTCCCTTGGTGTCACCCGTCTTTGCTTGGAAGCTGTATGTGACTACACGACTGAAGCTGAGAAGAGACATCTGACATCTGGGCCAGCTGTACCGGCCAGTTCACCCCTTGTCCCCAAGCCTCCCCCAGCTTCTGCCATAAGTCCTTCTAGACTAGCAACTCAATGGCTTCCCATCCCTGGGGACCTGCTCCTGATGTATACAGAAGAGCTCCATCTTCTCTTGCTTTTAAGCTTAATCTATAGTAGACATATTCTTTATACTCATCCTTTGTGGTCCAAGAATTTTATTCTTTAATTTATGAGACATGAACCTGAAAACCAACAGCTCAGGTGACTTTGACAGCTATCTAGTTTCCAAGACCCTGGGCCCTCAAGCTGAACTCACCGAGAGCTGAGAACAGCTTCATCAAACTCAAAGGCACCTCCCAAGTTCCGAGACTAAGAGGTGCCTTTTACTTAGCTTTTTAAAAGTTAGTATACAAAGGGGCAGGTTTCACAATGGCATTGCTGTGCGTACTTTGATTGCACATTGATCCTCCCTCCTCCCCACTTGGTCCTTCCCATTCTCCTCCTTACCATCCTTGATTCCCTCTGCTGATCCCCCTCTTTTTCCTGGTAGCCCCCATTTTTTCTTGTCTCATATTTTCTAGCAGCCTCTTGATTTTCATTCCCACCTTCAGACTTCCTTCCCTCTCCCATGGTTTTTGTGACCTATCCCCCACCCTCTGCCTCTAAAGGCAGAGGCAGGAGGAACACTGTGAGTTGGGGGATAGCCTGGTCTACAAAATGAATTTGCAGCCAGAGACATGAGACTCCGTTTCAAACAAAACGCCCATCTAAAAACAAATATACAAACAAATCAGAAAAGACAAGACTCTACCTATAGAAATGCACTTCAAGGCATTGACCTGGGCAAAATTTTTCTGAAAAAGATTCCAGTGTCATAGGAAATAACCAAAGAATGAAAAATAAATTGAACTACATGAAAGTAAAAGGCTGCTGTATAGCAAAGAAAACCCTTAGGAGAGTGTGGGAAGCCTACGGAATGGAAGAAAACCTTGGCAAAGGATTTGAACGGATCACAGAGCATCTTACATTTTATTCCTGGATTGGGCACAGCTAAAATCACAGCTTGGAAGTGTTCAGTGATGCACACCAGTCCTTCGGCAGAAGATGCATGAATGTATGCTTAAGACTTTCTCTAAATTCATATTTGTTTTCAGTGGTCCTGAATCCAAGAATGTTTGTCCCTTTAAGTAGGGGAACAAAAACAAAGGTTTTAAAACATAGCACTCCTTTTGTATGTAAACATGTCCATATGTTATAGGAAACGTAGGGGATTTGTATAAGCAAAACAAATAACCTAGCATTTAGAAACAAGGATGGCCATTCCATTTTAGCCCACATTCGTTGTCTTATGATTTATGATGGCTGCATGGTATAAGAGTTGAATTATTCCTGTCTTGTAGGGAGTTATTTGAATTCTTATATACAGTTTGGATATTAGTTCCTGATTAGGTTTTCAAGTACTTGATGTTATTTTGTAGGCTTTCTCTTCACTCTGTAAAGAGTTTTGCATGGATGCTTCCTTAGTGAGTGATGTCAGTTTAGTACTTCAGTACTCTGTAAGGAGAACTGGCCTGGAACAAATTCACACAACAGCCTAGAATTAAAGCGCTGGGTTATAGGGCACTCAAATACCAAGGAGAATTTTCCCTGCTTACTGGGGACAAGACCTATGTGATCTATAGGCAAAGCGTCCATGCATAATGCAAAGTAGAGTGAGTTTCCTGGAAGGGGAAGCAGAGGGGACCCATGTCTCAAAGGGTTCCCAAGGGAAAGTCATTGCTGAGCCACATGTCAGGTATTTCTAAAAGAGAAGCCTGCAGTTGGCTCACAATGTTTCCATGCTTGTTCAGGATGACTAAATGCAGACACTGCCGGTTGTGGAATTCTCTTCCGTTTGAAAATCATGTAGATTGGAACTCAGATAACATACTCCCTTGGAAGCATAGTTGAGAGGCACGAAGACATACTGCTTCTGAGGAGGATCCTAGAAAACTGTAGGATAGCATCTATACCTTTAAAAAAAAATCACCTTTCTTAAAAAGTTTAGAGGCATCTTATACAAAATACAGGGGTACCACAAAAGGAACTAGATTTGGACATGTACGTACTTTGTAAGTGACGGATATAGAGGGAGAAAATGCTTTTATTTTGACTTTATTTTCTGCATATTTTTAAAATTACTATTATTTGCAGACTTCACTTTAAATAATGAAAATGAGGTACAAGTGTAACCTTTAAAACTAAATAGCTTTGGTGCCTCAGCCCTGGGCTCTGTTTCAGCATCTGGACCTGTTAAGGGAGCTGCCCCTGTAGACTGTGTATAGCCCTGAGTTAGTAATGTAACTATTTAGCATCTATTAACAGGGAAACAGCCACATACACAATAAATACCAGACGCCACATAGCAATTTCTTTAAAGATTTAAATATGAATGAGAGAAAAATGAAGTAATGTGAC
>JADRCH010000160.1:2997718-3072324 GCA_019843965.1 Rhynchomys soricoides
ACTAAGACGGGATGTCTCATCCTGGGGAAAAGCTGCATGTTCTATTTCCCTGGATCCATTCCTTAAGGTTTTCAAAAATAACATGGCAATATATTCTGAGACACAGGGATTTTTCTCATAGGAATGGTCTCATTTGATCTTGGAAGTTTTTCCCAGGAAGACCACCTGAGCTACTCTGGATACAAATTAAGTTTTCTCCATAAGATCTCAATGCATGAAAACTTGAGAGAGTGTTAGGTAGTCAATCACATGCTCTCATATCTCCATGATGCATGGATTTTCCCCCATCCCTTTTATTGAAAATAGATTTTTTTCTCATATATCGTGATTACAGTTTCTTTTTTCTCTACGCCTCCTAGTTCCTTCCCTCTTCCCCTCCCATCTGGATCCACTTCTTTTCTGTCTCTTATTAGAAAACAAACAGGCTTCTAAGGTATTAAAATATATTAATATGATATGGTAAAACAAAAACTAACACATGAGAATTGGACAAAACAAACAAATGAACAGCAGAAGGAAAAGACTCCAAGAGAAGACAGAAGAATCAGAGATCCACTTGTTTGCACATTCAAGAATCCCATAAAAACACTAAGCTGGAAGCTATAATATATACACAGAGAACCTGGTGTGGACCCAAGCAACCCAAGTGGGATCTGTGTATAGATATAAGCCCTCTACTAAGTGTGGAGTTAGTCAAAATCTTTTCCCATCCTGTAGGCTGCAGCTTTGTCTGAATGGTGGTGTCCTTTGCCATGCAGAAGTCTCTCAGTTTCTAGAGGTCCCACTTATTGTTGATCTTAGTGCCTAGGTTATCGAGGTTCTGTTCAGAAAGTCTTTCCCTGTGTTCAAAGCTATTCACCACCTTTTTTCCTATCATGTTTAGTGTATCTGGCTTTATGGGAGGTTTTATTTTTTTGATCCATTTGGAATTGAGTTTTGTGCAGGATGGGGAGTTTCCTGGTGGAATTGTTAGGGTCACTTATATGTATTAATGAGTCATTGGCAAATAAAGATACTCTGATTTCTTCCGTTCCAATTTGTGTCTGTTTGATCTCCTTCAGTTGTCTTAGTGCTCTAGCTATATATTGAATGGTGTGTGGAGAACAGACAACCTTATTTTGTTCTTGATGTTAGTAGAATTGCTTTGAGTTTCTTCATTTAAGCAGATGTTGGCTGTGAGCTCACTGTGAACAGTTTGTTTTATTTTTGTGTCTCTGATATCCCTGATCTCTCCAAGACTTTAATCATGATGGGGTTTTGGTTTTTGTCAAATGTCTTCTCTGCTTCTAATGAGATGATCATGTGGTTTTTATCTTTCAACTTGTGGGTTACTGTGATAGCTAATATCCACATTTTAAAGTTGGAGAAACTGAAAATCAAAGACACTAATAATATGTGCAAGGACATGTAGCTTGTACAAAGGCCACAAGGCCAATTCTTTTTGAAACCGAGTGCTTGGCTTGGCTTCATACACACACACACACACACACACACACACACACACACACACACTCACACACTCACACACACACACACACTTATGTATATATAACAGAGAGAGGTAGGAGGCCTTCCATGATGTGATGAGCCAGGTACCACCTACAGGTCTAGGACTACCTATGAGTAAAGTCTGTACTTGGTTTTCCACCATCAGCAGCCTCCAGTTGAGCAAAACTTGATGGCTGGATAGGGTTTCACTTTCAACCTCAGGCTGACAGAAATCATCATGATTCACTCAAATTTCCTGTGAACAGCAATAACCTGGCTTCTCACACTCCAGGGAAGGCTGGACTGTGATGTTCGTGTCTCGGTTTCTGATTCTTCTGGCCCATTTGACATCACAGTCTGGATGGGCCACTGGTAATGCAAATGGCATTTTATACATGAACATGGAATCACCGTGGCCAAACCCAGTCAACACCTGTGTACACACAAATTTTGAGTCAAGGATTCAATGCTCAGTTTAGCCTCTGAGTGGTACAAAAATGGGTCATCATCCAGAGTTCTGGTAAAAATTTAAAAAAGAAATGTAGCAAAAGCTGAGTCTTAAATTCTTGTTCAGAATTCCTGCTCAATTACATGTTAGAGAAAAATTTCCAAATTGACTAGACCTTAATATATAAGAACTCTCAAGAATAAAGGAGCTGGCATTTTGATATGGTCCTGGAAGCATAAGCAGCTGAGTTCAAATCCTAGAATTTACATAAAAGCTGGGCTGCTGTGCAACTCCATCCCTGGGGAGATGGAGATGGTGGATCCCTGGAGCTTGCTGGCCAGACACTAACCACATTAGGCAGTTCCAGATTCAGTGAGAGAGGCCTGTCTCAAAAATAAGATGGCAAGCAACTGAAGATGATGCCTAATCTCAACCTCTGGCCTTCACAGGAACACACACACACACACACACACACACACACACACACACCTACCCCTTTCCCATACACCTGTATAAATCCTTTCATGTCTTCAACAGTGATAGCTTTTCCCAAACAGGTGACTCAGAGGGGATGATTTCAAGCTTGGAGTTCTGTTTGCTTCCGAAGAACAGAGACTCGTTCCAACTAGCACACACTAAAAAATGCAATCTGTTGAAAGAATTTGAGATTATCTCTTGGAATTTGAGGGCCGGAAAAGGTGTCAGGGTATGGACAGTCTTGGAATGAGGAATCAGCATAAGGGCTGGCACTAGCAGATACCTCCTGAAGTCTTTGATTTTGTCATCTTTGTAGTTTGTCCCTGATTCTCCAGGACGTTGACAGCAGCAGGTTGTCTAAACTTTATTTTGTGCCACCGAAGTCTCAAGCTCCCAAATTGTTTCCTCTGAAAGAGAACCATACTAATAAGTCAACTCAGTTTGAGATTGGCTCCCCTTGTCTACCTCAGTTAAGCTAACATCACACTGACTGGCCAGTTTGCCGGGGGTCAGTCATGAGGGTTGAGAGCATTAGAGGCAGTTTCCTGCAAGGTATTTTATATAAGATAGGCTCATCTGAAGCAGCCTGCAACAACTGTCCTGATATGAAAGAGTTTACATGATGCATAGGTACTTTTTTCTCTCCACATTTTAAATTTAGCTGAAAGAGCAAAAGTGTTTCACAGATGGGAAAATGAAGGCAAAGAGTTGTCAACAATTTGACTAAAGCTATTTGAAGCCAGAGTTGCTGGCTCCCAACTCAGGCTTTGAGACATCCAATATTCCTTGCACTCCAAGCGTTGAATGACTGTGGATGCTCTGTGGTCTTCAGAAAGGGGCAATGAAAATTGCCGATGATCTACAGTGAAAGCAGGCAGAAAATCTAGTTGATTTGTGGCTCACTCCATACCATCTCAGAAGACACCATTTCTCCTCCAAAGTGAAGACAGGTCTGCCAGGGAGGGGCCTGGTCCCTTGAGGACTTTTTGGTCCAGATCAAATAGTGGTGGCTCAGCTCAGTCTGGGTGAGCCTGGCACTTTTTCACCAATAAAAAGGACTTTTAAAAATTAATGTTGAAATATTCTTCCCTCATCTTGAAAGCATGCACTTTGCTCATCTGAAAAATACAACCATCTTGCCAGTTTCTGGTTGAAATTTGTATGTGCTGCCTAGAATAACATTGAATCAGTATTTCTTTCAACATGAAACGTTGGTAATGCTGCCCATTTTAGTTTTGCTTGTCTGTGTTCTCCTTACGGTCTTCTACATGCAGGCACACGCACATACATATTGCATACCTATGTTTACCGCATGCACAGACGCAAGCATGCTTATGTACTGCATGTCACAAATTATGAGGGTTTTTAAAGGGAGGTGTTTTGTGCTGAGCAACAACCTGGAGCTTAACTTCTTGACACCAAGGGCTAACAAATCGAGGATTCCTTCTGCTGGCCTCATTTCTCTCCTGCTGGGAGAGTCTTAGTTATTGCATGGCTAAATCTCCCACTGGTGGGTTCCTGCATCATCATAATGATGTAGGTGATGCTCGGCAGTGTGGTAGGTTGGATCCAGTCTGTGAGTTTGCAGTGCACCTTTCATGGAGAGCAAAGTTAGCTATACTGAAGTTTAGCACAGTGGTCGGCTGAGAATACCGCCATAACCTGTGGGTGGGCCGTCGAGAAATCCGAGGCCAGAAGCCAGGTTCATTATGATTTTCTAATTCAAAACAATTTATGACATGGTTGATCTTTCTGAACATCACCGTCCTCCAGACACGTAAGAATAAAACCAGGACTTTGAGAGGCAAAGTTACCTTCTTTGTCCAAAGATTTCTCTAACCTTTACTCTTCACAGCTGGGCTTTATTCCTCTGCCCCATTACCCCTAAGGTCCCCACAGTCAACCTCATTCCCATACAACATATCCCACTTGAGAGGACAAAAGTCTACCTGGGACATAGATAATAACAAACCAACAGAAGCCACAGTTAAGATTTCTGAATGTTTTCCTAGGACTGGCGAGTACAAGACAGATAGTACTGTATTCACCTTTGTACAGTACTCCTCGTAAGACATGAAGTTAGCTTTACACGTGCTAAAGAAAGACACGAGACTCCTAAATTAGAGCAGGGGATTTTATTATTCCCATCAACAGCAGAAGTAATAATTTCAGTTTTTCATGATGGTTTCTGAAGCTCCAGTCCCCACAAGGATATACAAAGAGGCCCAGAAGATACCTGTATACATGAGCATAGTTTCCAGGCAAGATGGATACCCTGCCTGACTCCAGTTCCCTACTTCATAGTCAATAAAATGAGTTTTGGACATTAGCAACATTTTTTAGGTGTTCTGTTTCAAGGATATTAGAATGTGCAGTGAATTAAGGATCCCTCTGCAGGGACTGGGCTGCATCTTCAGCTTCAGCTCTGACCTCCTTCCTGGCTTGAGACCACAGAGCAGCTACCATAACAGGGTTCAGTAAAAGGCCCAGGAGGCGCAGTAAGAGACTGTGGCAGCCTTGGATTAGCAAGCAACGGCCAGACCTTGGATGGGCACAACTTCTCTCTCCTGGTGGAATGGTTTTTTTGCTTTTTCCATCTCTGGCCAAACCAGGTGTGCCTTGCCAAGGTGTGAGTCCCAGAAGGTATGGATGCAAGTGAAGATTATCATTCTTAGATTCAGATGAGAAAAGCTGAAAGGTCAGGGTCTGGAACCATGGACTTTCAGGTTGAAAATGATTTCCAGCTTCATTTTACCCAGTTGCCTTACTCTCTAGAAACATGAAAGAATATAAGAGAGAAGAAAAAATCTTGACTTGCCAATCTGCTGTATTTTATGAGCCTGAATACAACCAAGACAAATCTGGAGACACAGGCCACCTTGGCAATCAGCTTTTAAAGAGCAATGATTGATACTGATAAAGTTACAGAATAAAGGTTTCATTTGGTCTTCAAATAGCAGCAATCCATCCTGTAGCTCTACAGCCATCCTTTGGGCCATTTATTCCATTAGGAATCTTACAGAATTTTTGTCACCAGACTTTATATGAATTACTAGAAGGTGTGTGTAAAATAAAGACTACAGATATATTCTCAATCGTGAAGTTTTTTGTTTTTTGTTTGTGTTTTGTTTTGTTTTTTATTTTTTAGAGACAGGGTTTCTCTGTGTAGCCCTGTCTGTCCTGGAACTCACAGGCTGTAGACCAGGCTGTAGACCAGGCTGGACTCGAACTCAGAAATCCGCCTGCCTCTGCCTCCCGAGTGCTGGGATTAAAGGTGTGCGCCACCACTGCCCAGCAATCATGAAGATTTTTGTCCGAACTTTTACCAAGTCAGTAGATTACATTCATGTTGATATTTTTCCTCTATTCTTTTCTGTTAAGATATGTTTAAAGCATCTATAAACCACATGTATCAATCAATACAAACCTTTATATGAGGAGATGCATATGCAAAGATTCTGATTTTAAACAGATGTTTGCTAATGATGATTTAAAATGAGAATTTTGAACGAACATTAATTTCATCTGATACCTAATAGCCTTCCCAAACTATTCAGACCTAAGGGGTTAAAAAGAAACATCTTGCTAAGTTAGTCACAGAGGACGCTTATCTCATTACGTGTGTAGTTGGGGGTGGGGCTGCATGTGCTTGCGTGTGCTAGATCAGTGTGTGCACATCCCTACTATGCAGACCACTAATACTCTGGCCTAGTTTTCAACACACAATACCTTAAACTTCTGTTGTATGAAATATTTTAAAGGAGGGATTTAGAATAATTCCCTGGGTACAAACATTGACTGCCATTTGGAAAGCTTTCAGCTGAATAGATGGGTCTGGGGAAGCTTGAAGCTTTGAGAAGCTCCCATCTAGACATCCCCTAGGGTGAACAGCTGGGCTCTGTGAGTTCCAAGGCCCTTGAGCTGCTGGCATCCCCAAGCTGTTCTCTATGGCTTTTCCAGTACTCATTCCCCTCCAGCTCTCATGGAGGGCTTTTCTTCCTTGAAGACAGGTCTTAGTTAGGGTTTTACTACTGTGAACAGACACCCTGACTAAGACAACTCCTATAAGGACAACGTTTAACTGGGGCTGCCTTACAGGTTCAGAGGTTCAGTCCATTATCATCAAGGCGGGAACATGGGAGCCTCCAGGCAGGCCTGGTGCATGAGGAGCTGAGAGTTCTACATCTTGTTCTGAAGGCAAAGAGGAAGAAGACTGGCTTCCAGGCAGCTATGATAAGGGTATTAAAGCCCATGCCCACAGTGACACACTTACTCCAACAAGGCCACACCTGCTAATGGTGCTACTCCCTGGACCAAGCACGTACAAACCATCACAAAACACCAGCCTCTTTCCTTTTGTGTTCCCCCTTTCCTGTAAGGAATGTTTTCCTTCCAGACCTTGTAGGGCCTATTCCACACTTTTGCGGGCTTGATTCAGGTGTCACTACTTACGTATTTTGTTCTCCATGATACTTAAAATTTGCTAACTTGTCTAGTATTCTACTTATTTATTTTGCATATCATCTATCATTTCCTTGCAAAAAGGCAAGCAGCTTGAAGTCAGGAAGTTTTGCTTATGTCCTGCAAAGTTTAAAATGGCTTCAGACATGTAAGAGGAGACCAGATATATTAACTGAATATGAAAATGAAGCACAAAGATTAGCTCTACAGTGGCATCAAAACGCATGATGCTGTCTACAGAACGGACACGCCTTCTGAAGGGTGTAAGGATTCTAGCTGTACAGTCACAGCAGTTAAGATGTACTTACTGTGAGGAAATGTTCCCAAAGAAGGAAAGCAAGTGGAGCTTCTGCCCTTGAGAGATAACAAGCCAATTGGAGAGACTAAACATACACTGAGTGGAAAATAACAGTCTAGATCCACAGAGCATTATAGCGGCAGGGGTCAGCTCACGTGGCTTTAGCACAGGAGAAACTGTCAAACAGAAGCAAATCTGTATGAACCTGCACACTACCCAGCATTTAAGGGGACTCTCATACATGTAATGTGTACACTTAGAAACTCTGTCACATAGATATGGTGAAAGTATTGTCTGCAAGGTCCACACATAAAATAAAATCTCTGGGCAAATGCTTTGTTTCCTGAATAAATGCAATTCTTCTGAGTGGCAGCAGCAGCCACTCAAACCATGGTGGGAAAATTTAAGCATCGCAAGAACATTCTGAACAGATCTCTGAGCTGTGGTCTGGTGCCATCTGATGAAAACCAACTCTACCTTGTAGAGGTGGTAAGTGTCAGAAGGAAGTACAGTTAACTGGAAAATAACCTGTGACATGTTCTCTTGCTCCTTCGCCAGCACTACCCCTTTCTTTTCTTGTTACGATCCCCCCACCCCATTTTAAAACTCTCCCTCACATTCCTTAGATGGGCAAGGAATTCCTGCCCTCAGAGGAGAGCTGGCAGGAAGGTTATCAATCAAAGGAACTGGGAAGGAACGAACGAGCGTGTGTGTGTGTGTGTGTGTGTGTGTGTGTGTGTGTGTGTGTGTTCATTCCTAGTCCAGTGCTGACTCACTGTATGATCTCGGCCCCAAGAGCTTCAAGTTCTCTGGAAGAAGAGCACCACACAACACAGAGGCTTATTATGGTAGCATCGGCTGCAGTTTTATTTGTCTAAAAATAATCCCCACTTTACTTCTGTTGTTGAAGCTGCTGCCTCCCCCGCCCCTTCCTCTTCCCTCCTCCTTCTCTGTTTCTAGTTTTTCTTCCTCCCACTCATTAAACCTTCCAATAAAACAATAAAGAAGCTCGTGGAGCTGGGATAAACTTAAGTTCCAAAATAGAAAGACATGACTACGTAAACCTGCCTCTGATTAGAGACCAGCAGGTTTAGATAGTAAAGTCATATGCAAATACTAGAAGGATACTCCAGTGTGGTTTTCATTCCCCAGGAGGCATTATGCACATTGACATGGCTATTTTAGAAGACTCTTCCTGAGGTCAAACTGCATTGGACCTGGCACACAGTGAACTTGACTCCACAATGAAACTGTTTCATGATGCTCTTTTTTTTTTTTTTTTTTTTCATTTTGAAGTTCAGGGGTGAAAACAGATCCACAGGAAAAAGAAAACTCAGAATGTGCTCGCTGTCATGAATATGTTACAGCAGGTATACTCATGAATATACGTGTATAAATGTGAGCATACACACATTCTTATTCATAAATTACATATTGTTTGAAACAGTATGTACATTGAAATGTGTGCAATGGAATATTTAAAGGATGAATTAGGGTTAAAATAAATATCCCTTTAAATATGTCACTAATTGCCAGAGCTCCAAGATTCACAGCGTAACATAAGCATCAGTTGAGGGTCACCTTTGATGGCAATGAATCCCCGTACCAAAGATGTTTCTTTATAATGTCAAAGTTTTCTGCCAAATTCTTCTCAGGTGAGATTAGACCTGTGAGGTCTTAGGTTCGGTAGCATGCTGTCAAAGAGTCACCACTGGAAGGTCCACTTTGTGCCACCTCTCCCTGTGTGCCCTTGCTTTCTGCAATGCATTATGGGTTTAACTGTGGCTTACTGCATTTTCTTTGCAGGATTAGTTCTAAGTGTTTTGTGATGGCTGGTTAATTAAAACTGTATCATATAATCCTTGTGACCTTTCACAAAGCCTCTTGTAAATGTTGCAGATTGTATATGCTGAAAACCACCGAGTCAAGAGGATCCTTGACTCTGGGCGGAAGTGATCCTCTCCTTTTTTGTAACTTCTGACACGCAGACTCGTCGGCTACAATACTGTGCAAGTTTGTTACAGGAGACCTGTACTTACCACCAGGAAGACTTTCAAATGTAACGTGATCTCATTTTTGAAAGTATTTATTGCTGATTACTATCAGTGTTCATTTTCAAACACCTGCCTTCAGGGAGTAGACCCGTCCAAATAAGACCGGCCCATCTTGCCCACTGAGGTGACAATAGTCAAAGGTCAGATTTTACTTTCATCATGTTTTCTTCTCGTTTCTGCCACCTGTCAACATCCATCTTTCGCCAGTGGCTTATCATTTTTAAAGAGATGAAATAGAATACTTCTTTGATGCGTTGTATATGAAGTGAAATAATGGTGTGAAGTCAGCAAAACAACGAACAAGCTACAAGTAAGCAGATGAGATTAAAGTGCATTATTATTCTAGCTGAAAGAAATCACCCATGAAAGAGCACACACGCTAAGATTCTAGTTCTATGAAGCCCTGGAAAAGGCAAGCTAATCCATGGTGGCAGAGTCAGGGTAGAGGCTGCTCTTTCAGGTGTGAGGAGATAGGACTGACTGGGAAGGCCACCATGGGAACTCTTAAGAAGGAGAAGAACATTCTATTTCTTGACAAGGATACAGATTACGTGGGGGTATGCATTGCCAGAACTCATTGATATTATAGAATTAAGATCTATAGATTTTTATTGTATGGAATACAAGAGTTATGTATACTGCACTATACCACAATAAAATTTTAAAAGCTTCATAAATGGTTTGTAATGATGAATTTATAAGTAACACCTTATAAAGTAATTTAATTGCAATAAAGTTAGGAAGTAGATGGTAGAACGTGAATATTAGCACAGTAGGTATTTATAATAACAGGTGTTAGTCCGTTGTATACTGACTATGTGCTGTGTGCTGCACTATTGCTAACCCACAAAGAAAAAACACTTAGGCAGTCAAAAATCTGAGTAATTTCTCCTGTTACAAGTATGCAAGAGATGAAAGAGCTGAATTTGAAACTCAGATCTCTCTGATCATGGAGCCCAGCCTTCAACCACTAGGGTAAATTTCTTCTTAAAGAATAGTGTGAGTATTCCTGTCTGCCCAAGACTACAATGTCCGACAAATGTTTATCTCATGTGTACTCTAGCCCACAAAGCATGCTGTGTCCTGTTATTAGCTGCATAGGATTATTATTCCTGTCTTCCTTATATATGAGGACTTTGAGGCTCAGAGAGGCTGAGCATCTACCTCTAGGTCACACAGGAAATGTCAGTGTACAGTTACAATCAAGAGCAGGGAAATCCAAGGTTTGTTATTTCTACAGCTGGTGATTTTGACAGTAGAGAGAATTTTAAAATCACACATTCCTAGGTGCTGTATTTAGTTGTTGTTGTTGTTTTTTTAAAAAATCATATCCCAGAGTAATGTGTAAAAATAAGACCAACGGTAATGCAAAAAAAAAAAAAAAAATCACTATCTGTCTCAACTTTTCCCTGCTCCTCCAATGAGACCCCACTTTAGCCTCACTACCCACGCTTCAAGTTCCACGTAATTGTCTTATTTTTAAAACCGAGCAGAGAGGTGACCTCTTGTGGTGATCATCAAGACAGACAGGAGTCACCACCTGTAGATCTTGGTTTCCTTCTTGCATCTTCTGCTGTTTGGCTGCAACGTTAGATACAAAGGAAGGGACACCTGGAGCTCTTTAGCATTTGTAACTTTAGAGCTGACCTACTTTTCTAGCCACTCTGTAACCGGAGATCAGTTCCATACAGTTCAGTTCTGTGATTCTCTTAAGCACCTGGGAAGATCCGGCACTGCCATGTGATTCATAGCACTTCATTGGAACGCTGACGGTAACTATACAAAATAGCTTATTATACAGTGATATTTTCCAAGGAACCTAGAGATTTCACTCAATTATATGCAAAGTGATTTGCCAAGGAAATCCAGGTCTTTGTTTTGTCAAGAAAAATGAATTGAAAGCAACTTTGTACCCAGTTATGTAAAATGCACCACCTATGTACAGATGTGTTCAAAGGATACTCTGTGCCTTCCACGAGACGCCACAAGACTGTACACGGCCTGCAGTGTTCATACACAACACCCATTATGTCCTGAGGGAGCCATGAGGTTGGAAGGCAGTGCATATGTTACAGCTTCATCTCACTCAGCAGAGAGAGCATTGTGCCATTACAAAGGTCATTCTTTGAAAATGCCTCAGAAATAAACATGGCCGTATTTGGAGTGGAAGGTCAAAGGTGGTCTGTGAGGGTGACATTAAGAGGGAACAAGAAAAATCAGTTAATTTGTCAAACTGGGAGAACAAACACAGATGGGGGGAGGGGAGGGTGTACAGAAGGGAGAGTTCAGGTAGTGGTGGAGATGGAGGAGTGAAGCGCTCCAGAAACTAGCTTAGCAGCTGCTGCCTACTCCTACCCTCTAAAAGGAGCAGAGAATGTAGCATGTAGCATGTAGCATGCAGCGTCTTGTATATAGCGATGTAAGTGCATATGCTTCTTTTGAGATTCATGTTCATTGTCTGCGATATTTTTAGGTTTTAAAATAGCATTGGCTCTGGTATCCAAGGTTAATTGTACGACTTCTTTCCTGCCAACAGTTTGAAGTGCCTCGAGATCATCAGGGAACATATTTTATCTGTCCCCTGTTGTGTAGCAGTTTCTTCGGAGACTGAAGCATTCTTTCTGCAGGAAGCTCCTTAAGCAGGAAGGTAAACAACCCAAAATAGCTTCAAGAAGTCCCTGAAACTGACAAGGCTCACTATTGCTCCTCCCTCCAAGAGTAAGCAATAAAAGCTGAGACTCACCCTCAGACAAGCATAGCTGCAAAGAAGACTCTGATGTTGGACCAGCTGCTTGGAAGAAGCAGAAACCAACAAAGTAACCTACAAGAGGATTGGACCAACGGAGTACATGTGAGTGCGGCCCACATAAACAGCCTCCATTGATCACTCCCTGCTAGGAGGAGAAGCAAAAAGATCAGCACAGGGCAATGAGGGGTGTGTGAGAAAACTTTCTGCGAGGATCCTCACCCCAGCTAGGAAATCCACGGTAACACCAAAGTCCAGTCTGGTGAACCATGAGTTTTATTGGGTTGATTTACAGGAATATAGGTGAGGGATTCCTTACAGGAGAAATGACTCAGAGACAGCTATATCACCAAAGCCCACTCTAGCATGCGTGACAGCTCACAAGCTGGGAACCCAGAGCACACTGCACAGCCTGCAGGCAGCTGGCACCACATTGTCCCAGTTTTCTGCCAAGCAAGAGTTCAAGGTCTCACGATCCTGGTCCATCATCCTCTTCCTGGAGGCCCTCATGGAGTCACGTGCTGTGATCTGTAGTTAAACAGAGGGTGACCCAGACACCAGCTCAGGGACAGCCATTCACTGGAAGTCATTCATTGGAGCTGGGGAGCAGGGTTTCCAATGGCAGTGAGTATAGAGGGTGTAGAAATGACTTCTGGGAGACTGTGTCAGAGAACAGCTTGTTGCCTGGAATAGGGGAACTAGATTAAATAGCTTGAGTTGAGGGAGAGGAAAAAGGCCAAGGGGAAAGTGTTGCAGGCAGGGGTCTTCCCAGCTTATCAGCTAGTTAGCAGACTGTCAGTCACATGGTTGGTGAGAAGCCAGTTCTCTGGTGGGGGAAATAGATGCCTAACTGGATTTACATCCCCTTTGTCTCTATGGAGTTGAGTAGGTCCCAGCCTGATTTGGGTGAGGAGTGGCCCTGCTCCCTCTGCGCTGTCCAGGGTATGGGCATCTGTGTATCTAAATCTTGTGACTATTTGGACCTCAGAAGGTATCTATAAGACCTAGTACCAAACTGGGTGTCATTCAGCTCACAAACTTGTCTTCAGCCAAGTAATTAAATGAGCTCTAAGACTTATGAGCACCCTGAACCTTCTCGTGTAAGTGTGCAGCTTGCTCTGACCCAGTTCCAGGTTTTCTCCAGCTCAGTCTCATTGATGTCACCACTGGTACAAGTGACTGGGTCCTTATCAGAGTCCACCTGGTTCCACAAACAGAGGAAGGGACATGACTGCCAGTGGAGCCTATTCGCCTTTCAAGCCTCACCCACCCCCAGTTCCCATGTCTTCCTTACCAGCGAACATGTTGGCAACCACACGGACTATGGAGAGCCACTTGGTGCCAAATTTCTCTACTTTAGCTTTCAACCTTTAAAGAAGAAGCATTGTTGAATGCAAATTTGACTGCAATGATTATATAGAGAGAAACAGTATCTCTGTCATGTGAAATTTAGAAGAGGCTTAGATATAAATTCCAGGGCATACATGTCAACACATTCCTAAATCCATATTCAGGGCCTTTAAAATAATGTCTACACAGCATGTTTATGATCAAGTGTTTATCTGCGTTGATAGATCCCCAACAAGTCTCTCTCACACTTGGTAAAACCAGTATGCTAGGACTCTAGGAAAAAGTCTACAAGATCCTGTACCAAAGAAGCATCTTTCTCCTCAGATTTCTCCACAGAGAAGTTATACAACAAACCCATTACTTGGACCAAGTAGTGCGGTGGACAGCCTGCGTTTGTTTCAAGCTAGGACTGAGTATCTGCACGAGTTTCATATTTGGAAACACATAGGCTTTACCTGACTGAGCTAATTAACATATTTAATTCTCACCCACCACATTTAAAGCAACCCACAATGTCACCCATGATTTTTAGCTGTAAAGGATTTCATAATCAATGCTACAAAAGTGTTGTCTGAGGTATATGATCAGCTTGGCATCGCAAACCCAGAGTATCTCAAAAGTGACTCACTTTAAAGGCTTGGAGTGAGTGCTCAGTAGATAAAGCACTTCCTGGGTAAGCACAGGGGGTTGAGTTCAAATCCCCAGACCCCATGTAAAGCTGGGCATAGAGGTATGTTTCTGTAATCACAGTGGGGTTTGGGGATAAGGGAACTAGAAACGGGAGAATCTCTGGAACTTTACAGACCAACCAGCCAGGACTCTGGAGTACCACTCGAAAGGTGAATGCCAGGGAACAAAGGAGGGGCCCTGGCAGAAGATAAGGGCTATTGCCTCAAACAAGGTGAAGGGTGATAATTGACACTCTAGGTTGTCCACTGACCCCCATGCTTGCACCAGGACACACACATGTGCACCACCCCATTCCCACCCCAACCTCTTGCTGCTCATCTACATACCACACCCACAAAATTGTAAAAATTCATTCATTTGGGGAAGAAAATTACATAATTTGTGTGAAGCTCTGGTTTAGATAGATGATAGTTAGCAACAAATACCTATTAAATTCCATTTGTATTTGAATTATCATTGCTACAGCTGCACAATGATAAAAATTATATGAGAAATTTAGTTACATCATTCCCTCCTTAAGATAAAGAAGCCCAACGGACAATGTGTTTTCCCATCAAAGGTTTGGTGGTATTTTTTTGTTGTTGTTGTTTTTTGCCAACCTCCAAATACACTTTTATTGTAAAATCTATTAAATCTGTAGCTGCTGTTCCCTTTAGGAGCTGCTGATTTTGGTTCATGTGTACACATTTTTCAAAGAGTTACATAGTAGCTGTAGTAGCTATTTCTGATTGACAATATCTGGAGTGAATTACAATCCAGAATTAGAGGACTCACCTGTAATCTAGATCTTGCGTCTGGAAGACACAAGTTTCAGGTGTGGTGGTACACACACCTCTAATCTGGGCCACACCTGCTGCTGGAGATCTACATAAGGACATTGGAAGGAGGAAGATTCAATCTTGTTCGCCTGTGAACCTTGTGGGACCAAGCGACTGCTAGATCCTCTGGTTTTCATTCACAGCTACTGCTGACCATTGTTGGGGAGTTGGACTACAGACTGTAAGTCATTAACAAATTCCCTTACTATATAGAGACTACCTATAAGTTCTGTGACTCTAGAGAACCCTGCCTAATACAGTAGCAGATTTTCAGTATCTTTTTAAAATTGTCTTCTTAGGAGAAGATGCCCATCTCCTGCCCCCTCACTGCTCCTCCTGTATCATGAGGTTTTCTTTCCCTGTGACTTTTCTCAATGCATCACCTGTCACTCATAGTCTGACCCCACTTCCCTCCCAACCACCAATGTCTTAGCTTTAGATTTTCCCAGTTCCTAGCCCTTGCTTTCTACAGTAAAATTAAAATGCAGCAACAGAAGTAAGTCTGAGTTTTGGGATCTGTTTCTGCTTTATAAGTTCTGCACCATACCTGCCTAGTTATGCACTCTGAAAGCCGTGTGCATATCTGATCCATCTTTTCATTCTTGTATAAAAGTATAGAACATGGCTTAGTTCATGGATCAAGGTATTTGAGTCATTTTCTTGAAAAATAAACAATTTTCCTTTTGCATTTCCTGGATTGTTTCTTTCAGCAGAATCCAAGATACCACTTCAGTGCTACTGAGACGGGAATTCAAAGAGAGAAAAAGTCGATGTTAATAAGTTATAGTCAGTCATTTGCTTAGGGATTTTGCATCATCTTCAAAATGAGGCAAAACAAAAGGGTTTTATATGGAGTTTCCCTGTGCCTGTTACAGAAATTCCCAAGGCAGCTAGGGACTGTCTTAGCCAGGTTTTCTATTGCTGCAATGAAACACCATTACCAGTTGGGGAGAAAAGGGTTTATTGAGCTTATACTTCCATGTAATCATCAAAGGATAATAGGGCAGAAACTTAAATGGGAAGGAACCTGGAGGCAGGATCTGATGCAGAGACCATGGAGGAATGCTGCTTACTCGCTTGCTCTCCGTGGCTTGCTCAGTCTGCTTTGTTATAGAACCCAGGGCCACCAGCCCAGGGATGTCCTCATCCACAAGTGGCTGGGACCTCCCTCGTCAATCACTAATTAAGGAAATGCCCTATAGGCATGTATACAGATGGATCTTCTGGAAGCATTTTCTCATTTGAAGTTTCCTCCTTTCAGATGACTCCAGCTTGTGTCAAACTGACATAAAACCAGAGTGCTGACCTAAGAGATTGCCATAAGATTTGTGAGAGTGGTCACAAAGAGTCCCATTACCCTCCCACTGTAGGGAAAGTCATTCACCCAGGAGTCAGTCACAGGCACACTTCAGAGGAAGCTAACATGAGTCAAGACAAAAGGAAGGCTTATATGTTGGATGGCATGCACATAAAGAAATAGCTACAAATCCTTAAAGATTTAATAAATAATATAATTAGCCATCTAACAAATTATATTTTAATTCCTTAATTTACTTGAATATAATTAAAATTTCTGCAACTGTTCAAGATAGTGGGAGTTACAAACTAAGACCGTCTCTCCTTGTCTTTACACAGATGACATAAGCTGCAATCTGACCTAGCTATAGTAACAGGGCAGATACAATATAGACAATGCACTGGACCCTGATCAGCGGAGCCAGGAAGAACAATTGATGGGCAATTCATGAACTATTTAATATTCTCACATGCCTGATTATACCAGAAAAATGGTGATGGCTAACTTATATCACCTATGAGGAATCATTTTTAGATATGTGTACCTGTGTAAGAGGTTAGCCTTTCAGGATGAGACCCCCTCCCAATATGAGTGGGCATCACCTCTCTATCCTTTTTGACTGGGATATTCATCTTCAGCTGCTTGCAAGCATCACAGCTCTTAATTCCAAGGCCTTCAGATTGACACTTGCCACAGCCTATCACGCCCAACAGCCTTTTCCTAATCCTTAGATCCAGACTGTTGCTAAAGTACATCAGCAGCGCTGTTTCTGCAGCCTGCACACAGCATGCACTGGCCCTATTCAAATCATGACATCCCACCACTCCTCTCATAGGTCTGTGTATACCATGGAGGTCCCTTCTCTCCAGAGCCTTGAGTGCCAAGACTCCACAGGTCGTGAACTGCCAGAAAAGTAGAGAAAGGAAAAATCTCTAAGCTTTTTTTTTTTTTGAAATTCACTTTGCATGTACTTCTCTGGTGAACTCTCATATTCTGGAACATTGGTATATTAATAGCCCACATGACTTTAAAAGTTCACTCTGTATGAAATTTTCAAAGAATGAATAAGAAAAAAACTGAAAAGTTTTTTAGTTAGCGATCCATTTGGGACAATAAGAGTCATCCTTAGCCTCTACGGTAGAGAGATCCTGCAGTAGGCGAGTTTATAACACAAATGTGCCTTCCATGGTGTTATTTTCTACAACCCAGTAATGATTTGCCCTGGGCTGTGCCCCTGTGAGTAGACTTAGGGGAGAAAATGGGCTCAGGGTGAGGGAAGGGACTACAGCATGTGCAGAGCTTAGTAACCTGGGTGAACAGGACAGGCTGCAGGGCAGAAGGTGGCAGAAAAGAAAAGAGACTTGCCCAGGCTGACCTTTACCTTCTGAAAGTGCGATGCATTCCTTAGCATCCCCAAAAGCTTAGCAGGCCAGCTTTTGCTGGCCACAAAGCAGTGTGCACGGTCATCCGGGCCACCGTGTACATCCTGTCTAAGGCTGTGCTTCTCAGAAGGTGTCTGGGTTGCTGAGTGGCACATGACCTGATCTAAATTTGGAAGCTTCTCTCTCTTTGTAAGAGATTTCAGATAGAACACACACACACACACACACACACACACACACACACACACACAATGACCTTCAGTTCACCCACCCACCCCTTCCCTTGCACGTCACCCACCCTTCCCTGAGGAGTCTGCCGACACATTTTAGCCTAGAACAAGAAAAACAGGCCTCAGAGGTAATTTTAGGATACCATCTCTCAGGAGGCACAAAGCTACTTAAAATTTCTATAAAAGAACAAAATCTAAGTGACATTGGTTTTTAGTCCATTAGGTTTCTACTGTAAGGACTATATCTGACAGGCTAACCCATGAGGAGTGGGTGACAGAGCAGCAAGAAGGTCCCCTCTGGCTCACCCACTATTCTGCAGTTATGCCCATCTTTGGCTCTAACACCCTGAGGGGCTCAAAGGAGACATCCCTACACAGCATGATTTCTGGGTTACTGTGGTAGTCAGTGCAGTGTCTATAGCAAACAGACCTAGTAATACCACACACTCCAGACAGTAGTAAGAAATGAACTGAATTCTGTGGAGGCAAATACTTCTTATTATAAAGTGCTGTGCAAATGCTTATTAGAAATATTACCTTCTATAGCAAGAAATTACAGGTTTGTTGTAATCTGGTCTTTAAGCACTAAAATGACATAGTTATAAAAACATTATGAAATCCCAGGCTTTGCTGTGATTTCTTAGCCTGCTACTTATACTTCATTTGTGTTTCTCCCCCCCAACCCCCCAGTTTTGCAGGAACTCACTGATCAAACAGCCACGCTCTTGGCAGGGCATACTTTATTTTTCTAAGAACTAGAATCTATGATACCTTAAGATCTCCCCTAAAATGACTTGATGCTATGATTATGTTGTTTTTGAAAAATTTCCCGGAGCAAGGACTCACATCTACTGCTGCTTTGAAACTGTATATGTGATCAAAAAACATTTTGGGGAACAACTGAGCAATGAGCATATCTTTGAAATAGGGCTGGTATCTCAGTTAGTGTCCTGATACGCAAGCAAAGCTTGGCCTGTGGGAACTGGGAACAAGCTCTTCCAGCCGCTGCATTGTTATGGTACACAATGAACAAGATGGCCCTGAACACTCAAGAGCTCTTCTTGGAGGCGCCTCTGTGGACCACTGCCTTGTTTTTCTATCTAAAGTGTCTGAGGTTTTTTTTTTCGTCGTCGTCGTTGTTGTTCTATATAAAACATGAGATTTCCAAAGAGCCAACCTCCAAGGCTTTCTTCAAATCTGATTTCATGTTCTGTATATCTTTTTGTCAACAACATCTTGTGTCCTCTAAGGTGAGCATTAAAACATGGCCGTTGTCTTTAAGAGTTTTGTCTAACTGCAGAAATCCAGCTTACACACTAAGAGAGCCACAAGATGTTCCTAGGTCTGCAAAGCTGTGTATATAAATTGTCTATGGCTGCTAGTCACTGAGTATGCTTCCCTTAAGCCATGCTCTGTTACATTAACAAACAGACCTTCGAATCTCAGTGGTTATTAGAACAAACACGTGACCATCAGGCCAATGAATACCTGTAGCCATTGTCTGGGCTTTCCTTTACATAATAGTGTTTAGGCTCCTCCTGTCTTGTGATGCCACCTCTAACCACGTGGTTTCCAGAGTTACTGAGTCAAGAAGAGAGGGGGCGAAGGTGTCCCCAGCTCTGAAAGGCCTCAACATGGAAGTGACAGGTGTTACAGAAATCATTTCCTCAAGGCATCGGCCAAAATAAACCAAGTGGTCTTAGCCAATGCTGGTCAGCTGGCAAATGAGAAGGACCTAGAGAGTGGAGCCATCATTGCTTTTAGATGCCTCTGCTTCCTCTGAAGTCCTAGTCCAAATTTTGGACTCAGATCCCATTGTGGCTTCCCAGAGAGAAAACAAGAGACTACTGTTGCCTCTTTCTCCTCCTGGTTCCTTGTATTCGTCCTGAAGATGGGGCTTACTGCTCTGGGAGATTCACCTGCTGCTCAATCCTTCATCCTTTAACATGTGTCACTTCTGATATTAAACTTAATTCTGGAGTTATATATCCCCACTTTAAACACTTCAAACACGGCAGTTATTTGTCATACAAATACAGACTTGGAAATCCAAGGACTGTGTTTACTCTTACATTCTAAGAATGGTTTCATTTCTCACCCTTCCTTGGTTTCTGTTTCACCGAATTAGGCTGAGATTGCTAAGTGGGTCCATTTCTTTTTGACAGAAAATATTCTCCTTGGAGCTGCCCGTGTGAGCAGGAAAGGTGAGGGAAGCAGCCAGGAGTCCGGTTCGCAGGCTTTCTAATGCTGCTTTAATTTTATTTAATTTGATTCCTTTAATGAAGTTGCTCATGATGTGGTGACCCCCCCCCAACTACAGATTTATTTTCATTGCTACTTCATAACTGTAATGTTGATACTGCTATAAGTCATAATGTAAATATCTGTGCTTTCTGATGGCCTTAGGCAAACCCTATGAAAAGGTCATTCAAATCCCAAAGAGGTCGTGACCCTCATATTGAGAACCCCTGGCTTAGCGGTCTAGACCAGTTCTTACTCACTCTTTCTTCCTGCTGCCTACATAAACCTGGACGTACGTGCAGCCTAGACCGTGCAGTTTCCTCTTGGCCCTCCTGGCTGACATTTACCCCTACTGTGAGTCCTAGAACAATTTATATGTGCCCATTATGTCATCTGTCACTTAGTGGTATAAATTGGGTTTCCTCCTTTAGAGTGACAACATACCTGACTCATTTCTATGCCATTGTCCTGGAGTCCTAAAGCAGTGCTCTGTCAGCAGGTACTCCACAAATATTCAGAGAAAGCAAGCGCAAAGACGCTCTGTGCTGTTCTTTAACACCGGGAAAGAATGTACACAGAAATGGAGAGGGGCTACAAGACCGACACGGTGAGTCTTGATGTGCGCACGGACATTTATTATAATACCCTCTCTACTTTTATGTGTTGGTTTGAAACTTATCATAGGACTTTGAATAACATCAATAATCCAATGTTTTATTAAAAAAAAAAAAAAACTTTAATGAAAGAGTGGGTGTTATTGAAAAGATCTGCCACCGCAGATGGTTGGGCAGAAGACTATGTTCTAATAGGTTGAATTCACAACAAGGAGATTATAAATTAGTCTACAAATATTTTGCAGTCCCAGGTTGTTGCAGTGTTTCCAGGCCGCGAACTCTGTGGGGTTCCTCTCACTACTGATGTTAGTGCTCTCAGGTTGGTATGGCTCCGGTTCGGGCTCCAGCTCTGGTTTCAGCTTTGTATCCCGCCCTTTCTTCCTGCACAGTTCTGTTCTCTTTGTGCTACTTACAAATCAGGATGATTTTCTAACACAATTTCTGTAAATCGTCATGGAATACTAATATTTCTATTCGGTTTTATCAGCTGAGCCAGAAGCATGACTGCTGAGAGCCTCACCTTTTGCTCACTGTGGCCTCCTCACATGTGAAATGCTTGTAAAATAAGCTTCTTATTTGAATATAGTTTCTTATTCACAGGTATGAAGGCAGTCCTCACACATCTTGTACTTACTGTATCCTGTTATTAATATCTTTTTTTGTTTGTTTTATTTGTTTTTGTTTGGTTTTCAAGTCAGGGTTTCTCTTTGTAGCTTTGGTTATCCTGGGACTTGCTCTGTAGACCAGGCTGACCTCAAATTCACAGAGATCTGCCTGTCTATGCCTTCCTGGCTCCTCAGTGCTGGGATTAAAGGTGTGTTCCACAACCGCCTGGTGTTATTAATACCTTAACGGGGGTACAGTAAATAGGACTAATTAATTAAATGGATAATTACTGTTTTGCCTATACATCATTCAGACTTTCTGGATTTTGATTCAGTACACCATCTAGTATCCACCCCTTAAGTCTGCTGGCTGTGGGAAGTGGAGGAGCTCCGGGTGAGTGACGCGCCGGGTGAGTGTGTGCTGTTGACATGCTCAGAGGGAAATAAATGTGTGGAATGAAGAATGTTCAGATGGGAAGTTCTGCTCCATTTGCAGCTATTGGTCGTGCATGTAGAAAATTCCCTCCATAGCTTCTTACAGAGTGAAGACTGTGCCCCTGAAGACAAGTATTCCTGCTGAGATTAGCCGAATCTGTCTCCTTGGTCCAGCTGTCCACATTCACCCAGTGTCTTTGCTTTATCTACATGTGACCCCACCTCCCTGTTCAACCCCCTAATGCTGAGACACTTTCCTGCTGAGAACCCAGTCTACCTGATCCTAGCTTTGTATCTGTCTAACTGTCTGTCTGTCTGTCTGTCTGACTGTTCTTTTCTTTATTTCCTTACTACTCCCAAGTCAAGACCAATTCTCTGGAGGCCAAAACCTTTGCAGATGCTCATGTGTGAAACAATTTTTTTTTTAATGAAAAATATTTTTGAGATTATAACTTAATTATGTCTCTTCAAACTGTTCCATATATCCTTCCCCACTGTCCTTCAAATTCCTGGCCTCTTTTTTTCCACTGTTATTGCAGACATATATGCATTTATATGTACATATATAGTCCTAAATAGAACCTGTTGAGTCCATATAATGTTACTTGTGTATATGTTTTAGGACTGACTGCTTGGGACTGAGCTACAAATTGGTGTGCTTCTCCCCAGAAGGACCACCTCTTCTCCCTGGGGAGGATCACCTCTCCCACTCCCAGCTTTCCTCAGTCTCCTGTAGCTCTTTGTGTAAGGTTGAGGCCTAATGGGCTTTTCCTTGTAAATGAACACTTTTGTGTTTTACCTCTAAGCTACAATATCAACCCAATTATTTTTGAATATTCATATATTGATACCCCACAGAAAACAAATAAACAGTAAGTAAATAAATAAAAAATTAAAGATGCAAACCATAGCACCCTGACTTATGGCCAGGAGCAAGATGGAGGCATGGCCCAGGAGAGCTGCATGTTCAGGAAATGGCTGTTTACAGCTTGCCAGTGCTCAAAGGGGCCTGCTTGGCTTAAGCACAGGCTGAATAATCTTGCCAAGGCCCAATCAATTTCTGGCATGCCAGCCACACTGTCTTCACCTTGAGGTCCTGACATTACCTCCACTCTTTCCAAGGGGATTGCCAGCCACTGCTGCAGCAGAAAGAATCGTGGGCAAAGCCCTGTACTGGCCATGGGAAGGACTAAGAAAGCAGTTTGTAGCTACACAAGTCTCCTGGGCAGCAACTTATGAAAACTCCATTGAAGTGCCTCAGAGGAACGCTGACTCCTGAAAAGTTGGGGCAGTGGAAAGTGAGCTGAGAGATGTTCCCTGACAGAGAGTGTCACCACAGGAGAAAAGAGGAACCACCAAAGAGACCGGAAGTTACAAGGGCTGAAAATCCAAAAAGAAGATACCCCACTGAGAGTAGGGGCAGAAATGGAGAACCCAGCTGAGCATAAGAATAGGTTTTTCTTCGAGAGATTTACCTGCATCTGGGATCCTGAGAGGCTAAGCAGGGTCTTTTGGGAACAGGCAGAACTCATACTTTGTATTATGATTTGGTAGACTGGTCACCCTACTGGGTGAATATGTGATGATCAAGACAGAACCCTCCAGCGACACCCACAGACTGTATATATGCTATACAGAGAAGGGCTTTAATGTGAGGGATGGTAATAGACTACCTGTCTTAGCCCAGCATCATCACAAGTGTATTCATAGAAGGAGCAGAGAACCCTACGGTTGAAAAGGGCAATGTTATTACAGACACAGAGAAAGAGACTGGGGACAGTACACAGCTGGTCCTGAAAATGGACTAAGGCTAAGCCAAGAAAGTTCCCTCCAAAGGCTTATTCAAGGAGGTAGCTTCTCCCCAAACAGAGGTCTCTCTTTGACCTCTGCCCAGACAAAGCCAGGCCAGACTGCTGACACCCAAAACTGTGAGTTGGTCAACCCAAGATGCTTCGAGCCTCAAAGTTGGTGGTAATTTGTCTGGAATAGAGAGCTAATAGAAGCCTATTTGTAAGGCAGAGACTAAGCCAGGGGTAAACATAAAACTCAATTCCTAATGATCTCAGCACACAGCTGGACTAAAACATGAGCGGCCAAGTAGAGGGGAAGGCAAATCATCTGGAGGTTTCTCTGGCGGTGTCCATAAAATAAGTCATGAGACAGACAGACAGACCACATGCTGGAAAACTCAGGGAGAACCGATTGGGGACTGCTGATCCAGACACTAGAATTAAGAAAGCTACACAGCTATGATTCATATGATTTAAAGAGCTTAGCATGATGGAAAGAGATCTTGTTAAATTCAGAATTGCATAGAGAATTCAAATCTTGCAAAAAGGAAACATTTTTGAACTGAAAAACAAAAAAATAAAAAAAAATATGAAAAACCTAACATTATAAACTCGATAGATGGGTTTGCTAACAACTTATTCATGGTAGAAGAGCTGATTTGCATACTCTAAGGCAGCAAACAAAAAACATCTCAAACGAACTATGAGAGAAAAATAGTGAAAATAAAAAGAAGGGTTGGAAACACTTGTTTATAATATTGGCCATCATTTTTATAATATAGGACTGGAGACCCAGCCTAGTGGTAGAGCAGTTGCTTGGCATGCAGAAGAATCTAAAAGCTCTAGCGTTTAAAAAATCTGATATTTATGGGGTTGGAATTTCAGCCTGGAGGGGGACAGAGAGCAGGAGAGAGAGAAGAGAGAATTTTCTAAACTGATGGGAAACATCAAGCTAGAGGCTTGAAACTTAGCAAATAAGAGCTGAGCAGCACAAGCCATGACAAAACAACAACAACAACAAAAACAAACAAAAAACAAGACACTACTGAAGAGAGAGGAGAGGGAGAATAATGGAGATGGGGATTTCTTTTTTTCACAGAAAATACCAATCTCATGAAGATGTCAATTATTTGTAAGTTAATAAGTTTAATGTATAAGCAGTAGTAAGCTATTTTTCCAAACCTTGAAAAATTATAGCATTTACTTAAAAGAAGAAACAAACAACAAAAGAAAGAGAAGCTGATTAAGAAATTGTGATGGTTTGTATATACTTGGTCCAGGGAGTGGCACTGTTTGGAGATCCTTCACCCTAGCTGCCTGGAAGTCAGTCTTCCACTAGGAGCCTTCTGATGAAGATGTAGAACTCTAAATCTGCTTGCACCAAGCCTGCCTGGATGCTGCCATGTTCCTACCTTGATGATGATGGACTGAACCTCTGAACCTGTAAGCCAGCCCCAACTAAATGTTGTCCTTATAAGAGTTGCCTTGGTCATGGTGTCTGTTCATAGCAGTAAAACCCTAACTAAGACAGAAATGATTAGGAAAACCTAACCCTACCAAAACCAAATACACACACACACACACACACACACATACGCTCTAATACACACATACATGCATACATACATACATAATTAGAAAAACACTGCATGAGGCTGCCATGGTGTCACATGTCTGTGATCCTAACACTCATGAGGCTAAAACAAAACAAGAAGATCAAGAGTTTGAGGGTAGCCTGGCCTCGTAATGAGTTGTGAACTAGTTTCAACTTCAGATCCAGACACTGTCGAAACAGAAAACAAATAAAATACAAACAAAAGAAAACAAGGAAGAAAAAAACACAATATTAACATGTAAAATGGAAAAATCTGAAATGAGTCTGACAGACAACTTAGGGTAACTCAGGACTTTAAGTAAGGCAGCAAGCATAACTACAGAGCCATGTGTGAAGGGTAAAGTTGGGTCCTCACACCAAAGGATGGGGTTCATTTGAAATCAGCCAGGATTTAAATGCAAGCATAAGTTATATAAATTCTAGAAAAGACCATAAGTAAATCATTCTATAACCTGGAATGGGACAATTCTTACAAATTATGACTTAAAATCCAGAATCACAAAGAAATAATTTAGCATATGGTTTATGTATATTATGTGTATGTGCGCTTGTGTTATGTGTGTTGCACATACTCCGTGTCTGTACTGTATATGTGTGTGATGATAGGATATGTCTACAGTATAAGGCAAGTGTTCTATCATCAACATGCACCCTAAACCTTGTAAATTACTCTCCAATTAAAGGACCGTTTAACTTCATTCAATAAGAAAAGCAATTAAAGCTATTCTTTAATTGGCAACAATGAAATCTAATTGCCATCCTTGGGTTGGCAAAAATCTGCAAGTGTGACAACTTGTTCCCCTGATGAGGCTGAAGGAAGGCAGACACTGTCGGGTACCATCATTGTGGATACACGAAGGGGAGAGCTTGTGGAGGATAATCTTACTTCTAGAAACTGTTTCCTAAGCTGTACTGGAAAAGGCATACCGCTATGAAGCTATTTGTTGCAGTATTCAGGGAATAAATAGCAAATGACTGAGCCTAAATCTCTACCAGTGGTTGAGTTAATAAAGGCAAGTATCCAAAGACTGGCCATGCTAAACTTCACTAAGCAATCTCAATACACAAAGAGTGTGTTAGCTAAGAACACACACCTGTGGGGAGATGCAACAGGAAGGCAGCAACATGTTCTCACAAAGCACTAAGCCTGGTGGTGCTAAATTTGTTTTGCTTTTGCTTTATAGGAAGTGCGTTAGGTAGAAAAGGGTTAAAAGCGTGGAGCGCAGATAGCAAGATCCAGAATACAGGCTTTGTAAACCAAATCGCATAAAATTAATTTATTTCTCTAACAAATATATTACAGAAAAGAGAGAGAAGGAGGAAGGGAGGGAGGGGGAGAGAGAGAGAGAGAGAGAGAGAGAGAGAGAGAGAGAGAGAGAGAGAGTTGACTGTAGACTAGTGCCTATTAGCCGAATCTTCAGGAGTAAAGCAGAGTCTCTAAGGAATTTATGGCCGAGGGTGACTTGTGTATTCTGTGGGCAGATGCAGTTTGAGATCCATGGAGGGAGTCTCCAGAAAGAAAGCCTCCAAAAATGAGCAGAAGTGAAAACCTTCATGACCAACCAGACTTCCCTTCCACGATTTACACTCAATCAATTTAACTTGTAAAATGTGCAAGCTGGTTTGAGGCACCTGTGGGGCAGAGCTCACAGTATGCTGTCCCTGTCTAGGACTGTCTCTCCCTAGAACAGTGCCCTGAGGTTAAGCTCTTGCTATTGCAGACTTTAACTATTTGCACTCAATACAAATGCCATTGTGTAAGTCAGGTCATGCAGAAACACTTCCCATATGTTACACCATGTGGCATTGAGGTGGCCCCAGTTTAGGATTCATTTCTATTGCACAAGTAAGAAAACAAATTCCAAGACGCTAAAGATATGCCGGATCCCATGGACGAAACGTGATAGACTGGGCTGGCCTGACTTACCTTTTTCTAATTAATGGTGACAACTGTCTCACCCTCCCTCCCATCCTAGAGTTAACCCTCTCATTAGGAAAGGTCCTATTAGACTCGGCACTAAAAGTAGATCTTGTCAGGTATTTTTTCCCCTACGCCTCAGATAAGAGTTGAAGGCAAAAGGAAACTCTTTCCTCCCCAGTCATTGAGAGGCATTCAGATTAAAATGACACCCTTGTCAAGGTGCTCTTAATGCCAGAGCTATACAAACGCAGACAGATGATGAAGAGGGGTGAAAAGGAGGTGTCCCTGGAGTAACTAGACATCGCTCTAAATGGAGCCTGTTCCCCCTAATGATCACCGTCTCCACTGTCTTCCATCCTAATGAAGAGTAGCATCTGACTGCTAGGCAGAATCTATTTTGTTCCTTCTTTTGGGTCATGTAGTTGCCAATTTTTTCCACTTGTGGCTTGCCACTCATGCCTCCTCTGAGGCAGATTCTATGTGTCTGTGTGGGTTTGGGCACTCAGAGTGTTGGTGCCCCCCCCCCCCGGTGTGGAATCTAACCCTGGAAAAAGGAGATGTCTTCCATTAAAAAAAAACCTGGACAAAGATGCTTGCTGCTCATGGGAAAATGGTGTGGAGAAGACACAAATTAAGACTGAGCAATGATGCCATAGAGTGTATTTCAGAGTAGCCTCTAGTGCCAAGACCTAGCAACCATATTTCTGTGCAAGTGACAATCCAAAGCCTTCTTTGCTAGACAGCAGACCATGAGAACATTAATCCAGTCCCTTTCCACACCAAGCTAATAATGCGTTAGAAGAGGGATTTAAACTGCAGAATCTCCCCACTGTGTGTGTGTGTGTGTTTGTCTCCTACTATTATATTACAGTGGATTTAAGCCTCATGAGGGCTCCTCATTTCTGTTCATTTGTTTACTTACCACATTGCCCTATAAGTAGAAGAGCAGATTGCAAAGAAATTACATCTTAAAAATCATTTTGACTATATCAGCTCCTGTATTTATAAACAAGACACACTTTGCAATGTTACAAAAAAAAAAAACCAAAAACCAAAAAACCCAGAACTTAAGAAGGGAGCCGTTAGCAATTAGCTCATCTGCCTTGATAATGGTAACAATGGCTACACAATGCCATTCCTGTTAATGAATTCAAAATAATGGCACAAAACTCAAGAGGCTTCTGGCTTTCAGTCATTTATGTCTTGTTGGTTATTGTTTTCTTTGTCTTCACCATGACAACTATGAGTACATGAGCTCAAATATAAAAGAACTATGGGTTGTTGTTGGTTTTTTTTTTTTTTTTCTAAGAGAGTCTTTTCATAGCTACAGTGCCGTTCCATCAGGAATTAGCTGAATATGTTTTCTGAAGACTGCTTGAAATTGCATAACAGACATAATTGTAAAGACACATTTAGTAAATGAAGAGAGTATTTGCCCTTTGGCTGTATAAATGAGATGTCTTTGGTGTCTTGGCATTACTCAGTTTCCGAGGCCAGCAGGTGATCATTCACCTTAGCCCTGAAAGGTACAGTAGAAGTGGCTGGGGATGCATAGCCCTCCGTGTCTGGGGATGTACCTGGATGGAGATGCACAGCCTTGGGTGGCTGAGGATTTACCTGGATGAAGATGCAGGGCCCTTGGTGTCTGGACATGTACTTGGATTGGCATGCATGGCCCTCAGTGTCTGGGGATGTACCTGGATGGCAATGCACAGCTCTGGGTGTCTAGACATGTACTTGGATGGAGATGCATGGCCTCTGGTGACTGGGATGTACCTGAATGAGGATGCACAGCCCTCACATTCATCACTGGCTCAGTTTCAGATTCATTGTTTGGGCCATTGACATTGGCATCCTTGGTTTGTCCTTCTTTTATTTTTTTTTTCCAAAGTTGACTGCTATTCAGATAACTACTGCACACTTTGACAGGAGTGAAAAAGCAAACTCATGCTTTACTCCCGAATACTTATGAGTGATGCTCTGCAGACTTAGAGATGGGATCAAGGACAAGAAAGATTACCTATCAACTTTTGATACAAAAGAAATTTGCTCCTAGAATTTGGTCTTAAGTTCTCCCAAGTTCACTCTCATATGACAAGTTCTCAACACTCATTTCACCAAGTATATCCACACAAACTCTTTATAAAAGCCCTCCAGCTTTAGAGAATGAATGGATGCTGTAATAGTCTTAGAAAGAAACCTAAGCCTCAGGAAGTGGAGGGAGGCTGAGAACTTTTTGGTCTCCATCAGGATGCACATTGACTGTCATTTTTAAACACTCTGTAAATGTATCTGTCATGTAGTCTCTGATGAAATCTTTTTTTTTTTTTTGATACTTTATTTACATTTCAAATGTTTCCTTCTTTCCAGATCTCCCATTTGGAACCCCCCATCTCCTCCCCCTCCCCCCGCCTGAAATCATCTTACAGTGGGAAGATTCAGTCGGAAAAACCTCACGGTAGGGTTGGCCACTGTTTGTAGGAGACACTTTCTTCCTAGCACACATCCAGGTGTCACAAGGACTTGTGACCCTGTTGTATGTGTTAATTAACCAATTAGTTGACACGTGAACTAGTTCACAGATTAATTGGGGGGGGGTAACTAACTAGCATCTTAAATCAGATATGCCATTTTTAAAAATATTATGGAAAAGATAATGTACTAAGCATATTCCATGTAATTATTTGAATTTAAAATACACTAATATCTTTTATCTTCAAATGATTTAAAAGACTACAAAAAATCGATACATGTGACATTTACTCCCCTTATTCTCAATAACATTCTTTCTTTCTTAGAGGCAATGCCAGACTTTTTCTTTACATAAGAACCAATATTTAGAGAGAGTCAAAGAAATGGCATTGTTAAAAGTTCATCTGTCAAACATAATTACAGTCCTTGAAGGACTTTTTAGTTTGTGGGGACAGATTAATCCAAATCAGAGACTGTACATTTGCTCAGAATATGAGTGTAATCACCTTGAGCCGTCTATGAGATGCGGGATATACAATAGGGGGCTTGGGAAATAGTTCATTAGGGCCGGAGTTCAAATCCACAGCACCCATGTAAAAAACCGTATGTGGCTGTGCATGCCTGGAGGGTGGAGAAAGGCAGACCCCAAGAGCACTCTGGTCAGCCAGTTTAGTCAGTGATAAGCTTGTTTCAAAGAGTTGAAGAGCAATAGAGGAAGATATTGATGGCTTGTTCTGGCCTCTGTACCATCCCATGCATGCATCACATAAAGTACAACTCACAGAGACAGATATAGGCATACATGAGCACACATTCCACCTGCCTGCATGGGAGAGAGAGACACACACACAGAGAGACACACAGAGAGACAGAGAAAGAGACAGAGAGAGACAGAGAAGAGACAGAGAGACAGAGACAGAGAGAGATGGGGCGGGCACATGTGTAAAGTTCTAGATTGAATTTAGTGCAATGTAAAAAGAAAAAGATAAAAACTATATTCTCAGAGCAATGAACATGAATTTCCATCTTAGGTCTATGATAAGGGCCAAAAAGACACAAAATATTATACAAACAAGTTTAAGTATAGCTTAGTAAGTGCTTTTAATGTAAACCTTTTCAGAAAAGTGATCCTTTAGAACACTGAAATGTCATTTCCTGATTCTTCAAATAAGATCGATTTTGCCACTCATTCCCATTTTAATTAGTTAACTTACTAATTAATTTCCACTCATTTATATTTTATCACCATAGTGATTAGACTACTCTGTGCACTTACTTATTCATTCATTTATTTAGATGAGGTCATGTTATGTTTAGCTCTTGAACTTGTAGCGTCAAGTGACCCTCCCTCCTTAGCACTCAAGACACTGGGGACCACAGGCATACATCAGTATTTGGCAGATTTACTGGTTTAAAGTTGATCTGGTTTGCTCTAAATTTCCGTTGCTGAGAAGCACGTTGATTGTAAGCCACATTATATTACCAGCATTTACCATAACTGATACTTGACACAAAAAGAAAACAAAAGAATTAATGAATGAAAAGGGGAAACGAAGAAGGAAACAGTGAGGGATGGATGGGGAAGGAGAGGGAGGGAGAGAAAGAAGAAGGATAAAGGGGGAAGGCAGGGAGGGAGGCAAGAAGGAGGAAAGGAAGGAAGGAAGGAAAGAAGGAAGGAGGGAAAGAAGGAAGGAGGGAGCGAAAGAAGGAGGGAAGGAAGGCAGAGAAGAAAGAAAGGAAGGATGGAAGGAGGGAGGGAAGGAAGGAAGGAAGGAAGGGAGGGAGGGAGGGAGGGAGGGAGGGAGGAGCAAAGGAGGGAGGGAGCAAGGAAGGAAGCCCATGCCAGGATATTAAATGCAGCTGCTTAGTGTTGAATACCACCTTCTTGTTAATTCATCTGAGTTTCCCAATCAGGCTTGGCACTATTCTCAGACCGGTTCTGTAGCTCAGATCTCTTTCCATGAAGCCCTCACATGGAGCTGCCAACTCATGCTTCTTGCAGTTCAGGCCTATGCCTTCTGCTGTCCTTTTGGGCTACTTACTCTCAAAAGCTCAGGAAAACAATTCTCTGTGATTCTTATACTCACTGAAAACACAGAAGGCATAGGAATAAAACTGGGCACCCAGTAAGTGAAAAAGTCAGGATTAGCCAGGCAAATGGATAGAAAACTCAGATAGTTGGTGTATTTTGCTGAACATGAGCAGCCCTGTACCATCTGCCCTTCAGTGTCTTGTTCTCTATGAAGAGTGTGGTGATCTATCTCAAAGATAAAGATGGCATCCACCATGGGGAAATATCTGTTCTACATTGAGTTAATAGCAAATTGTCCAGGGGTGTTTTATTGATTCTTTCTGAGCCAAAATAATGAGGATTTGAAGAAGGGAGGACATTAGGACCCTGGCATAACTATTTCCTCATTGAATACCTTGTGTGGAAAACTAAAATCTGACATGGAGTCGATTAGAAGCTGATCTGCTTCCTTCTCCTTTGGCACCTAAAAATACCAAGGTAAAGATATTTCAATTATTCATTCATTCTACAAGTAGTTTCTGAATCAGTCTAGAGTTATTTGGTGAGTAGTCCTGCTGCTATCAAGGAACAGACTGAAACAATCAACTGACTACAGAGACATTACCACTTAGCTGGGAAGAAGCTCCTCTCAAGAAAGTAGGATTGGAGTCAGCGTGGAGGGCATGCCAGGTGATGCGTCCTTAATTCCAGCACTTGGGAGGCAGAGGCAGGGACATCTTTGTGAGTTCAAGTCAGTTTGGTCTACAGAGTGAGTTCTAGGACAGCCAGGGATACACAGAGAAACTCTGTCTCAAAAAACCAAAGAGAGAGAGAGAGAGAGAGAGAGAGAGAGAGAGAGAGAGAGAGAGAAAGAAGAAGAAGAAGAAGAAGAAGAAGAAGAAGAAAAGGAAGGAAGGAAGGAAGGAAGAGAAAAGAAAAGACAAAAGAGAGAGGCTACATAGAAAAGTAAATTTTGTTGAAGGGGAGGATCACTCTGGTCCAAGGAATTTTGTGCATAAAACCTGTGAGAGAGGATAGACCACATTTGCAAGTGGAATGAGGAACTGCTGGACAGATAATTGGCAGTGACCAGGGGATTTTCCTTCCTTGAGGTGTGACGAGAGGTCATTGAGGCAGTGGGCAGGGGAGGGGCATAGAATCCATACTTACCATACATACCATAGAATCCATAGTGTCACTCGGGAGACTCTGTGAAAACTGTGGGGGAGAACCCTAAGAGCATCTGCTTAGGTGCATCCATCAGACAGTATGTGGACATGGATGTCACTGAGACAAATTTAGTATGAATTTGGACAACAAAGGTGGCAAGCCTCCTTGATGGGACTGCATACATAGATGACTAGAAGAGTCAAGACACCCCTAGGGTTTCTGTTGGAAAAACTGTAGTGATATTTATGGGTCTAATGAGGAAAGATGGCGCTCCTGGGGAAGGGCCTGATGTTGCTGAGATACACTTTAGGGATAAGAAACTTGATAGACAAGCCATTTCCAGAAAGAACACATTCCTGGCACAAAAAGTATGGAGACCACCACAGCACATGGCCTTATTGGTGGGGTCAGCCGATGGCTGGAAATCGGGATCCTGTAGGTATCAGCTATCTTTTCAATGAAAACATCCAGTAACCTCTTCAACCTCCAGGTGACTATGAGCGAAGCAGGTAACTTAAGGAGAGAGAAAGGATCACTTTTCTTGAGCTGGCTGTTTGCATCTACGTGGGAGGTGGTTTCCAGAATCGAGATGTGAGTGGATCCAGGTCAAACTTAAGCTTTTAAAAGCTCATCTCCAGATAGGTGTTTGCACAGAGACCCAATGGTCTATGTTTTGAAATATTAATTCTAAGTGTATGTTTTGTTCCCCCCCCCAAAAAAAACCCCAAAAAAACCCAAAAAAACACTTTAATACATAAACACCAGAGATCTTTATAGGATAGGTGTTTAAAAAATATCTATGCTATTAGGTTTCTTCATTAGTGTAAAAATATCCGAAAGAAAACTGAAGAGGAAGAGGAAGAGTTGCCTGTGACTGAAGATCTTTCCTTTCTATCTTTTAGGAAGAGGGGCTTCTCTGACACATAATTAAATAAAACAATATGATACTATGCTATATCACATGACACAAAGATGACAGCCATGAGAAAAGACATCATAGATGCTATAGGCTTTCTCTGAGAACTTGAAGGATGGACTCTCTGAGCTAAGTTTCCTCATGAGCTGGGAAAGTCCAAGCATCACATTGCTTTATCTGTTGAAATTCCAGCACATGGAATATTCTTTAAATGAAAATAAATTGCAATCATTTTTCATGCTTCAAAATTTGTTCAACATAATTTCTATAGTGTCCAAAAACACATGGCTTCACTCATAAATCTAATAAATGCTCAGAACTTCCTGCCACTGATATGGGCTTATCTCTCCAGACTTGTCCACAGGGGCTATTAAATGATAATCCTAATTACAACCTAATTGTGTTTCTGCTTAGAATACTTTTAGATAGCCTTAACATTTGATCTTTTTAGTCTAATTTCACAGGTGGCAACAGATTAAAAGCAGGTTTTTAACTAAGATATGACTATTGCGTTTCTAATATGTGAGATTGTTTTCTCAGCCACTTTTTCACTTACTGACAAGTGAACAACCCTTTGAAGATGGTAATTGCACCCACATGGCCTTCATCTTCCATGGGGAAAAACAGGCCACTCTTTGTAGTCAGTGCCTTCTTCCTACCTATAAACTTTAGCCCTTTGGATTCAAGATCTTGAGTTTCTTTGAATCTTTTCCTCTAAAATAACCTACCTTTTCAATCTGCCAAAATCCTCTGCTTACATGTTCCCAAGGATACTTGTCCTGAAGTTACCTCCCGAGCCTTGAACTTTAAACGTGGCTTCTCAGGCTGAAGGGAACAGAGCATCTTATAGAGTTCTGTAAAATGCAGAGTCCAGGCTGCTCCTGGGAGGGCCCATCACTCTGTCTTCCAAGAGTCTGTGATCCCTATTTTTAACAAAAGTTATCATGTGGTTTTTAGATGGATTTTGAGCAGCTTTGCTAGACACGGCTCCCGTTTTGTTTTCAACCATGAAATTCAAATTTTCCATGGTGATTTGTTTTTGTGAATGAAATGGTTCCCACAGTTCTAAAATACTGGCTAAATGGATACAGATATGTAGAAGATGCTAATTTTACTATTTTTTAAATACTTTTTTAGAGTACATGTACATTCACCTCACAGACTCTTCCCTCACTTGTCCACCTGCTAGAGGAAAGGATTACGATCTATTCAAAGGCAGGAGAGTCCATTAAGGAGTGTTCACCTGGGAAGCTGGCTCCTTGCCACGGTGGCTTAGGGGACAGTTGTGGTGCACATGGCTCACAAGCCATTTTTCAATATTCTGTGTTCCTTCTAACACCCAGACTTCAGTTTGCTTGTGTTATACCCTATGCCTTCTGTGTCATAGAAGGGAGTTCTAGTGTATACCAGGGTTTACATTTCACTGCAAGGAAAAAACAGGGATGGTTCAGTAGCTGCCTGGGGTGTATGTAAGACATCTAGAGATGATGACCTTGAGTCATACAGATTTGCAAAAGCTTTGGTCACTTAGAAAAACTTCGGCCACATTTCAGGCTGTTTTTGTTGGTCGACTTACACCTATGCAGCAGACCCTTTGAGAGGATGTATACTTTATAACAGGGCCCTTACACCCTTCACCCTTCATAGAAGGTGAGGCAGCTACTTTCTAAAGTTATTCAAGAGTATTTATTAATCCTTTACTATACACTAGGCAGTAAAGGCAAGGAGAGTAGAAAGAAATACTCTTGGCCATCAACAAACAGAAGTTGGGTAACATGCTACTTGGATACATGGTGCAGGTTGCTGTCGGAGAATGTGTGGACTACCAAGAGAAAGTATCCCAAGTGGTATCCTGAAAGAAGAGGCAACTGAACTGAGAGGTTGTTTTGTTTTGGTTGTTGTTGATAGTGGTGGTGGGGGTTGTATCCCTTGGTGTAAGTACATTTGCCATGTGGTGGCTAGAGGCTAATAACTCAGGTGTTAATCCTAGCTTTCTATCTCATTTGTGGAGTTTCTTTGTTGTTATTTTTTGTAAATGTCAAGTAAGCCAGTCCACAAGCTTCTAGAAGTTTCCTTCTCTGCCTCCCACCATCAGAGTGCTGCCACAGCAGACATACTGCTGAACCCAGTTGTACATACATCTTGGATATTTGAACTCATATCGTCTCACTTGTATGGCAAGCTCTTTACTCATTGGCGACCAGACTGAGCTTTGAAAAAAAATGGAAAATATCCAAAAGGATTGTGAGCAGGAACTGCAGAGGCCAACATTCTGAGAAAACACTGTGTCCACATGGAGGCTAAGAAGAACAGGCTTTATTTAAAATGCAAATTAGTTTCTGAGACCAGAGAATAGAAGTCACAGCAAGTTGACATCATGTGATTATGCAATGAAGTCGGTCTTTCTTCTACAGGATATGAAGTCTTTGAAGCATATGACATAAAGGATAAGCGTGATAGAGTTTGAGTTTATTAATTGGATTCACCACACATTTGTTGAGAACCAACCGTGTGGTCGGCATCGTGCCAATCTTGGTATTCTAATGAGAGTATAATACCAAAAGAGACAGCCATACAGAATCTAAATTCTGATGAAAAAGGAACAATACACAAGTGAACTACTAAATTAACAGAAGAGGATAAAAAATCTACATTGTTATAAATCCTAAGAGGAAAATTAAAACATGTGTGAGGATAGTGGATCGGAGGTAGCTCCTTTCTCAAAATGCTTAGGACGAATTTCTCTCAGGAATTCCCCAGTAGCACTGACAAGGAGCAAATGAGGATTGGGTTCATTCAGTCATTTGTTTACTTCAGTTAGCAACCCTAGAGGGATTTTGGAGGACTGGGCTAATCATGTTGCAGACAGAGGGAAGAAGGAAGGGAAGGAGGTTGAACCTTGACCTCAGTGAGTGACAACCGCACTTGGTGGACAGGTGAGTGGCAGGAGCATGTGATGAACAGGTGAATGGCAAGAACACCTGGTTGACAGGTGAGTGTTAAGGACACCTGGTGAACAGGTGAATGGCAAGAGCATGTGATGGACAGGTGAGTGGTAAGAACACCTGGTGGACAGGTGAATGGCAAGAGCTTGTGATGGACAGGTGAGTGTTAAGAACACCTGGTGAACAGATGAATGGCAAGAGCATGTGATGGACAGGTGAGTGCCTGACCTCTCAGCTGGTGGCCAGGTGAGCTACAAGAGCACATGGTAGACAGGGAACCTAAGAGAGGAAGAGAGATGGGTAGACAGGTGACTTGAGGAGTACACCTAAGCTTTCTGTAGTAGTGACTGCAACTGATGAAGTTTAGCTGAAGGTTGAACCTTGCTGATTGGAACTGTCAGAGGCATAGAACACCAGTAACATGGACATTCCAAGTGAAAGGAAGGAAAATTTTATATATAAAGAAAACACACACACACACACACACACACACTTTCGGGTTTTCCTTTTTGTCATTTATTTTCTCGGGAAATTCAAATGTTTCCTTTGAAAAATGGCTATTAAGTCTACTAAAAGGAACAAGAAACACAAGAGAAAAACACAACACTCCTAATTGAAAATAATCATTTTTTCATTAAATGGGAGCTCTCGTGTTGAAGACTTGAAGACGGGGGTACCTATGCATCTTATGCTTAATTTTGAGGAACACTGGATAACTGTGTGGAAATGATTAGCAAGTGCATGGTCTAATGGTCTAATAGTAAAAGACTGGAAGAAACCCTGCCAGGCCTGTGTATTCAGACCCACCTTAGCTGGCCTAGACACTATTCCTTTTTTCTAGGATGGACAGAATCCTTCCTGAAATAGAAATTGTGATCCTGAAAGGGGATGGCCTAAGTGTCAAATGGAACAAAGGTTGGGTCAGCATCCCTAGGGTTCTCTGCTCCAAGTCTTCACAGAGTCTGGTGCAAAAAAGCAGGTGCTATGAAGCAATGCCCTGAGCTACTTTAAGCTCTTGAGAAGCGTGGAAAGCAGGTGGGTCCCCCCACTCCCAGCCCTGCTTCATTATCCTATGAACTGAGACGTTCAGATCAGAGCAAGAGGAAAGAAAGATCTGACTCCTTATAAACAGTTGCAGTTTCCACGTTTTCTTCCAGGTACAGTTGCCCGGTTCATCTTTTTCTACACCCTCCACCCTTCCAAGATGCCTGAGTCTCACACACACACACACACACACACACACACACACACACACACTTGCAACCATCCTTAACAATGCATACAGGAGGAACAAGATAAGATGAAGTGTTTGGGATAGAGGTGTGCATCGGCAAAGTGAGTTTCAATCAGCGCACCCAAGTGCCATTTGTAATGTATTGTTCCTTCAAATTAGCAGCTTGATCTGACAGAGCTATGAGGGGTTTTGGAAAGCTTCTCTATCAATGTCAAAATCAAAGACAGAGGGTGGGGAGAAGGCTGAGTTTAGCAGGGTGGCATTTTAGATGTGGATTTATCCAAACGACATGCCTCACTTGCTTTTCCTGTCTATCTCTGTAAACCTTTGTTCTTGCTGTGCTTTGAACTGGGTTGGGGTTGGGGTTGGGGTTGGTAGTTTTAACAAAGTCCCATGGAGAGGTCTTCTGGTAGGTAGACATACAGAGTTTGAGGTTTAGGGCTTATTACACGATGTGGAAAAAAACAGAACGGAATTTACAAGTCAAAATCTGCCACAAGGTAGTTCGGAAAATTGGGGAGTCAAACTAGTAATAAATCCCAAGCCTTCCCCTTTGGACAGTGGGTCACTCTGCCTTTCTGGCCCTCAAGTTTATTGCCGGCAATAAAGAAAGGCAAAGACTGTCTACTGGCCAGGCCTTGACCTGTGTGGACATCATTTAGCATTCAGGAGGTTGGCAATTACGATTCCAGTTTTACAAGAGACCCAAGTTCCCCAAGTCAGTCCAATTTTTAAAACTGGGCTTCTCCATGATGTGTCATCTTCTATTTATTTAACAAAAAAAAAAAAAAATCTACTTTTTCAAAGTTTATTTGTTTTCACTATAACCAACTCCAAAAGCACATCCAAATGTGTTTTATCACACAGGCGACCATGCAGAAGACTTTAAACTCACCGGTTTCTATTTCAGAGCCAACTGACTTTATGGGAAATTGCACTAATGTGTCCCTTGACTGCCTCTTTTGTTAAATTCAAAAGCATCCAGGGGAGAATGTTCAAGAACCATTTGCAGCCACTTACCTGGTATATTAGTTACTCATGGCTACATGAACAAATTATTCCAAATGTCGGTGGCTAAAGACAACATAATTACCTAACATTTCTGTATGTCTGATGCTCAGAGGTTTCAGTCTACCATTGGCTGAAGTCAAGGTATGCATCATGGCTGTACTCATCTATTGCTTCCTTCCCTGGGGAAGGATATGCCCCAAAGTGTACTGTCCTGGGCTACTGGCAAAATTCACTTCCTCTGGGGCTTCTTGACTGGAGACATCCCTCAGTCCTTGCCATGTAGATCTCTCCATGGAGCAATGACAACATGGCAGTGTGCTTCATAAGATTAAACAAGCCAGTAGAGCCAGAGAGTATGAGTGTTACCAAGATGGAAGTCACAGTGTCTGATCTAGTGCTGTGAAGAAATCATCACCACAACAACTCCTATAAAGAGAAACATTTAACTGGATAGCTTACTGTTCAGAGGTTTGGTCCATTGTCATGGTGAAAAGCATGGAACACACAGACAGACATGGTCCTGGAGAAGGAGTTGAGAGTTCTACATCTGGATCCTCAGGCAGCAGGAAGAGGAAGAGACTGGGCCTGGCTTGAGCTTCTAGACCTTCAAAGCCTGCCCCCAGTGATACACTTCCTTCAACAAGACCACACCTCCTAATGATGTCACCCCCTATGGGCTTATGGGGGTCATTTCCATTCAAACCACCACAGTCTCCTTGAGACCAAAATGTCTCAGAAATGACATCATGTCCTCTGTTGTAGTTAGGGTTTCTACTGCTGAGATAAAACACTATGATCAAAAGCAACTTCAGGAAGAAAGGGTTGATTTCAGCTTACAATTCTCAGGTCATACTCTGTCACCAAGGGAAGCCAGGGCAAGAATTCAAGGAAGAAAGCTGGTGGCAGGAACTAAAGCAGAGGCCTTGAAGGAGGACTACTTACTGACTCATCCCTCAGGGTTTGTTCAGCCTACTTTCTTATATACCTCAGGACCAGAGACTCCAGTGAGCTGGGCCTTCCCACTAGTCAAGAAAATGAACTACAGGCTTGCTTTCAGGCAAATCTTTTGGAGGCATTTTCTCAATTTAGAGTCCCTCTTCAAAGGACCCTAGCTTGTATCAGGTTGGCATAAAACTAACTAAAACACCCCTTCATCTACTTGCTATTTATTAGAAGCAAGTCTCTAGGTCCAGCTTATATTCAAAGGAATAAATGAGAAAGAAGGAAACAGCATGAATCACAAGGCTTCTGCCTTCGAGCTGGCTTTCTATGCTTAGTATGCCAAGCATTATGAAATTAAAGAAAAAAATTAGACACATACACGTGCGCACACACATGCTCACACTCGTGTCGTTCCTAACTCCAACTTTAGAGTTTATGAAAGCAAACACTAATTTCATTCATTAAGCCAATTTAAAGTTTTATTCATACCAACAAATTCACATTAACAAAATGTCTTCTGCCTGTTTGCATCCCTATAAGAATTTATTGGAAGAGAGTGATGGATGGGATGTCTGCTTTTAAAAACTGAGTAAACTGTGTGAATTGTCATAGGCACCACTGAGAATCTGGGAAATTGCCTTAAGTTGCAGAAAAGGTTTCTTATATTTCCTCATGTGTCCAATGGTCAGACTAACCCATTCTGAACACTCAGAAGTGTATTGGCAGAATCAAATGGTTTAGGATGGGTTAACTTTTAAAATACATGAGATGCTATTCTGTTGAAGATATTTTTAATGTTTACCCAGCATGTAACACCATCAAACTTCCCACTTGTATTCTCTGAAGTTTTTGAAGGTAAAAACGTGTCAGCAATTTAACGATTGTTTCCAAAATGTCAATATTTCACCTGTTGCAAGACAGGAACATTTGGCTAAAAATAATTGAAAAATTAAAAATCATGAAAGTAAAAAATTCTGAAGGATTTGAGCCTATTCCTGTTAGACTGTGCCAGTAGTCCAACCAAATATTGTCTTGAAGCAATCGTTGTCTTCCCAAATACACTGTGAGTGCTGGAATTACCATGCAGAGATCCACCATGCAGATCAGCAGACAAGAGATCAAAAGTATCACCAAAGATCACAGCCCTGGTGACAAAGGAAAAGAGCATTCTCTCTGGCGCAATCATATGAGCAGCTGCCAGCAAGCTTCAGGGGAATGTGCTGACATAGGCAAGGGAATGGAAAAATGGCGCTGTGTGTGGCCTTCCCGTGAGCTTTAAGGAGTTTCCTTCCAATCATTTAACTGTATGTAGGCTGGAGTATCAAGGTGTATACAATGCTAACACTTGAGAGACTGAGGGAGGATGCTAAGTTCAAGTCCAGACTGATACCTTATCTCTGTTGTTGTCTCCTCTCTCTCTCTCTCCTCTCTCTCTCTCTCTCTCTCTCTCTCTATATATATATATATATATATTCTAATGAATATATATATTCATTAGATATTTTATGTATAATCACACACACATATATATAAAACCATATATATGATGCATTAAAAAATTCATCTTTTTCCAAATAAAATTTTTTATTAGCCATATGTCATGATTTAGATAAATGTCTACAAAAGGCCTATATGGTCTTAGTACCCTGAACCTCAGGGTAACTCTGTCCGGAGGTGTTGTAAGCCTGAGGAGGATCGGCTGGAAGGGAGGTCTTCAGTCACTGGAGTCATGTCCCCATGAGAAATCACTGGACCTTGGTCTCTCCCTCCTTCTCTTCTGTTTTCTGGCCATAAGGTAGCAATTGACTCTGCCACATGCTCCTGTTACTGCCATCTGGCATGCCTGCCAGATACCTGAAGCAACGGGACTATTGATAAGAGCCTAGAATCTCCAAAACCAGGAGTCAAAAGTCAACCTCTTCTCCTAGTGAGTTAATTAACTCCGGTATTCTGTTATTGTGACAAAAAAGCTAACAGACTATAAATGTAAAGTTTCCCTTCAGTATAAAGGTGACATGGCATGAATGACTAAAACACTGAAAATATATTTTCAAAAGAAACATGGTGGAGAGATCTGCAGAAGCAAATGTCTACAAGTTTCAAGTGCTATGGTATTTTAATGCCAGAAGCAATGTCTGCCTTGCAAATTTATAACTTACACACTTCAGAAACTGGGAACGTTTACTAGTGTGTTTAAAAATCCTCACATTTAACGGCTCTTAACATGCTAAAATTACTACGCATATTTCAAATAAAACCTTTATAAACGTAGAGGAACGCATAGATGAAAGTATGCAATGAGTTATGTAGGAGCAGACAGTGCTATTGATTGACAATACTATTGATTCACTGACTTCTTTGGTTTGGCAAATTTTTCTTCTCTGTCTCTGTTGGTCGTATGGCTCACTTCCTCTATCTGACACATTCTTAAGATAGTTGAAATGTCACTCTTTCATCAAAGGTGGAAGGCCAGATTTCAACACCATGCAGCCTTTGCTATTTCTGACAGCCTCTCCTTCCCTGGCAACAGAGAGCGCTGAGCTCCTGAATGAGCCATTGTTTGTTTAGTTAATAAAATTAATTTTGCAGCTATTCATAAGATGTTTCATGATTTTGGGAAGATTTAGAACAAAAGAGTCCCCCTGTGCCAACCCTCAGGTATACGTAGACTGATATTAAAACAGGCTGAGAAGTAAATCTTCTACTTTAGGAGATTGTATATTCAATAACTACCATGAACTATTACTTTTCCAATAAATTAATAATAATATAAAATCTCATGATCACAAATATTAATTTATAAAAATTAAGGTCTCATGAATTTATCTGCAACTGTCACTCTGCTGAGAAACAGAAGATTCGGGAAACTTGGCAACGTATGAACTGGAAGCAAAACTTCAGTCACTAATGGATCCATCCAAACTGATGCTATTGAGCAACTAATTTTGGTAATAGCTTTTAAACAGGGGGTGAGGGGAACCAATCCCTACCTGCTGAGCATTCCTCTCTTTGGTGGGTGTTTATTTGCTAGTTAGACCATGTTCATAGCCAAGTGAGCAGGACGGACTCGTGTGCCACATGGGAAAACAGATTCTGGGGTTTCATACCACTGCAGTTGCACTTTTTGCCTTTGCTACTTTTCTTGACTTTTATTTTCATTATGTGCATAGCAACTCCTTAATTAACATTCTAGATGAGACCGTCAAAGCCGCAGAGATGGCAGGCTGCTACTATTCTTGGTCTTGCTGACACTTTCCTGTGGCAGAATGACAGTCACAGCTGCAGTCATTCTAAGGAATCTGCCTGGAATTAGCATGAGAGTTGGGTCAAAGAAGCTTCCTTCCTATATTTATGCATTTATTTATTTACTTGTAAAGCTGTTTAGATTGCCCTGAATGGCTGAACCCAAACAGAAAACCTCTCCGGACACGGTTGAGCTTGAGTCTTTTGTAGGGCCACAGCTCATGGGTTAAAAAAAGTCCTAATTCTAGCTGTGTGTCTCTCAACAATGTTTTCAGTCTCCATGTTCATGGCATTGTGCAAAACAGACATGGAAAAGATGGTCTCTGCCAGCAAGTGGTTTGCAAGCTTATCAGCTTACTTGTAGCTTTCCCGAAGGCTCAGTGTTCACTATGCTGTCTACATCGGCTGCATAAAACAGCAGCCTCTAGTACAGTTTTATATGGGAAATCGGTTATTACGACATTACTTATGCTGAGAGCATCAACAGCTAAGTCAGCCAAGCTAGTGAACAGACTCACGAGGCAGATGTGAGATGATAGTCTTCTTTCTAAAGAGCACATTTGATAAAGTCAGGTGTAAGCGGTTGAGGTCTGTCTGTCCTGTCTTCTTTGCTTCACCTTGCCGGTAGAGACAGATGCAGTAGGCCATGCAGTGGTCATGGCCTGAGGCTGGAAACTCAGAGAACAGCTGGAGCTCAGTGTATGTGGGGAATGTTTCAAGTGACTCAGGAGGTGCTAAGAGGAGACAGGACAGGGTTCATCTCAGCTCTTGCGCAGCAGATTGTGTCATCCTCTGAGGTGTGGAGCTGATTTTATTCTCTGTCCATCCCTGCACTGGCTGGCTGTCCCTCCAGAGTCTTCTTTCCCTCTCCTGCGTGGATCAGCCGCTAGCTTTCTCACTGGGTAAGGGCTTGGTAACTTCTTCCTGGTTCAACCCCACAGTGATATTGCTCCCCAAGGACTCCATAAACTCCCTTGCACACTCCCAGAGCAGGGGTCACCAGCCCTGCCAAAGTGGTGCTTCAAAAGTCAAGGCCAGCAACTGAAGTCCCTTGTGAAAAGAGGACTGATTCCCCTTTCTATGCATAAAGAATTCTGGAATGACAGTGGTGAGTTTGCAAGAGTTTTGATGTAGGAAGCATGGAATAAAAGAGTGGGAGAGAAATCAGAGCAATACTCTTATAGCCTGCCACTGGAAATAGATTTCCTCAGAGGGGTGAGGATCAGGGGAAAGAGAACAAACTTTAAACTGCCAAAGGAACAAGTGGCAAGTAGATGTCCTGGATCCTGTGTAAGCTTTACACACACAGAGCACACCTGTGTATGCCTTTACACACACATATATGCCTGATATGAAAATAGCATCAGAAAGCAAGACAGCATGGACCATGTCCTGCATCAGATGGATCCACTGTACAGCAGGAGAAGTCTTACCCCTGCCAGGAGCATACAGTCATGGGACTGGTCCTGACAGGAACACAGACCCAGCAAAGTGCAGATGATCTGATGTTGGAGAGTTAGAAAGAACAGCTTCTAAGATCAGATTTTAATAAGATCTATGGTGAGATACAGAAATAGAAATAAAAAACTGTTATGAGCAGCATTAAAGTATCTGTGTGCATATGATCAACGAGGCCACTGATCACAAAACTCTTTCAGGAACGCAGGTAGAATCATTTTGAGCACATGGGAGCAGTCTATATCCCTGGAGGCTAGCCTAGCTCCTGAGACATTCTGTCATGGCATCCATTCGCCCTCCAACATCAAGGACTTCTGCATGCCAATTGCATTTAAGAAAAAAACAAAGACAAAAACAAAAAACCCTGTAACTCCAGTGTTCTGACAGCCAAGGCTGAAAGCTTGAGGATAGCCGGCGCTACAGAGTAAGAGATTCATTGTCTCAAAAAGAAAATCATAAAATAAATCAAAATAAAATCAATATAAGTATTTTGTTTGAAGTACTGAATATTTAAATGCTGAGTATAAGAACAGACAGCACTCTTCTGAAGCTGCAGTCATCAGATGACTTCCCGCGAAGCGCCACGCCCACGGATGGCTCCACGATCCCTAGACTTCTATGTATACCCTGTGAACAACTCATTTGTATAAGATTCTTCTCCTTCCTGAGTTGCTAGAACCTTTAGGACATGGGTTCTGGACTGGGAAGGACTACAGTCAGTAGAAATGCACTTTTTGCACCCTGAAGCTTCTCTGGGTCCAACCACCACTTGGACCTGGGGATCTCCCAAGACTTTGCCCGAGGCTGCAGGAGATTCTCATCTGTCTTTTATTCTCTGCTTGGTTGTACTCTCACTGATGGCTAATGGGAGAGGGCTGTGGCGTGGGAGAAGTGAGGGTTGCTACAGTGTTGCGGAGACTCAAAGCTAGGCAGACTCTAGTTCTCTTATGACAGCCACAAGGCTGTTGAAGAGCATGTGGAGCCTGCAGAGAGCTGGGCTGTGGCTTGTTACCTTGGACAATGACTTCGTTCATTCTTATTTTTTGTTCTCAAGACAGCCTGTGAATACAGACTTGCCTGGAATTTTGAAGTGCGTAGATTATTAAGCTACGGAAGAGAAAATGTGGGTTTTAGAGGGGGGCCACGCCCAAGTGGCTGCCTAGGATACTGGCTCTGTGGAGTGTTCTGGAAGTCCCTGGCAGAGCACCGCCTCCAACAGAATTCTCCCCTGCCTTGAGATAGCCCATCTACTCCCTCCAGGTTGTCTCAGCAGGACTCTTGTCTGTCCTCACAGTGTTCATCTTCTAATCTGTCAGGGACCCACCTGTGGCTTTAATGTGGGCTTGCCTGATCTCCACCCTCCCACACCCTGTGGTTATCAGTCCCCCACCCTGATGTTATCATCTGCAGGAAATCAAAACACCACGTGTGTGAGCATAAAATTCTGTCATTTATTTGTGCTGCAGACTTCAGGAAGAGGAGAGAGAGAGAAAAAAATCACAGCTCTCTTTTCATTTAATAAAAAGGGCACAATGCTTAATCCTTAGTGACCTTAAGTCAGCTTTACTAACAACCAGGAAATGCCTGACCCTCGGGTCCTCACTGCTGTCATGAACTCTGAACGTTTTAAAATGGAAATTAAAAAAAAATAAAGTAATTACCTCTTCGTGTGTTAAAAAGTTAAGTTGAATTGCCCGTTGCCATGGAGATGGCTTCCTGTTTACCACACTGGTCTCCCAGCTGTTGAAGACCAGCCATCCAGCCAATGGGAAAACAGCATTTAGCTTCCCTTATTCCTTCAGTGCTTCAAATAGTGAGTCAATACAACCTGTAATTTACCAGTCAGTAAAATTTGATAAATTGTGTTTTTGTATATATTAGTGGTTTTACATTTAACAAAATCCATCGTATGGAATTACCACTATGGTTAAAAGCATTATTTTAACTTTTGAGAGGTAGGGGCATCCCTATGTTTAAAATGCCCAGCCTGTTCCTTTTAAAACCCTGGTGTTGCATTTCTGGTACTTCAGCCAGCCTCCTGCAATAAAGAACTGTCCTGTTTCCTCTTCACTGGTAAAAAAAATCCCAACTGTTACCCAATAGTGATATATAATATCCTTAAATAACAAGATCAAGGCTCTGGCTTTCATTCCCACTAAGTCCCAATCCCCAAAGACCCCAGAATTCTAAAGTACACTACTTCATGTGTGATAATAAATAAAATTATTTGAAAACTGAGAAGTTTTAATTTTTTCCTCCCTGCCTGCATGTATAAATAATCTCAAGCTGCCTAATGAGTCCTAGGAGATGGGACCACAGATCTCAGTAACTAAATCGTTTGAAGAAGAAAGGTGTGGGGACTTGGTGACAGTGCCAGGCACCATGGAATACAAAGTATGGAGATAAAAAAGAAAGTGAACTGCGTACTTTCTCTTGACATTTAACCAGGAGGAGGCCAGCTCGAAGCGGTTTGATGGAAAGCTTCAAAAGAGCCCTCGTGTTAAACAGTCGGCAGCTAACCACAGCTCTGGGAGTTTCTCCTTACGTTGGAGCAAGCTCAAAGCTTTGCTAGTGTATCTCTCACCTTTCCCATAGTCTACCTGCCTGGATCTTTTGGGTCTGATCTTCTTGTCCCTTCCCTGCCCCTCTCTGTCCCTCTCAGAGGTCTTTGTACTACACCAATGGCTTTGAAATATAACTACACCACTGGGGATGGTGGCACCTTGTGGCAGAACATGTCGTGTACTTAAACTTTGCCCTAAATGATTAAGGTATCTGTGCTAATTCTAGCATTGGATGAGCAAATCTTAGTGGAACCCTGGCAAAACCAAACTCTGTACAAGAAGGTTTCTTGGAGGAGGGAGTTTTGAGACAGGGTTTCTCTGTGTACCCCTGTACCGGGAACTCACTCTGTAGACCAGGCTGGCCTTGAACTTAGAGATCCACCTGCCCCTGCCTCCTGAGCGCTGGGATAAAGGTGTGCTCCACCACAGCCCTGCTGCAAGAAGATTCTTATACAAAATGGTGTGGTGTTTGTGTATGGCCTAAGTCCATCCTGTGCACTTCAGATTCATCTAGACAGCATAATACCCAACGCATTGCAAGCATGGTGAATAATGTAGGAACTGTTTAGAGAATCATGACAAGATAAAAGGTCTGAATGTAACTTTAGTGGTGTGCCATCTTTTCAGTGAGTCTGGAATTTAGTTTGAAAGCCGTTCAGTGAGAGATGGAAAGAACAATACAAGTTCAGGCAAAAGTGAAAGCCGTTGGGTAGAATTGTTTGTGCATCCTTGTTGGGGCTGACCTCTGCCCTCAGTCAATTCTATTGATGACACTTGAGCATTTATCAGAGACACTCCCTTCTCCCTCGAGAGACTTTGTATTTGAAACACATATCTTTTACCATTTGAAGTACTGTCAACGGACTCACAGGATTGTGCTATGGATTTTCCAGTTCATTGTCTAATACCAACACTGCGTGCCAAATGGGAAAAAGGTTGACATTTGTGTCATTATTCATCATGGGAGGAAGGGTTCATCTTTGCTTGGCAGGAGGTGAAAGTTTGGTTCCCATCATCTAGGAGGAGAGAGAGAGAAGGGAGAGGACCGACAAGCCTATGGGATGGTGCATGTGCCCTTGATGTTGAGGACAGACAGCAGAGTGGACACTGACTGTGAACTAGTGAAGAGGTGTGTCTGGAAGCCCCAGAAGGCTGCAGCCGCTTCTAGTAAGCAATGACGGTGTGGGTACTGGAATCAAGAACCCCGCCATGCTTCCAGTCTGAATTGGGGGCACACTGATGCCTCAAGAATTAGAATTATTGTCATTACCTCACGCAAATGCTTCTGCTTCTGTTTGCTTTGATCCGTGGCTCTGGTCATCGACGCCTCTCTTTTAACAGCTTTTCCTTGTCAGCTGGTTACATAAAAAGGCATGAGAGGTTGTGAACTTCTGCCTCCTGCAAGAGGAGCGAGGAGCTGAACGAGGAGGAGATGGCACACAGTGTACTCCTCCTGTCTGACACATGGCGGGCAGCAGTAGGTGCTGTTCACAGAGACGCCGTCTGCCTGCCTCTAGAGAGACTCACCCAGCAACAGCGGTGCATGACAGACAGCTCATTTCCTTAGCCTCTAAGCTAAATGGTCAAACACTTCTATTCTGGAGAAGACGAAGAAAAAAAATAATAAAAGATAAATGCATGCAATTTTCCCCCTTCCTGTGTCTGGGTTTGACATTAATCATCTGTTCTGAAAAACTCTGGGGCAACCGTGATGTGGGTGGAACGCTGGATGTTGAGTTTAATCTGACGTGCAGAAGGTTTTAGTGCTGTAGTTTGGGGCGGGTTCACCAGGCATGAGGCTTATGCACGGAGAAAGGGAGCTATAGCTACATAAAGCTATTTAAGTGACAAGAGCATCGGAGGTGTGACTGTGCTTGAGCAGCAATGAGTGCAACGAGGGTCACAACTGTCAGAGCCTGGGCCACCACACCACCATCACTATCACCAGCTCCTAACTCTTCGAAATGCTGGTATTCTGACCCCAGGCAACAACACTAGGAGGCTAGGGTCTAGAAACTGTTCAACCTCTCTCCCAGGAACTCTGCTCCTTCACCAGGCTCTCTCTCCTTTTAGGGTCACTGCCCAATGCTGTAACCTACAAGTACATGCAATGCTAAGCCGCTTAAAATGAAATACAAAGAGCCAGGCATGGTGGCTCGGGTCTGTAATTCCAGCTGAGGATTGGGAGTCTGCAGCAAGCTTGTGTGACATTATAGGTTTCGGCTCAGGCTCTTCGGCAAGATCCTGTCTTAAACAAAAATGAGAAAAAACGCTTAATTCAATAGGATTTTAATGTGGAATTAATATCTAAGAATCAAATTACTTTACATTATGTGCTTTCCTCTCAAGCCTTCCAGACATGGTATATGTTTAGTAGATGTTCATCTTGGTTCTGCCTTAGCCACATTTCAAGTGGTTGTTATCCACAGGTGGCGGCGGCTACACAGTGTACAGCAACTGCTCACTCTGACCTCCTTCTGTGTGACTGATGCTTTGTCCTTAGAGAGACTGTTCATGCTTTCCCTTCTGTGGCTGCCCCCCCGCAGAAATCTCTGGCAACTCACCTACCAATCAGCTCCAAGGCTGATTGTTAGTTTTGCACTTCCTTTCCCAGCTCCTCCTCTAGGGGGCAGCTCCAAAAGGTGTCCCAGGGAGCCCTCTAGTGACTGCTCTCAGAATGACAGGACTTTGCAAAAACAACTCTGGAAAAAAAAGGAAATAAATTGAATTCCACGAATGAGGCAACAAAGTTACATTTCAGGGACACTGAGTCCTTGATCACTGGGCACTTCTTCCCATCATTTCTGTAGCAGAACGCAAGCCAGCGAAGTGGCCCCTAAGTTAGCTGTGCTGTAAGGACAATAGGGCATCCATCTTACCCCTATGCCACTGGCAAAATTCAGCTTTCTAGAAAGTGGCTGTAGTGGCTATTTCTGGTTATCAACTTGACTCTGTCTGGAGTGAGTTACAATCCAGGATCAGAGGGCTCACCTGTGATCTAGATCTTGAGTCTGGAAGACACAAGTTTCAGGTGTGGTGGTACACGAGCCTCTGATCTGGGCCACACCTGCTGCTGGAGATCTACAAAAGGACATTGGAAGGAGGAAGATTCAATCTTCTTCCCCTGCGAGCCTTGTGGGACTGAGCGACTGCTAGATCCTTGGGTTTTCATTCACAGCTACTGCTGACCATTGTTGGGGAGTTGGACTACAGACTGTAAGTCATTAACAAATTCCCTTACTATATAGAGACTACCTATAAGTTCTGTGACTCTAGAGAACCCTGACTAATACAGAAGTTGGTACTCGGAGTGGCTCTAGAGGAGCAGAAAGCAGAATAAGGATGAATCTTTTAAGAATCTGGAGTTGGTTTAATAATTCACGAGCACCTTCAACTGCTGGAACCTCTCCAGATACGCTCTCTCCTGGGAGCTTAGGGGATACTGAAGACCCGTTGTTGGAAATATATTTTAAACTTAAAGAGGCTGATGCCATTGAGCATCTTGATGAACTGGGTGATTGTGTGCTCAAAACTTTTTGCAATATGGGAAAAAAATTTGAAAATGACTTTGCTGGCAGTTTGCTCTTGGTATCTCTGATGATGAAGGAAAAGAAGGAGTTGTATAATAAAATTGAACGGATCCAGATGCAAGTGGCCAATCTAAAAGTTGCTAAGTGTGTCCTTGAAGAGAATCTTCTCTCCAGCAGCCATAGAGCTCAAGTTGGAGAAAATCAAACTGAAGCCCTCATTATAAGGTTGGCTGAATTGCAGTGAAAGTTCAGGTCTCAGCCTCAGAGGGTGTCAGCAGTCAAAGTAAGGGCATTAATTGGCAAAGAATGGGATCCTATAACTTGGAATGGGGATGTGTGGGAGGACCCTGTTGAAGCTGGGAATTCTGAATTTTCAGATTCTCAATGGTTTACCCCACCTGAGGAAGTAGTACCCTCAGCCCCACCCCTTGAAATAATGCCTTCTCCAAGTGAGGAAGTTAATCCCTCAGTGTCTAATGAGCCAGTGGTGACTTTCGCTGGCCCAAGATAATGCCAGACAAGATAATATTGATGTTTCTCAAGGTCCACCAATAGTTTCTTGTAGACCTATAACCAGACTCAAGGCAAAACAGGCCCCTAGAGGGGAGGTAGACAGTGTAGTCCATGAGGAAGTGCGCTACACTACTAAGGAGCCTAATGAGTTTGCCAATTCATTCAAGCAGAAGTCTGGGGAATATGTGTGGGAATGGATTTTAAGGGTGTGGGATAATGGTGGAAGGAACATAAAACTAGATCAGGCTGAGTTTAATGACATGAACCCTCTGAGTGGAGATTCAAGGTTTAATATGGAAGCTCATACAGTTAAAAAAGGTGTCAGAAGTTTGTTTGAATGGTTGGCTGAAGCGTTTATCAAAAGATGGCCGACTGAAAAGGAGTTGGAGATTCCTGATATCCCTTGGTTTGGTGTTGACGGAGGGATTTTAAGGCTCAGGGAAATTGCAATGCTAGAGTGGATATGTTTCGTAAGACCTAATTCTCCACAATGGGAAGGCCCAGAAGATGTGCCCTTCACCAATCCTATAAGATGCAAACTGGTGAGAGGCATCAGCACATTTGAAGAGTTTTGTTCTTGCCCTTTTCCTTGTGCCAGACCTTAGGGTTGGAGATGCTGCTGCCCAATTAGATGAATTAAATGCAATGGGTTTAATTGGGCCTCGAGGTAACAAGGGCCAGTTGGCAGCATTGAATTGCCAGAGATGAAGTGGCTGAGATGGAGGTTATGCTTGGGCTCAACAGCATGGGCTTCCACTCACCAAGGCTGACCTGGCTACAGCTGCTGCTGAATGTCAGATCTGCCAACAGCAGAGACCAACACTGAGCCCCAGATATGGCACCATTCCTCGAGGTGACCAGCCAGCAACCTGGTGGCAGCTTGACTACATTGGACCACTTCCTCCATGGAAAGGACAGCGTTTTGTTCTTCTGGAGTAGATACTTATTCTGGTTCTGGATTTGCCTTTCCTGCATGTAATGCTTCTGCCAAAACCACCATCCGTGGACTTACAGAAGGCCTTATTCATCGTCATGGTATTCCACACAATATTGTTTCTTACCAAGGAACTCATTTCACAGCCAGAGAAATGCAACAGTGGGTCTACGATCATGGAATTCACTGGTCTTACCATATCGCCATCATCCTGAAGCGGCTAGTCTGATAGAAAGATGGAATGGCCTTTTGAAGATGCAGTTACAGTGCCAAATAGGCGGCAGCAGCATGGAGAGCTGGGGCAGAGTTCTTCAGGAGGCAGTGTATGCTTTGAATCAGCGTCCGATAGAGGTACAGTTTCTCCCATAGCCGGGATCCACGGATCCAGGAATCAAGGGGTGGAAAAGGGAATAGTTCCACTCACTATCAGTCCTAGTGACTCTTTAGGAAAATTTTTGCTTCCTGTCCCCACAACTCTAGGTTCTGCTGGCCTAGCAGTTTTGGTTCCAGAGGGGGGAGTGCTCCTACCAGGAGCCACAACAGACATTCCATCGAACTGGAAGCTCAGACTTCCCCCTGGTCATTTTGGGATTCTAATGCCCTTAAACCAACAGGCTAAGAAAGGAATAACAGTGTTAGGAGGGGTGGTAGACCCAGATCACCATGGGGAAATTGGATTGCCTCTCCACAACGGAGGTAAGAAGGATCATGTCTGGAGGGCAGGAGATCCCTTAGGGCATCTCTTAGTACCACCATGGCCTGTGATTAAAGTCAATGGGAAACCACAACAGCCTAATTCAAGCAGGATGACAAAGGATGCGGACCCATCAGGAATGAAGGTATGGGTCACTCCTCCAGGAATAGAGCCAAGACCTGCTGAGGTGCTTGCAGAGGGTGGAGGAAATGCAGAATGGGTAGTAGAGGAAGGTAGTCATAAATACCAGCTAAGCACGTGACCAGCTGCAGAGACGAGGATTATAAAGTAATAGGAATGCTTCTGTTGTAGTTTGTTAAGAACATATTTGTCTTCCAATTTCTTTAACATCAGTTGGTTTTTAAGTTGAGACACTAAAGGAATGTTCCCAAGAGACATTGCCCTATTGTAAGTTTATAAATGTGTTTGCAATTGTACGAGGAATAGTTATATCATGTTAAGTGTATTTATGACCTTGGTATTGTTTCATAAGGACATGAGATATTATTTGTGTCAAGTTGGCAAGGGGTGGATTATAGTGGCTATTTCTGGTTGTCAACTTGACTATATCTGGAGTGAGTTACAATCCAGGATCAGAGGGCTCACCTGTGATCTAGATCTTGATTCTGGAAGACACAAGTTTCAGGTGTGGTGGTACGCACACCTCTGATCTGGGCCACACCTGCTGCTGGAGATCTACAGAAGGACATTGAAAGGAGGAAGATTCAATCTTGTTTGCCTGCGAGCCTTGTGGGACTGAGCGACTGCTAGATCCTTGGGTTTTCATTCACAGCTACTGCTGACCATTGTTGGGGAGTTGGACTACAGACTGTAAGTCATTAACAAATTCCCTTACTATATAGAGACTACCTATAAGTTCTGTGACTCTAGAGAACCCTGACTAATACAGTAGCTAAGGCTCTGCTTCTCTTGTTTACTTGCCATGCCCTCAGGGCCTCACAGACCTATGTTTGTTCACCATTAGTCTATTTTAACCTTTCTTCTTGGAGCTCATAGGCACAAGGAGCTGACCCATCTCAGGACCAAGAAACGTGGTCTGTCAGCAGACCTAGACTGGGAATATCCGTGAGCCAAGGTGGTAGGACTGACTTAGTCAATCAATATATGAAGGTCCCTGGATTAAAGTAAAGGGACCAATCAGATTCCAGAGAAAGTTCTACAAAAGCTTCTGAGCAAGGTCTCTCCTCTGTCTAAATCATGATTGTTAGGGGATACTCTATTCTCTCTCCCTTAGGGCATGGAAGGTACATCTGAGGTCAGAAACTCTAGTGGTCATTTCTGCTACCAAGAAGAAATTGCATCTGACATGGGAGCATCCTGGGAAACTACAGAATCCATCTGGGACTACAGTGTGAAGCTGATTCTGAACTTCCAGATATGTAGTCAGTAAATAACCCAGGGGGTAGGAAGTCTGGATAGATAAGTGTGACTTGGAAAATGACTACCTTTTACTGAATGAAGCATCCAGAAACTTCCCTGCATAATCTATAGTCACTGGTAACGAGTGAAAAATGAAATTATTTTTGTGCAAACACAACACACATGTACATGCACACTCATGCACACATGCATGCACATGGATGGACACACACATGCACATATACACAAGACCTGCACATATACATGCACACTCATGCACATATGCGTGGCCACACACATGCATATACACACAGACCTGCACATATACATGCACACTCTTGCACATATGCATGGCCACACATATGCACATTCACACACACATGCATGTACACATACCTGTGCGCGCGCACACACACACAAACACACACACACACACACTCACATGTTGGGGATGGTGACAATGCCCCATGCTCTTAAGTTAGTATTGATAGGTTGGTTTGTATAAACTTGGCACACTGAGGTGGGTAGAACAAGATATCTGCTCACTTCTCTTAGGATGAGGGACACAGATTCCGTCTGACATTGAGTTAGAAACACTGTTTTAAAAAGAAGGATCCAGAGCTTTATGGACTGAGATTTTTACTCAGGGAAATGACAGTACTGGAAAAACACACTTGGGAACCCTTGTGTGGAAAGGGTTCTCTGACCCCTGGTGCAGTTGATCTGACTGTTTAGTAGTTCATAATCTTATTTGGGAACAGTGGGAAGGGGCCATGGCAAAGCCATGAAACCTATCACACATGCTATATGCCTCACAGCAGGGCAGTCAGCTCCCCCCTTCTCCCAACTGCACCTTTACAACTGTAAGCTGTAAGGGGAATGGGAGCAGGTGGCTCACCACAGGTTTATCTATCGATGGAAAAGCAGGCAGACCAAGAGTTCTAGGCTAGCCTGGGCTACATACCATGACCACATTAGATCAGGGCAAAGACACTACCTTCTAGATGCTGGTGTTTTTTTTGTTTTGTGTGTGTGTGTGTGTGTGTGTGTGTGAACCTGGCTCAGGCCTCCTAAGTTCTCATGATCTACAAGACTCCACCAAGCCCTGGGGCTAACTGCCTAGGCTAGGCTGGTTGGTCTTGGAGCCCTGGATGCCTGTCTCTACTTGGACAGCACTGGATTATAAGAGTGTGCCACCTTGCCCGACTTTTTTACATGGGTTCTAAGGATTTGAGCTCAGGTCCTCATGATTGCAGGATCCTTACTGACTGAGCCATCTCCCCAGACCTTGTATTTGTCACATTTACCAAGGATAGGTGGGGGACTGGAAGAGGAAACAGAATGGACAAGTGATCACCCAGACTTGGGTTCAGTTTTAGTCTCTGTCACTTACTAGTTAGTATAACCTTTGTTAAGACATTTACAAGTTTTAGTTGTCAGTTATTTTATGCAGAGAACATAGTAACACACGACACATAGTGTAGTAACACACATGACACATGGTGTAGTTACACATGGTGTAGTAACACACATGACACATGGTGTAGTAACACACATGACACATAGTGTAGTAACACAGATGACACATAATGTAGTATCACACATGACACATAGTGTAGTAACACAGATGACACATAATGTAGTATCACACATGACACATGGTGTAGTTACACATGGTGTAGTAACACATATGACACATGGTGTAGTAACACACATGACACATAGTGTAGTAACACAGATGACACATGGTGTAATAACATACTTGGCACATAGTATAGTAACATACATGACACATGGTCTATGGGCTCTAAGCTCATTTCCACCTCATGGGTGAGTGCTTCTAATAAAATATGATTCTGGAGAGGCAATGCCTTCACGATTGGCAAATATATACTTGGTTGACTTATTTGGTTTGTCTGTGGCAACGTTGACTACCCAAAGGAGACAACTATGCAAATCTTGATTTTGTAGGATCAGATCTCCACTGCAATAAAAATAATTTGTTAGTTGCATTTTGTGTCCAAATTTCCAACATTGAAAATTCCTATTGGTAATATGAAAAAAAATTGTCCATACAATTAAGTAGACGAAAACGTTCCTTCCAGTCCTCTCAAGAGGCACGATGCCCATGGCAGGCTAAAGGTAGAGTGTATCAGTGAGCAGAGCACTCGGGGTAACATTCCCCTCCGAGGCACGTTTGGCTATTTGGGTAGACATGGACAAACCTCCTCAAATGCAAACAAGCATGTACATGGTGTTGAGTACTCTCTGATTCTTCACTTTTCTGCTTGGTAGATGCTACCCGAATGCCCACTGTCCTCTCCAGCTGAAGAACTGGCTCTTGTCACTCAGTACATTGAACAGTAGGACAGGGTAAACTATTACACTTGCCTTCTCCGACCAAGAACTCAGGAGGCACTGCAGGGAAATGGGGTGAGCTCAGAGCCTCCTCAGACGAAAAAAGACTTCAAATAATTACATATTTCATATGAATACTTTCTAGACCTTATAAAATCTGCATACTATAAAGCAACTAGTTATTGTTAAGTAGAAAAGAGCCCTCTGCTTTCCACCCCAAGCCCCACACCACCTCCAGAGTTACAAATGTCTCCAACAACAGGAATAAACAAACACACAAAGATAAAAGTAAGCAAAACCCCTCATACTCAAAGGAGAGGTACCAGCGTTGCTTTGGACAAAGCAAATAATGTGTGTGTGTGTGTGTGTGTGTGTGTGTGTGTTTAAAAGGATCACTGCAGAAAAAATAATGTTTTTCCCCAAAGGTATTTTTGAAAACACCCATTTATTTGAGAGCATTTTGTTATGTTAGACTAGAATGCTTGAGATGTATTCTGCTTTCCTGGAACAACCTGCAAGCTAAAGAGAAAGAGATAAGCTGACCCAGTGGTATTTGGAGCTAGACAAATGTTACAAATATTTTTCTCCCGATGTTTGGGTTTTCTAAACCAAAAACATTTGCCCTTAGCTCTTGAGTTTTAACAAGCCATTTGTATTTAGAGGAAAACTCATTCCATATGTGTTTAATATGCTTGCACTTCAATCATTAGTGTGTTGAGTTATAGGTGACCAAGAACCCTGTATGCATCTTGTATGCTGCTTATCTCACCACACAGACCAGGATTCTATCAAAGGATCAGATTTGCCCACTGGTTTTGTAGCCTGAATTATAATTTCACAGACGAGATTCCTGAGGAACTAATTGTGTGGGTTAGTACCACAGGATTTCCAATTTCCGGAAAGGAAATAAGCTTATTAGTAAATATACCACCAAGAAAAATAAAAGGTAAGGAAGAACGAAAGCCTCCTAAGATCCCTTACGTCTTGTACAATATTGATTTTAAACGGTAGTAAATGTGCGCTTTAGCTACAAACCAGAAGATTCAAGCAGAGTCTAAATCGTACCTTGGGTTATCACAAATATCAAAAGAAAGGGAAGAAAACAAAATCTGCCCACTGCCACCATAATGGGTCCTACATCTGAAAGCCTCATTCCTACAGAGTCCTGTGGTAACTTTAAAATCACAGTTGTAAGGGAAACAGATTCTAGGCGGGTTGTCACCCCCACACGATGGTGTTTCAAGTTTTAGGAAGAAAGAACAGCCACAGAAGTAAAGCAGTCTGCAGACGTGACAGAACTTCCCACTGACACCTGTAGTGGACAGGAACAATAGGAATCCATGACCTTGACAGCCGGACACCAGGAGGTCTCAGCTCCTATCTGCTTAGTCCCGTGTGGATGCTTCTCTGAGTAAGACATGACCAATAACACTCCGACAACTGCAACAGAGCACTTGGACCCACTCTGTGTCCAGCAACAGCTCAACAATCCACAACAGAGCATTCAAATCCACTGGAACAGCTGCAGACTTATACTTAGATCACACTGAGTTCAAGCACATAGACTTCGGGAAGAAGTTTCCCTTCTAATGAATGTCTACAACCCAGAAGGATGCCCAGCCTTCTCTTGTGAGCATTTGCTGTGGATGTGGACAAGCTAGGCATAGAGAGCTGACCTGGAGCAAGAGCCCAGATGAACTAAAACACATTTGTCAGAATCTGGATGCGTTCTGGCTTTCACATAGCTGCCTTCTGATAGTTGGCAATAGTGCTTAAACACATGTGCCTGAGAAGTAGGTAACACACACACACACAACATTGTGTCATTTCCTGACCACATCAGAAACCACACTTCAACTCCTTGTATCCTGATGTAAAATGCCAACGTCTGCAAAAGCAGTACTCAGACTCTCCTGAACAGGCGAAGTTGAGCGGCAGCTTCAACAGCTCCCCCAAGGGGAAGGTGATGCCTGTCTGTATACCATGCTGGGAACAGCCACTTTAAGCATGCCCAGCTTTCAAACTGATCTTGTGTGAGAGGGGAAACTACCACATGCTGACTGCCTCCCCATCCAAGGCTTGGCATGTTAATTAGGTCATTTAATCTACCAGAGGCCCTGACTGATGTTTTGAAACCTGCTGTCATCACTTTCCAAGGTGTTACACAATAAACACGTGAATTAGTCTACAACTTTTCAATGATTAAATGCCATTACACTCAGTGAATATACCATAATTTCTTCAGAACTCCTGTATTGTGGACCAGGTGTGAATATTCTTTGATGCTGCAGATAATCACCACAGTAAACTCCCTTTTTATGAGTTTTTTTTCATCTGTACAATAATAGAATTTTGATACATATGTCACATTATTTCTTCATAGATGAAGTTAATTTCCCTTCAGGGTTGTAAACCCTGCCGAGATTACAGATTCTCTTATAAAAAACCTATTATCTCCTTTTGGTGTGTAATTAAGCCTCTGCTCTATCACCGTGAATCACTAATGAAAGAAACTTTTTTAAAAGACTCCAATTTTTATTAATTATGTGCATATATGTGTGTCACTTTAGCTCTGTGTATTATGTGTATCTGTGTACAGGTGTGTGCACATATGTGCAGTCCCCGGGGAATCTGAAAAAGGGCAGCAGATCCTTTGGAGCTGCAATGACGGGAGGCTGTGACCCACATGATTTGGGTGCTGAGAACTAAACTAAGATCCTCTGCAATGGCAACAAGGGCTTATAACTGTCTCTCTGCCTCTAGAAATCTTACTCTGTGGTCTTATGTGGTCAGAAGTTTCTCTAGTTTATTGGTTCATTTTATGTGTTTGCTCCTTTGGGTGCTAGCCCTGAGTATGCTAAGCAGCTGCTCTACCACTGAGCTACCTCCCCAATCGCATGTCTTTGTTTATAGTTATAGAACTCAATTCTTAGATTTATCAATTGTGATAATTTTCTTAAGCTTCAAACATTCACTTGTTTTTCACTTTTTTTTTTTTTTTGTGCTAAAATTCCCTTTCCAAACACTTCTTTATGAAAACTTCTAATAACTGGGTATAACGTTTGCATTTTTCTTCTTTCCTTCTCATGTGATAATGTAAGCATTTGGAGTTATGATTATGCCCCTGAGTACTGTTTTGACCACATCCTATAGAATTTACTAGGTAGTGATTTCCTTTTCAGAAGGGCTACAGTTGTGGATTGATTGTCATTTTGAGTGGAAAATGAGCCGTAAGAGTAATTTTAATGCCAAAGCAGAGGGAAGATTTTATTTTGTTTTTAACTTTTATCACTAATTTCTGGTATTGCCTTACGACAGGCTGTAAACTGGGCCTGCCCACCTCATTTGATCTCTTGGTTAGTTATTAGCATAGGATATTAATTTCCAAGCTGTCATTATTGATTAACTAATGCGACACTTAGAAAAAAAAAACTTAACTTTGTAGAAATCACAATAGCACAAAGGGTAAAACCAGAACTTATCCTTGGAGACTGGAGAATCCTAGAAACTTGCACACAGGCGTGGCTTCTTCATCTTGACGATGATGCTCCCACGTACCCCTGTGAAACTGTAAGGCTGTACAGAGCACATCATTTTCAGCACAGGATCAATAGATGTGATATATGGATTCTTGAAAACAAGACATCTTAAAAAGATCAATACATTGCTATTATCTTGAGCTAACTGGCCATAACTAAATCATTTTGATTTATTTATTTTTTTGCCAACATGTCATGGCTCATCAAAGATAATAGAAAGTACTAGGGTATCACTGCCAATTGTCCACCAAATGATGAAATGTAGCGCTCTGTATTTCTATGATTTTCCATTCTTCATATTTGTAGACAGTTTAGCTGTTTGACAAGGACTTCAGCGCCAGCAACAATACAGCAGGAACCATACCCTTAACTAGGGTTTCTCAAGGCTGGGACACAACTCAGAGGTAAGAACTTGCCAGCATCTGAGAAGGCCAGGGTTTGACTCTCAACCCTTTCCCAAACCTCTAAAATAATAAAAATTAAAACCTCAACCAAGCTTTTCAAATTTGAATGTGCATAGAAATCATCTAAGACTTTTTCCGGGGGTGGGGGGGATGTTAGAGATTGCATATATGATTTTAGGAGATTTTATATATGATTTTTAAAGACTACTTTACAGATAAAACCACACTCAGCCACACTGTGCAACTTACACAAGGATGTCCAGACAACAAGACACAGACTAATAATGCATAAAGAGACTTCCTCGCCACAGGGGACACTCTGTATTTTCTTAGTCTCTCATCTACCTGTGCCTGTCCCTGTCCCTGCCAACCCCAGCAACAACCCATTCTCTGTTCCATGCAATATAACCAGACCCTGGTTTCAGACCAGTGTTTTGGGTCTTGTTTGCACACACACACACACACACACACACACACACACACACACATGCGATGAGTCCATTTAGTGTTGCTTGTGTGTGTGTATTTATGGATGGCACTTGGGATTGGATAACCTCTCAGGGGTCTCGTCCCTGAAAAGGATTGATTTCTTCCTTTCTCTGCAGCCATTATTGCCTGTAGTTCTTCATCTAGGGGTTGGACCTTGTGAGATTTCCCTCAGCACGTTGTTTCAGGTTTCTGTCTGTAGCTGCGTACATCATAGATATGTCTCAGGATCAGTAGGCAGCTGGCTTACATCCTGGATGAGTTGTTATCTTTTTTCCTTCTTTGCACCCACCCATTACAGACAGATTTATGAGAGACAAAACACTGTGTGTTTCCAGTGTCCTGAAGGACTTAGTCTGCCCAGTGACTGGGTCAGTACTGACAGAGCCAGGGAGGCTCAAGGATCCAGCCTTGCTGCTTTCTATCTTCGCTGTTGGGCTCACATATACAGTGTGTGTGTGTGTGTGTGTGTGTGTGAGAGAGAGAGAGAGAGAGAGAGAGAGACAGAGAGAGAGAGACAGAGAGAGAGACAGAGAGAGAGACAGAGAGAGAGAGACAGAGAGAGAGAGACAGAGAGAGAGAACTGTCTCTTTTCAATTTTTAAAAATATATTGTGCTCACTCTCCTGTTTCATTATTGTAACCAAATGTTTGAAACTTTAAATCTCCTTTTCTCTCTTCCAAAGACTGTTAAATTCTCTTCTAGCTGGAAGGCACACACACATCAACAGTTTGTATTTTATCTTTCTCTCCCTGTCTTCTTTATATTTAATGCTTTCTACTTATTTTTTATTACACTGGTAATATTTTGGTCTTAGTTTTGCTCCCATGTTCATTCTTTTTGCTTTTTTTTTTTTTCTTTTTCTTTTTTGGTGATAATTTGATGATTCAGTTAGGAGTTGCATCAAGATTTAAAAGTCAAATGACTTTAACAATAAATCTAGCGGTAATTCAATCTCCAGAGACCATTTTGTCTGCAACTATGACCAATTAATAAAGGCCTACTTTACCGCATTGGCAAAACAAAAACAAAAACAAAACAACAGAACCAAAAAGAACCACTTTGATTATTTCCTTAAGAGTCAACAATCTAAAAATCTTTTAAAAAAACATTTTGAGAAGGGTATTACATGCACTGAGATTATATGCATAAACCAAAATGCTTGGCTGCTATTTTTTTAAATTAGTCTACACAGTCTAAAAACCAAAACCCCTTATTTGTTTGCCCTTATGAAACTATTCTCAAATCCTTTAAAAACTCTATCTGCCCTAACTGAAGCCTTGAGACTCAGACAAACAGATCTCCGCCCACATTTCATTTTCAAAGCTGTGATTTATTGCTTCTTCATGTGAATTTAGTCTAAAGCCACCCACTTATCGATAAATCGATGAATTTAACTTTCTCCTGTAACAGAGCCTCAGACCTCAGTAGGACCCCAGACCTTAGCATAACTGACTCCATGATGGAAGTACCATTCAGGCTTTAAAACTCAGCATGTTGACAGTGCCTGCCAAAACCAAAACAAAGACTTAATCCACCAAAGCCCATATAGTTATGGAAAAGTCTCTAACTGTAGTAACCTTGCCTTTTGGGTTCTGTAACCCCACTTCTGGCTAACTGTTCTTGTTAACTGAAGTATGCCAACCCAGAACATGGTCTTTGTGCTTAAAAACTCATCCTGAGCAAGGCTCAGTACTACACTGGGATCCAGAATACCCAGTGTAGTCACCAGCCAGCTAATCAAGACTTTCTATTGGCTTAAACCCATGTCGAAGCAGTCTTTTCTGGTGAATACCTAACAACGGTTCCATTAGGCAATTGGCATGTCATATCAACACTGATTGAGCAAGATACTTAGCTGTCATTTGCCAGAGATTTATTAAAATAAATAGATCAAATCTGCAACATTTAGGATGGGAGCAGTTTTCTTTAATAGCACCCTGGATACTTCTAAAGCTGAACAAAACAGGCCCACTCTTGTTCACAACAACATTATTTTTAGAGATGGAAAGAACCATGATGGCTAAGAATGGTCGGTTAAATGACATTTCATGTTCCTGAAACCTCACTGAAACCAAAGTACAAGACCTTCAAGACATTCACCCATGAGAACAATGGGAAAGAGAGAAGGAATTGGTAATAAAATTGTGTCAGGTAGAAAACAAGAGAGGAGATGATAAATGGTACTACAGGGTTTGAAAACCCAGGGATGCTGCCAGTGGGGAAAGCCATGTGCAACCCCCTTAAAGTGCAGAGCAGCTATTCTCAACCTTCCTGACACGGGGCCCTTTAACACTGCTCCTCATGTTGTGACCCCCAGCCATGAAATAATTTTCTCTGCTACTTCATAACTGTAATTTTGCTACTGTTGTGAATTGTAGTATACATCTTTGTGTTTTCCAATGGTCTTAGGTGATCCCTGTAAAAGGGTCATTCAATACCCAAAGAGGTCATGACCTACAAGTTGAGAACCACTGGTGTAAAGACTGGCTGCACAGGAACACCATGGATTTGTGTCATGGAGCTAAGAACAGGATAGTTTCCAATAGTCTGTATTTATCTCAGCCTCACTACTTGATGGAACCTGAGACTAGCAGTCACCTGCCTTGGTTGAAGCCTGAAGGGTTGTGTGAAGGACCATGAAGATTCTGAAATGGAAGAAACTATATTCAGTCAAGGAGGGCAGCATACGCTGGAAATAAATAAACCCTCAAATCTCCATTCTGACTCAGCTCCCCAAGCACTGGTGCCCAGGTCTATGCCCGAGCCAAAGTATCTTCACGTGACATATGAGCATTGCAACAGAATGCTGCACAAGGTTATTGACATCATGGGTTCCCAGATTATGTTGTGTGTCCCAAATACTAGTCATGTATAGAGCTGTCTTTCAACTTTTAAGGCTCTCTTTATTAAGAAATAAGAGAACTAAGATCAAAAGACATGAGGACAGTCTCGTGAAAAATAGAGATGAATGTTCACAAGCAGCACAAATCAAGACAGAGGAAACAGAATCCATGCAGAGAGCAGGCAAAGATAATTTTCAATGTTACCTGATGGATTAGAAAAGACACTGGCCCCATACAACTTAGTAAAAAGACAATTAAGAAAAAACAAAACAAAACAGTCTAAGGGGAAAAAAGACCCATGAATTAATGATACTGTAACAGAAAGAAAAAAAGAAAAAGAAATACAGATGTCAGATTATAAAACAAAACTATCAAAACAAACAAAAAACTTTAACTGGAAGAAAAAGAAGATACTTACCTGACAGGGGAGACATCGTAACTACGAAGCTGGTTTTCAGGAGGAGGGCCAAGTTCTGCACTCTGGATATGCTCACCCTTGTGGTTTGTCCATGAAGGTGGGAACTTAAATTAAATGTGGAAATGAACAAGGGATAGGAATGGGAAGAAAGATAGGGGAGAAAGACCAGCACTGAAAAGCTTAGCCCAAGAATTCTAGAGAATGGAAGAACTGAGGCAGAGTTTGGGGTGCACAATGATAGTGACGCAGACAACTATGGAAACTCCAAATTAAGGAAATTATTATGTTAAGCCAATTGAGTGGTGAGATAAAGTACAGAAAGTTGTGTTTCCCTATCACTCAGTTATAAGTGGCACTTGTCTAAAGTGATAAGTACACGTGGTTCATGTAGAAAATGTAAACGGGCAGGGACTAGACAGAGAAAAAAACCAACCCTGCCTTCCTTACAACAGAAAATCAAGGACATCTAAGGCCGAAAAAGCAAACGGTACTCTGCTCGGAAATGTGATGTCAAATCCTTTAAAAATTGAATATACGTTCAGAAATGGGAAGGGGGAGGGGAGGAGACAGTTTTTTGGTTTTTTTTTTTAATTACTAATATTAACAGGCCTGGAAAAACAATCTGATTATACAAATGATAAAATTATGGATTTTAATATTCCAACAAACGAAAGCTCTACTATATAAATAGAATTATAAAAGAAAAACTCATATCAAGGGAGACAAATTAGAAGGTATCAAGGAAAGAAAGATAACTAGACAAGAGAGAGAAGCAGACAGCCTCAACCCTGGTCTCACAGTTATACTGGGGTTAGAGGGAGCCATGGAAATGGAGGGTACAGAAAACTGAACAGTGTGAGGAGGCTGCTAGCCAGCCTGGACACCGCATCCTGCTCAGAATGCAGCCTCCAGTAACACTCAGTAAGCTTGTGTTAGAAGAAGACCCAGGAGAAAAAGCGCCCTGTGTTGCCTGCACCTGTGGTAGTCAGTGCAGGCTTTCAGGCCTGCCTTCCCAGCAGGCCACAGCTCACCTCCCATCATGCACCTGGTGATGCCTGCTGCCTTTCCTCATCTGATAATCAACCATGGAACTAGTTTATCAGTGTGGGAAAATCCCTTTCTCGAAGTTTCAGCAATCAAGGTTAGCATTTCAAGAGTCTATTGAGAAAGCTCATTTAAATGGAACAAAACAAACTTGTAAAATATATATATATAAAAAAAACCATTTTTCTTTCCAAAGCTCATTCTACAACTCTGGCCACAGATGGGTGTGTCTTAATGGACGCCTTTATAAAAGCCCCAGCTTCAGTTTCCAGCTTTGACTTCATCTCAGAATCTTGGTTCAGATCACACATTTAATAGAAGAAGAAAGAATTGTAGAATTATATAATGGGAAGTACATTTCCAGAAACAAAATTAGAATGAAATAGAGAATAAATACAGAATTTTTAACGATGATTTGATTTATTTAAACAAATATCAGTGAATTATCACTTTGTTCTGTTTTCTTTTCATTTTTTATCTTAAACTTTAAAAATGCCTTTCCCTTTTATTTCTTTCTTCAACTGTAGTAAAAAGATTGGCTCATGTAAAAAACAAAAACAGCAGACACTTGGTTATCTTTCTGCTCCCCACTCCAACCTGTATCTTTGAGAATCTGGCTGGCCTTGAACTTGAGGCCTTATGCCTCAGTAAGCCAAGTGGTAGATCGTAGGTGTGAACTACCACAGGTCACCTCTTGCTGATAAAGAGGAGGCAATCAGAAAGTGTGCACTTTTCAGGGCCTTCATGGTCAGAAGAGACCCTGCTAAGCATTCTCTTTCCACTGATGCTTCTAGCCTCCTTTTCCCAAGACAGAGTCAGTGTCTTCATTATTAGCGGGACTGTGACTTTCATTACAGCAAGGAAAGTGGCTGAGTAACTGTCAGTTGACCATGAGAATAACTCATCTGTTTGATTGTACTGATAAAGACCAAGGCCTGTCCTTCCCACTCCCTGACAACTGTTTTTCAAAAATAAGATCAATAGAATTTGTACTGAATGTAAGAAGTACTATGTGTTTGTGATGGCAAATGTCATTGAATGGGGACTTCTGATGGAATCCTAGGGACAATATCAGGTTTTCTGCCACTTGTTATTGTTATAATTTATGTATGTTATTTAGATCAGCTTGGAAGCATTCTATGTTAGCTTCATTTTTGTAAAAATTATCATTGATAAACAGGTCTAAGAAGGAACTGGGGAGCTGGTGTACAGGTTTGTGGAAGAATGTTTGCCTAGTATGTGCAAAACGCTTGGTTCAACACCAAATATAGGCAAAAAACAGCATTTCTCTTTTCCAGTCCAGAAATGCACAGCTAATCATGGTGTCTGTGGATTTCTTTGGGTAATGCTGACATTTTAACATTGAAGCTTCTAGACTATGACCACTAATAAATTCTGCATTGATTATTGACCTTTACATTGTTTTCATCTATGTTTTTTAGTCTTAAGTACACGAGCATGATTTCGACCAGATGTGAAGTCTAAACTAGTCAGATTCAAGAATAACAGTGAGCCTGCTTAGGGTGTTAAGAGAAGGTATGGAGATGGTTAATCCATGGGCATAAAATCAGTTCTGCAAGCTGGGGAAGCTCAAGAGACCAACAGGACTGCACTACCCCAGCAGCATGCTAGACACACATTCCTAAAAGAGGAGATCGTAGGTCAAGAAGACTTTGCCAAGATATGATAAAATAAAGAGAAAATCTCCAAAGTCAGAGATTCCATGAAAGTGATTCATGACTCTCTTATTAGTAATGTGAATTCCACATTTCCAAAGTAAAGAATAAGCACCTTTGGCTTCACAGTGAAGTCATTCTAAAACTCAATAATGACTTGAAGAAATGTCTGGAAGCCTGATAATGCCCTTCTGTTTCTGGTATGACGTGTGTAATGTGGTCTCAAGGTCTTCATGAGTAGCCACTGGTCAGCACTGGGGCTTGAATTATCTTCTTGAGGGAAGCTCCTAAGCCTTGGAGAACTGCTTCCAAAGACTGTAAACTCAGAGAAAGGAGCAAAGAAAAGTACTTGTAAAAACATTAAAAATGAAAACCAAAAAATTCAAGGGTCTGAAGACCAGGGCTATCAATCACCTAATCTACAATACTCAGCTGTTTGGGGCAACAGTATGTCAGATTGGCCCTCTCTGCAGGTAGATAACCAAGTGAAGTGCTATTATTGCACTGCGCAGCGGCACAGACCAGCCTCCACCACAATTAATTGAAAAAGACTAGGTGACCACCTTCCAGAAACCTAGAACAGCCAAGATCATTATCAGGGCCAGAGGATCCAAAATCTCTACCCACTGAGTAATTGTAGACTGGGATTAGTGGTGGTTGCAACATATGGCTATTTCCCCATCTTTCCGAAGTCTGGAGTGTCCATTAACCCAACAATGCGGGAAGTCTACATTGATCCGGTCATTTTTCTCTGTTTCATGGGTTCTTATCATGATTGGTTTTGCTATATTATTCTGTCCCTTCATCTTGGATGCAGATGTTCTTGTCTATGGTGTGTTCTTAACTGATTTTATGAGTACTTTTTTTCTAGAAGAAAGGAAGACAGACCCAGAGGGCTGACATTTAGTAAGGATGCTGGGTTGTTAGTGCCATTGCTTTTGTATTGAATTGGAAGAACCTATTTAACAGGAGAAAATATGCCTCTTCTACACCAAGGATACCATCTGATAATAATAGGTTAGGAAAATGATCAAATGGGTAATTAGCATTAAATGTGTTTAGTTTCACACCACAGGAAACAAGCCTAGAAAAGGGCAGGCATTGCAGGCTTTACACTTGGGCGTACGCCTGTTGCTGAGTTTCTTAGAAGAAAATGTTTTTTAAAAATTGTGTTAGACAAATTAAACCTTAGTTATTCACTAGCCGGAGGCAGCACATTTGAAATTTAAAGTCTGTCTCTAATCACCACACTGTATGTCGTTCTGTTCTGTAGCTTTAGGCAAGTCACTTGACCTCTTAGTGGTTCACATTTCCTCCTCTTCACAATATGTGCAGTAGTGCTGGGATTCCTGAAAAATAATCACAAATGACGTGGGAAGTATTAGTGTAATGATATACTTCTTCCAGGGGATCTATTACTGACTTTGCCGCCTTGAACATAATAGGCAGCTCAATAAATGTTTATCAAATTGATGGATGAGTAGAGAATGACTGGATTGATTAGTGAGCAGGGAAATAAATGATCTAAATATGTTTTGTGATGTTTTCTCACCGAGGCAAGCCTAGAATATTTTATGGTGTGTGTGTGTGTGTGTGTGTCTATGTGTACACTTAAAATATTGGCCAGTCATGCCAGCTCAGTGCCAATGGGATCGGTCTTCCCTCTCCGCTCCTGCCTGTCTCTCTTTTCTTGGTCCTTTTTCTTTCTGCAGGCATTCCCCGCTCTTTAATCCTTTACTCCTTAGATAATCTCACTTACTCCTCCTCAGTCATTTTGGTGCCAACCCAGATTGTCCAGGACTGGTCTGCAAAGGTAAGACAGATCAAAACACATACCACTCACAGAGAGAACCCAGAGAAATCAGGTCAGTGCTCATCAGTGATGTCCCTATCAGCCTGTCATTTCATATTAAAGCATGTCACTAACAATTGACTCTGAGGAACAAAAAGGACATAAAGTACTCACAACCTCTGGGGATGTTTCAAACAGATGATCATGTGGACAGTTTGGGGGAAAGAAAGGTTCCTTGGCTCCAGAAGATGAGTCAGCAATAAGCTACATAGCATAGCTTACCAAGCCCAGCTAGGTAAGCTATGCTATGTAGCTCACGACCCCCAACCACTAAAAGGCTAACTCAGGGAGGTTACAAGTTCATGGTCAGCTTGAGGAACTTAGTGAGACACTGTCTCAAAATAATTAAAAAAGATACAAAAGGTCTTGGGATAAAATTCAATGGTATAATGATCATTTAGCCCACAGTAGAATATAAATTCAGTCCTCAGTACTGAAAGAGAGAGTTGGGGAGAAGGCTTATCAGAAATTCTGTGGGCTTATGGCAGTGTGTGATGACAGTTTTGAATTTAATATCTGCACTATATCTCTCTTGAACTTCATGACCAAATCGAAATAATTTTTTAATCAAAAATCAAGAACGTATTCACTTTTGTGACTGTTTTAGTTCACAGCTGAAAGTTCACTTCTCTATTATCTAAGCCTCCTAGATGCTGTCACAGCTTCCAAGTTTTATTTTAGCTTCAATTTTAAAATCTCAGTATCTTGAAAGAAAGAGTAGAGCAGCCAAGAGCACGCGGAGAGAGCTTCCGGGTCAGTGCGGTGTAAGTTCTCTTTTCTAAGCTACAAAAGTCAGTCCATTTTCCTCTCGACTGCTGGGCAAAGTCTGCCTCAGATAATTCACAGTCAAAGAGTGACTTTTTATCAACATGCTTCAAGAAAAGATGGAGTCAGGGCCAGAGAGCTGGAAAGAGGCTCGGAGTTAGTGCTGCAAGCGAGACCTTGAGCTGTCAAGTGGCCAAGCTCACATGTGTGGTCTGTGAGCACTGGATTCCAGACCTGCAAATTCTGGCTAATAATGGGATTCTGCACTGATCAGTCATTTCTATTAATTTTTTTTCAAACCTCAAAACCAGCATAGCAATTCTATCAGTGAGATTTTTTTTTTAAAGCCTTTTTCCATAATAGTTCAATCTTTAAATTCCTTGCTTTCAAGACTGGTTTCAGAATTTACTCCTTTTCCCTATTGATCCTGAATAGAGATGTCCTCAGAAACATTGGCATTCTCTACTTTCACTCAACAAAATAGAGTTAGACACCACATGCTCTTATAGTCAGAGTTTTTAAGTCCTGATAGAAGCTGAGAGTGGAGTGGCGGCGGCAGCGGGGAGACTGAATCGTGATGGACACGACGTCACAGTTAGAGATGACAGCCGTGTACCTTTTGTTTTTGGATAGTGCTGTTCTTGCTCTGCTTCCCCCTCCTGTCCTTAGAAGCCTGATCCTTTGCCATCACAACTGGTGGATTCTGGGAGGAGAAGTGAAGATGGAGGGCAGGGAGCTAAGTGCCCTCAGGTGGCAGGGTGAGCACTCCGAGGAGCAGACTCTCTACTTTCCAGAGGCAGCTTCAGTGAGACAGCTCATTTTAACAGGGGTGGGGGGAGGGGAATGAACAAAGGCTACCCAAACTTTTGGGGTGAGTAAGGGCTATCAGAGTGACTGTACATCATTGGCCTGGACCAGTGTGCTGGGATACCTCATTTGCATAAGGAGGAGCTCCAGGTACTGCTGCACATCATCCCATAAGAGGCAATGAAATGTAACGTGGCCACCAGGCTATGTGACTTCCTCTGGTAGGCAAAGATGGGGACATGGGGCTACATGTGCAGGGACACACAGGCCCAGGGACGGGAGGTTCGATTCTACTCTTGCTCTGAGCACCCCCTTCCCCCATCTCATGGCTCTCTGGTCTCTAGCTCACTCTCCTCTTCCACTTCCTCCCCAGTGCCAGGACTACAGGCATGCAACACCGGTCCTGGCCTGCTGGGGTGAGTTTGCATAGTAGAGTGACAAGAAATAATAATCATATGCTGTAATTACCATGTATATTTCAGCTAGAAGGAATTTTTAGTGTTTTTACAGAGAAATGACATATATTTATCACGATTTAAACATTGTATAGTATACAAAAGTATTGAAATAACATGTAGTATTTTATAAACATGTATAGTATTATATGTTGGTTTAAAATATGACAGGAAATAGAGGGCATGGAAGGATACAAAAAACATGGCCCTCAGCTACGTCATCTCTGAAGTGACCATTGGTTCTCACCCTCATGCCCATTGCTCAAATCAAGGGTGTGTTTCCACAGAGATTACAGAAGTCAGGGTGTGTGTCCCTCATGGGTAATCCCTGCCCAATCCCATCGTTACCAGCCACATGCTCAATCACATTATTTTGAGTTCTTCATGATGCATAGGATGTCTACGAATAGAAGAGTTAAATGTATTCTTGGATCTTCTTCAAATTCCCGGATTTTGTCTTCCTCTTCACTGCCTCCCAAGAAAGACTCTCACCACTTCCTGGCCATGGTGGCTGGAGCTTACCCTGACTCATTTCTAGATCAAGAAGAAAAATGTCACCTCCCATGCATACTTTCCGCCTCAGCCCCCGAAGTAAACCTGGTTGGTCCTACGGTGTACACATCCTCAACACTGAACAGGTCAGTGTGTCTGAGAAGGATGAACCCCCCAGCCCGGCCTCCCGTGGCTGAAAAGATGGGGTTTTGAGCATCACTGCTCAGCAGCACTTTAAGACAGAAGAATCTCTGAAAGCAAAAGATGTGGCCATAGAGAAATTAGCAAGTTACGACTGTAGGAAAACAACCAGCTGTACAACTCTAAAACTATTTCTTGTTATTCCTTCCCATTCCTGTTGCTCATTGCTAGTCAATAGCAATATACAGCTGCTTATGTATTTCTGAGTTTCACTTGTAAAAGAAAACTATAGTTCTAATCGTCTCTCGCTATGTTACATAATTTTCTAGTTTAAGAATCATATCATCCATTTTTCTGCAACTTTAAATAAACGTTGTGCTGTGTTTTTGTTTTTTGTTTTTTGTTTTTTGTTTGTATGTCAGCAAATGTCTTGATAAGAGGAAAAGGCTGTATTGGTGGTTTTGGGGGGAGGGTTGGTTGTGTTTTTAAATATGTCTTCTCACATGTGTTTCTTAAGGATGTTATGAGATGGACAGTTTATACGCATTTTTATTCAAATTCATGGATTTGGTTAGTGCCTAGAACAAAACATTGACTGATGCACTCACTCAGCCAAGAGGACTATTATTATTTATTGATAATATTAAACACAGGAACAATTGACATGCCTTGGGCCTTGAACTGGTGATTTAGCCATTGCAGAAAACACAACCTGCCTTCTCAGCACTCACAGCTTGATGTTTGTCTTATTCCAATATAAGCCTGTGTGTGTCTGTGTGTGATACACATGTGTGTCACTTGTATGTGCAGTGTGCTACCCATGATCACATGTATGGAGGCCAGAAGCTGGTACCGAGTGCTCTCTGTGTTTTTCTCTCGCTTTTCACTTTCTCTCCAGAAGCTGAAGAGAAGGCTCAGCGGTTACAAACACAGTTCTTGCTGGCTACCTGGGTTCTCGTCTCAGCACCCACATAGTGGCTCATCAGTGCCTGTAACTCCACTTGCAGGGTTCCTCTTCCGTCAATGCACTCACATGTGGTATACATACACACACAAAGGCAAAACATTCACAGGCACACACACAGGTACAAAGCACCTCTTACCCCACCTCCAAGAGGAGACATTTATGGGATGCAAGTAGTAAAATGTGGGTACATTATTTTCAGAGCTACTACTGAGCCTGCTGGAGAGCATTAGGCTCCTGGAAGGTCTAGTGGGTGTGTAAGCATTTGTGAGCCTGAGCTCAGGAGGAAGAGCTCCCATCCCTGGGAACTGCATGTTCAATGCCCAGAGGCAACAGAATGGTGAAATGAAGGAACTGAAGGAAGTTCCTGTTTGGCTGACCCTCAAAGCACAGAGGACTAAAACAGGAACATGGCTGGAGAGGAGAATAGAAACCAAATTGTGAACAAGCCACATGAAGGAGCTTGGAGTTTCTCCTTGGGCCGTGGGAAGTCACTGGATGTTGTAAGAAGAGAGTTAGAATGAAATGTTCCCTGGAAGTTCTCTGGCTTGCATATGGAAAGTAGATTGGGAAAGACCCAGGGTGGAAAGAGAGGCCAGTGAGGAAGCCATCACTGTAACTGTGGAGCAAGAGTAAAAGTCAGAATCAAAACAGAAGGAAACCCTAGAACCAAAGTATTTAAGGTAAGACTAGCAGAGCATGTGGACTGGATGTGGAAAGAGAAGACTAAGACAGCTACCATGACCCACATCCCAGTTATCATGGGCTGGATTGCATCGTTCAAATGCACATGTCAAATTCCTTACTCAGAATACCTCTGATAGTGACCTTATTTTGAAATGGATTTTTTAAAACAAGGGTTATCAGGTGAAAATGATGTTGCTGTTATTATTTTTTAATGTGAATTACCATCTGTGCGCTCATTTACCTGAATACTTTCTCTCTAGCTGTTGGCTTTGTTTGGGGGAGGTTGTGAGACCTTTGGGACATAGGGCCTTGGTGGCTAACATAGAACACTAGGAACAGGCCTTGGAGGCTGAAGTTCAGCCCTGCTCCCTGTCTTGTCTTTGTTTCTGAGTCAGTCAGTCACAGTATGCACAAGTGGCAAGCTCCTGCTCCTGTAGGGACTATATCACACTGTCCCTGCTGCAGGGGACTATCATCCCTGAAAACATGAGCTAAGTAATCATTTTCCCTTAAGTTATTTCCACCACAACAATGAGAAGCATCACTAGCATGTGGTCATTTGTCTGCCATGACTCATGTCTTGATATAAGGAAGACTCTGGACATGAGAAAAGCCCTATACAATAGAAGCAAAGATGAAGTGATGTTCTATGCACCAGAGAACACCAAGCAAGCCACAGTAGCTATGGAAAAAAATCTAAAACAGAGCACTTCCAACCTTCAGAAGGCATCAATTCTGCTGAGTCCTGCTCCTCTGACTTCCAATTTCAAGGACTTCAAGGCTGTTCATTTTTGTTGGAATCCTTCCATTGGTGGTCTTTTTTTCTGGAAGCCCTCTCAAACTGGTCCAACTCACTGGGTACTGCCATCTTTTGAACTGGTTTAAGTGAAAACATCTCTTTATATCTAGTAGGACCTCAGTGCCCAAAATGGAATGTGACCAAGTGCTTACCGAATGAATTAGTAAATGACACAGCCCTTAGACACTGGAAATGTATATTGGCATAGGAGATTTAACTTAAAGAATATTTGGACTAGTGGTCCCCAGAAAATTTTTAGATGTTAGATGTTTTGTTTTAATTTGTTTTTTAATGGTTGGAGGGATGGCTCAGTGGTTAAAAGTACCAGTTGTTTTTTCCATAGGATGGATGTATAGTTCCCAGCACCTGCATGGAGGCTAACAACCATCTGTAACTTGAGTTTCAGAAGATCTGATGCTCTCTTCTGGCCTTCTTCAGTACTGAATGCACATGATGCACAATACACACATGAGGAATATACATGTGTGTATATTCCACAATATACATGAGGAAACACACACACACACACACACACACACACACACACACACACACAAAAGGAGTTATAAGCTTAGATTTCATAAAGAAAAGAAAGATTACAGTTTGGAAAACACAGAGAGCAGCAATATTTTTAGCAGTCCATCAGATAATTCTCCAGCTCCCAAACGGACTTGATTAAAACCACAACAAACCTCCGTCTGATTGGACCCAACCCAGGGGCAGACTGGAGGTGGAGGCTGGTGCCTGTGACATCATCACAACAGTGTTCCTCTCTGAACACTTCAATCCCAACCGCTAAAAAGAACAATAAGAACAATAGCAAGGCCTTCCTCATTCCTCTACCTCCAGATGGGCATATCCTCCAGATGGGCATATCCTCCAGATGGGCATATCCT
>JADRCH010000160.1:3072334-3102042 GCA_019843965.1 Rhynchomys soricoides
ATGGGCATATCCTCCAGATGGGCATATCCTCCAGATGGGCATATCCTACTGCAAAAACAACAGGAACAAGCAAGACATCTTGTCTCCTGCAAAAATTACTAACCTCATAGTAATGACCCTGACCAAGATGACTTAGACAAACTTGAGATGCAAGAATTCAAAAGACTGATTATAAGGGTAAAAACCAATTCAAACAGGGCCCAAATGTTTTCCAAAGAACAGATGACTGAAAGCAATCCACGATATGAAAATACAATTTAATAAATACAAGAAATGCTGAAGACTATCTAAGTTTATGCCCTGCTTTTTGACCAGTTGTGAGTTTCTTTGTTAACCTCCATGCACTGCACGGAGAAACCTCTCTGCTGAGGGTTTCGAGCCGCAGCAATCTGTGTACACAGGGATAGGAATTTAAAAGGCAGTTTCATACTATGTCCAAAGTGTCTGTGGAGTAATCATCCACAACACAACATCTACACCATACTCTGCCCAACAATGCTCAGGGACAATCTCAGAAGAGGTGGCTGTGAGAGTTAGCCAGAAAGGAAGGGACAGGAAAACAATGTCTTCTGGATATGGCAGGACCTGCTGCACTCAGGAGATCATAACAGTGACAGTGGCTGCACAAGAGCAAACCAGTTCATACTTAAGTATGGAGAGAAAGGGATTCACAAGTCTCACCCATAGCTGAGGAGCTAATGACAATTGACAGCTTCAGGAAGAGGGAGAAGCAGTTTGCTTTTGGTGTGTGGTCCCTGGTAGGTCAGCCATGCTCTATTGGGGACCCCTCCCCACCATAAGTATATGAGTAGCTGTGGACAACATAATGTTGAATCTGTGAAACATACATGTGTGTGTATGTATCAAAGGTGAAGATCTGTGATGACTTAGGAAGAGGAGCTGAAGGTGAATATGATCAAAATATATTAGATATGTGTATGAAATTGTCAAAATAATTTATAAAATATTATATGTTTATATGTTTTCTTTTTATTGAAAATAGATTTTTTCTTAGAATATATTCTGACTGCATTTTCCTTCCCTCTACTCCTCCCACTTCCTCCTCACCTCCCCTCTCATCCAGATCCACCCCTTTTCTAGTTCTCGCTAGAAAACAAGCAGGCTTGTTTGTTATGGGCTTATAATATGATCTGATATGATAAAAGAAAAATTAACACATTGGAATTAGAAAAGCAAGCAAAGAGAGAAGAGCCCAAGAGAAGGCACAAGAAACAGAGACTTATTTGTTTATACACTCAGGAATCCCATACAAACAGTAAACTGGAAGACATAATATATACACAACCTGTAGGGTAAAAAAAAAGAAACATATATATGTAATTTAAAATAATAATATATTTAAAAAGAAGAAGAGCTCTGACAAGACATTATGAGACAAAGACCCTCCAAAGATGCCACTGAGTTGATGCTCTGCTGGGCTTCATCCCACTCTGTAGAGTAGTTTGCTCACTGAGACTCCCTCAGAGGAATTTAAATTTACGTTTACAAATGGTTATCAATTGAAGACTGCTTCTAGGTTAGGAATGGGGACACGTGTCTACTCCTTTCAGCTCTAGGGCCACATGGCACAGCCCCATGCAGGCCTGTGCATGCTGCCTCAGTTTCTGTGAGTTCACATGAACTTGGATCATGTTGATTCAGAGGGCTTTGTTTACTCAGTGTTCTCCATCCCTCTGGCTCTTACCTTCTTTCCTCCGCCCCTTCTGTGGGTTCCCTGGGCTCTGAGAGGAGGTATTTGCTGGAGACATCCTGCTTAAGGCTTGTATTCCAAGCTGGCTCACTCCCTGCATGATATCTGGCTGTGGGTCTCTGTGTTTATTACCATGTGCAGCGGCAGGAAGCTCCTCTGATGGTGGTTGAGCAAGGCACTGATCTGCTTCTTTGGCCTGAGTCAATATTACGTTTTAAAAACAGGTAAAGAGCCAGCCATGTGGTTGAATTGTTCTTAGAGATTCATTGGCTTGAAACAAATGCAATAAAAAATATACGAAAATGAAGAAATGATACTTCTCAAGTGAAGAATCAAGGTTTAAAAGAACCATTCAGATATTTACACGCACATAAGTTTTACTGTTTTCTGTTTGGTTTTAGAGATCGAGTCTTACTATGTAGCCCAGGTTGGCCTTGAACTTGCAGTCTTCCTGCCTGAGCCTTCTGACTCTTGAGATTACAAGTATGTGATATCATATTTGGAAAAAAAAATTTTAAAAATGTTTTGAAAAACTCACATTAAGGCTCATCAATTGGAAATTTCAGGACAATAAAGATGGAAAAATACATAATAGCTTCTAAAGATTCTTATGCAATATTTTAGTAAAACCAAGGACTAAATCATGGGGGAAGAAAGCGATTTTTAAAGTCTCACACAAAGGCAGACAGTAAATCAAGTGTAAAGGTAGCATAAATATGTTCTCAAGTGAATCAGACTTAAAAAAAAAAGTAGTAATAGAATTATCTAGAAACAATAGGGCAGGCATGAAATGTTTCCCTCAGCCCTGTTCTCTGCCCACATCCTTTCCCTCCCAGGCTGGCTTGCCTCTCCTCTTCAATAACCAAGGCTTGGATGGCACAGAACCAGACTGTGCCAGAGGCTCTCCACGGAGAGCCCAGCCCAGAGGGAAAAGAGGAAACAAGGGGTTGAAAAGACACTTCTAACAAGGTGATTTGAAACAGCCAGGGCCCATTTACTGACTCCACTCCAGGGTGCTGTGGTTTCCAGTTACGACTTGCAGATGGGCACAGTTTTCCTGTATTTGCTCAGGAAGTTTGAAATAATTCAATGCCACATTTCATGGGATGAGGAGGAGGAGGAAGAGGAGGAGGAAGAAGAGGAGGAGGAAGAAGAGAAGGAGGAGGAGAAGGAAGAGGAGAAGAAAGAGGAGGAGGAGGAGGAGAAGAAAGAGGAGGAGGAGAAGGAGGAGGAGGAGGAGGAGGAGGAGGAGGAGTCACCGTCACGGATTTCCCAAAAAGAAGAAAGTAAAAGCAAATTGTCATGAAGGTGAGTCCAGAGCTTCTGATGGAAACACAAGGTGTCTGAGCTAGACTGACATGTTTGTTTCATTTCCCACATAACAGCACTATTTTCAGAAAAGCCTACAGGAAGAGGACACAACCTCCTTTGGATAGATATCTGTTCTCAACAGAGGCACGCATTAGCAATGCTGCGTGATAACCAGAAGGACTCGTTCTCACTAACCTAAAATTACCTTCTGCTAGAATATATAAGCCCCTTGTGAAGACAAAACTGGGCTGGAATTTTTGCAAGTAAAATTGTATTTCTTTAGCTAGAGACTTCGTTCTTTGTTCAGATGCAATTACTTGAGGAAATTGGAATACATGAAGCTGTGAGGAGGAATTAACGTGAGGTCTTACTGGGATCAAATTTTAGAGCCTTTGAAAAGGCAAGATTTTATAGATGAAAGGTGGCCACAAAGCAGGAGTTGAGCAACACACAGAGAGGCCCACCTAACCTCTGCACTTGTCTCAGGGTCTCTGCTGTCACAGCTGGTCTCAGAGGAATCTGGAGGTTTATTCATTAGACAGACAGCAATGGCATCTTGAAGGTATTCTAGGTGTCGCTTGCTCAAGGTGTCCCTAGGACATCAGAGAGCCAAGCAGATAATGAGCTCACGCTTAATAGGAAGAGAAAAGGAACCCACAGAATGAATAACATTGTATTATGCAGTAGCTTAGAAAGAGGCAAATTGTTATGGAAAAAAGCTAAGCACAGCTGAGTAGCTTCCCGGGGTCAGGAGGACCAAGGTGGTAGCAGGAGGCCCTGCTTTCAAATGAAGCTAGTGGTTGACATTTTCAAAGGAGGAACTCAGTAAGCACTGCATGGCGGATGCTGAACAACTCACACACACTGAAAATTCACATAATGCATGGGCTAAGAGGTAGGGAAGGCATTTGTTATTCTCTCTGGGTGTTTGTAGACATTCGAATAACAACACACTATCTCTGTTATTGTTTTGTGAACGCAAGGGAAGTGCTGAGCTTCACAATCCGAAGCAAAGGAAAAATGTCTCTTTAGCGTTGTGACAGACCCTTGCCTCTGCCTCACCTGCAGACCTGCATATGTACAAAGCAAGACTAATTTACTGGGTGTTTCTTTCATCAACATATGGAAGTACTGAAACATTTGAATTAAATATACTGTTACGGAGGGTAATTATCCTAAGTGTTTGGAGTGTTGTGATCTACCTCACGTTGGAGGAATAAAAGGCCAGAGACTACACTGACTGCAAACACAGCCCCTGTCTGATAGAAGCTTTAAACGGTGGGTTCTGCCCCCATCATTAGCTTTCATGGGGTAGGGAAAGCTCTGTCTGGAAATTGAAGCTCATTGAAAATGACATCATGACCCTAGAATGTAGTTTGTAGTTTTTGCTACCCTGATTTAACCTTTTCATAGACCACACTACCAACCCTGCCCAGGTTCCCTTAGATCTATGGATGAATCACACACACACATCAATATAATTTTCAATCTGCCTTATGGCTCAATTGCTGGATGCTTCTAAATTCCTGCCTGGGGAAACTGCCTATGGCCGCTTCACCTGAGATCTCACATGACTTGTCACCTTTGCTTTCTCCTAAGCATGATGAAAATCCTCCTCTCTCCCCTGAATCTTCTAGTTTGCCTTCGGGGACTTGGAAGTTCCACCTATTCCACCCAGCTCATTGGTCACTAGCATCTTTATTGATGGATCAAGAACCAACTGAGGAACAGGACCTTAGCATCAGCACCACCTTCTACAACAGAACAGATGAGGAAGAATTTTGTTTTGTGTTTTGTGTTTTGCTTTGCTTTGTTTTTTTTGAGACAGGGTTTCTCTATGTAACCCTGGCTGTCCTGGAACTTGTTCTGTGGACCAGGATGACTTTGAACTCACAGAGATCTGTCTGCCTCTGCTCCACAAATACAGGGATTAAAGGCTGAAGAGGAAGAACATAGATCAAGCTTATTTTGTCTTAACTTGAAAACTCTGTGGTGACTTTGGCCTTCAGATCACCCACTCATTCATCTTTTCTAACAAAGCTTTGTGTGAGGACAACAGGAAATAGAAGTGAACTCAATGTTGGCAATCAGGCATTTGATTCACTAATCAAATGCAATTAGTGAATAAAGACAAACAACCAAGGAAATTCAGCCCTGTGAAGTGAGATCACATATCCTGAGCACAAGCAGCAAACATCTCAGGCAGAAGTTTTCTGGGGAAACCAGCACTCTTCCTTTAATTATCTTGTGTTTGAAGGTTTTATTGTTTTTTGTTTTTTTAAAGATTTATTTATTTTATGCATGTGAGTACACTGTAGCTGTCTTCAGATACACCAGAAGAGGACATGGGATCCCATGACAGATAGTTGTAAGCCACCATGTGGTTGCTGGGAATTGAACTCAGGACCTCTGGAAGCATAGTCAGTATTGTTAACCATTGAGCTATCTCTCCAACCCTGTGTTTGAAGATTTTCAAAGATGTGTATGAAAAATATTTCTTTATGGGAGAGGGCTTGTGCTGTTAACTATCCAATTCTTAGTCCTGTAGAGTAGAAAACCTTTCTTTGTTGGAGCTAGCTAGATTTTTTTTTTTCTGTGTCTACTCTTATGGCTCAAACCATGATTCATCAATCAATGAATGAGACTTTTCACTTTTCTTGAGTTGGCAAGATGGCGGCCAGGTGGAATCAGTTCAATGCACCTGGAATATAGCCATAGTGACAGAGGTAGCCAAAATGACAGCAGTACCCAGGGTCATAGCAGGAATGACTGCAGGGGTAGACTAGCAAATTAGCAGAGCCAGTGTTTCCCTTTGGTGCAGCTTGTTCATCTCTGTGTGTAAATTTATATAGTCCTGAGCACCAAGAGTTTCTGAATTGAAGAATAAGATATGGAAAAGATGATAAGCATGGAACACAAGACTCAAGTTAGGGGTAAAACTTCTGCTCAGGCTCGGGAAACAACTGACTCTCAGGGAGCATTTATTTAAGAAGGGAGTGAAGCTGGCAAAATAGTTTGGTAGGTAAATCTGCCTGCTGCTGAGTCTGAGGACTCAAGTTCAATCCCAGGGAACCACATGGTGGGAGAAGAGACTGTCTCCCCCAAGTTGTTCTCTGACCTGGTTTTATGATGGGGTACTGATGACATAATTGAAGATTGTATTTTTATATTAATGAGGTAAAGACTACCTTTGAGAAAAGGATTCAAAATGCAGTCATTCATGGAGTCAAAAGAAGCGCATTATTGTTCGTAAGACAAGGTAAAAGTGTTACTGGTGGTCTTTCAGGACTACGAGATTCTAGGTTATTAGCATCTTGCTCAAAGAATTAAAGAAATAAAAGTAACAAAATAGTAAGGAATGTCATTCAGAAGCAAAACAAAAATATAGGCACCTGCACTCAAAGAGACCAGCAGGCCTCTTGAGCTAGTGTGATCAGGAGCATTAGGCCACCACCTGAGGGTCTTCTTGGTCTAGGAGGATAAGGAGTTGGTTGCCAAGGGTAGAAGCATAGGTCTTTCTTGTTTTGATTGACAGGCTTTTGTTGTATAAACTTTTGTTAACTGCGTATGTCCTTTTCCATGGCACACCTGATTTTAATCAATATACAAGCTCAATTCTATGTAGATATAAGATAGTAAGGATGAAGTTTTCAGTAAAACATTGAGAACACACTTTTCCTTACTATTCATGTACCCTAAATGAGCCTAGACTGGATTGGTTCATTATCGCTAGTTCCTCGATATGGTCCAGGCCATATTTAATCACAAAATGGGAGTCATTAGGGGTTGCTAGGGAGCTGTAGTTTGGAGAGACCATATACATATGTTTAAAGAATGGTGTACATATAGTTTGATGTAGGTAGGGGTTGACGATTGCTAAGTGCTTTTACGGGAAAGGAGTATGCATGTGCAGCTCTAGTGCAGTGGCTTCTGGGTTTCTATGTTTTCTCTACATTTACCTGCCTCAGATATCATTTATTTCTTTGAAAAGTTCTTTAATATTTCTAGGCTACATATCAATGCCTTTTCTTTCTTTCTTTCTTTCTTTCTTTCTTTTTCTTTTTCGTGAGTTTGGGTAATGAACATGCAGTCTCCAGAGGTTCCTGCCCACCTTGTAGCAAGATTCTCAGTTGAGGTGGTTGGACATTGATGGCGAGCTAGCTCAAGTCTCTGAATATCCTTTCCCTGCCTTTTGGTTGGAATGGAAAGGTACAAAGCATGAGAATACATTGGATGAAGAATTAATCTTTCAAAATCTCAGTGATGGTTTCTCTTTCCACCCCGTAGGACGGGATGCTTGTTAAGTTTTATGTGGAGTTTTATGAAGCAATACAACTCATTTTTGCTATGGTGGATTTTATTACTATTTCACCCCAGTTATATCTGCAGCTAGAAAACCATTCATAGCTATTTTATGATCAATAATTTATGTAGCTTTGCAAACAATTTACTTTAAAGTCACTAGCCCACAGAACACTCACAGCCTTGTCCCATCAATGGCTGGCTCTTAAAGCTCTAAGGCTGAATTCAGGATTCAAGGTATTAGCAGGCTAGTATCACAATGAAAAAGAATCTCGCCAGCTGTTAATTAAAGCAAAGATTAAAGTGGTAAGTAGAAAATAATGACGTTGATCATGAATTAAGAGTTAAATATCGCTCCCACAGCGCCTGTTGAAATCTACACTGTGACATATAATGTTGAACCTTTTAAAGCACCCAATGTCTACTACCTAGCAAAGACAAAAAACACCCACTAAATGAGAGAACTCTTTTCTCTTTCATGGGAAGACAATTTGGAATTCCATCTGCTCTCTTGTTACCCCAAGGTCACTAGCAGTCACTTACTTCATGGGGTCTTGATAAGAGAATCTCTTGTATAATGAGTGGAAGCATCACTTGTCAGTAAAAAAATCTGATGGCCTATTAGCCAATGGCAGGAAGTGTTAGGTGAGAGTTCCAGTAGAGATTGAAACTCTGGGAGATAGTCAGGGGTGGAAATTCACCCTGGACTCTAAGGAAATCAGGTGCATGAAACTGAGGAGAGGTAACTAGCCTTGGAGTTGACAGAAAATAATTTAAATGAGTTAAATAAGTTATTAGGTAGTTAGTGAACAAGCTTAAGCTACAGCCCAAGCATTTATTCATACATAAAAAGCCTCCAAGTTGTTATTCTAGAACTGGGGCTTGGGTAGAAAAGCAAGAGTTTACAGGTCTTCCCATTAGTATTTGAGTATAGTTAAATACAAATCGTGCTGTGTCAAAGTTAGGGTGTTGAGTTGAAGAGACTATTTCAAACACCACATGAGGAAATATTTTTAACCACAGGATTGAAAGGAAGCATCTTTTGTTCTTGATTGTATAAAGACCTTCAAGTCAAGACCTGAAACACTTGAGGCAAAAGAACCTGAGAAGGGGAATATATTTCTTGCTAGGGACCAGCAATATTCTTGAGATAAAATGCAAAGTCCAAGAGTTTCACAATAAGGAGCTTAGATGTTATCGGATTCAGCTGCCTCACTGGAAAGGTACCTTCTGATGCTGAGAGTTCAGATACTCTTCCTTGGCTGTAGCACAAGGTTACATTTTGGTCATTTTGAGGTGTGGACAAAGTGTATTGATCATCACTCTCCACAGGGCCTGTCATTCAGTATACAAATGTCAGAGTGCAGGTAGGGGTAATAATGCAATCGCCCAGCCCAGGATGCCAGCAGGTCAGGACTTCATAGCAACTTATTTCTCTCTTCAGTGCCGTCACGAATGAAGACTTGATAGGAAAATCCTGAGCATTTCACCATTCCTTATTTCCTTGGCAATATTAGCTTCTTAGCATTCTGCTCCCAGCCCAAGGATTGCAAAGTATCTCCTCATGCCTGAATCTTCATAATTGTACAACATATAAGGACTATATGTTTGTACTAAGACTACACTTGTAACTAATCCAATTTAAAAAATCACACACACACACACACACACACACACACACATCCATGGAGCCAGTTTGTTATGATTAAGATAAATATTAATTTCAGTAAAAAACTTCATCCAGCAACCCTGCCCTTTGCACTTTGGGAAAGTCCCTTCGTAGCATGTGAGGTCAAATGTCCTGGAATGAAAATATGGATTCAAGACCACTTTTTAGTCTCCTACCAGCAGCTGGAAGTCCATTCAACGGAGGGAGAAAAACATCTAATACAGTCACCAATGTGGGTTAGAAATGAGGCTGAATTATGGGCCCTAAGGTGCTTTTTACTGTTCGGCACAAGAATAGTTACCAGGGAGACAGAGACAGACTGTCTCTACCTCTTGCTAATCACGGCCACAACTCCGATGTTCTTTAGTACACACTGTTACCTGAATGTCACTTGGCTCTTGCCCCTGACCTACTCCCTTCTACCCATTAACTTTGTATCGATTCCAAGTGGCACCGGCATCCGACTCAAGAAAACGTCTCCATTCCTTATTTCTCCTCTCGTAGACTCCGTAGAGGTTTTGCAAAATGCCGTGCCTTTGTGTCAGCTGTAAGCTGGACATTATTTCTGTGAAAGTGGTACCAAATAATGTCCGATAAGATGACATCTAGCCTTGATCTCCACCAGAAATTCCTATAAAACTAAAGCCTGCAGTTACAAAGCTATACACATTTGTAAATATAGTGTTTGTTTTTTCAGTGCTAAAAAATATGTCTGAGAAGAGATGGCCAGAATCACACTGTAACATACAATATGTTCATGCTGTTACTATGATGTTACTGTAGACATGACTAGAGCACCAGGCAGCATTCAAGGCACATTTTGTGCTATTAGTCAGCATTAGTCTCTTTCACTAAGAAGATGATTCATTCTTAACTTTATTTTCTCCATATTTGCAATGTTAGTATTGGATTGGCCACATAATTAGCCATCAAATTATTTTTGCTTGGTTAGTCTTTCTTTAAAGGTCACATATGATTATATTACTTCATTCTTTTCTATGTACTTAGATACATTAAAAAACAAAAACAAAAAACCTAATGGGAACCTGAACTTAAAAAATGAAAAATTCCCATAAGATGATTGACATCCAGGTAGTATAAGAGTCCTGCTATGAGAAATAGTTTCCATGAGACTTAAAGATGTGCCTATGGCTGTATACGAACGTGTCAACTGCGGAAGTAGGATGTGCTAGAGCCTGATTGGCTGCTCCTGCTTCCATCTCCAGTTCTCAGACGATGTTCTAAACCTATGTGCTATTTATCACTCCATTGCAGGACAGTTACCACTTTGCCTTGAGTCTAGTTTATTTAGTACTATAATTGTAACCATTGCATTCTTGAGTTCTTGTTTTATTTCACATTTATGACTTTTGTAAAACGCATGCTAAGTTTACTATATATAGCCCGTTATATCTGCACATGGTAGCATCTCTTCTGTATGACTCACGCGTGTGTAGAAACGCAGCATTACCAGCATCCCAGAGTTCCCTCATAACCAAAGCTCTGTATTCCCTGACGTCTAACATCATGGATAAGTGTTTGGAGCTCTTATTTGAAACAAGGCAGAAACCTGAAGGCAGCAGCTGATGCAGAGGCCATGGAAGAATGCCGTTTACTGGCTTGCTTCCTCGGGCTTGCTCAGCCTGCTTTCTTATAGAACCCAGGCCCACTCTCCCAGGGATGGCTTCACTCACAATAGGCTTGACTCTCCTTCATTAGTCACTAATTAAGAAAATGTCCTACAAACTTGCATACGCCTCAACCTTATGGGGGCATTTTAAAGCTCCCTCCTCTCTGATGACACTAGCTTGTTTCAGGTTGAAATAAAACTAGCCAGTACATCAATTGTACAATAGTTGGGATTCTACATCTCCCAACACACACGCACACACACACACACACACACATACACACACACAGAGAGACAGACAGACAGAGAAACAGAGAGACAGAGACAGAGAACACTGAAGTCCTTAAGTTATATCTTATTTCTTCTTTTAAAAAGAATACAATAACAGAGTTCCTTTCCCCAGTAATGTCACATTAATCATTAAATCCATCTCTTTTTATTCTCAATTCTTACTGGTCAGACTTCTGAGTTCCTTTCATCTTTGCACCTACCCACTCCTTCAAGGGACTGCTGTTCTCTCCTGTCACCTGTTGTCCTCCGGGTTGCTCTGGTCAGAGGTCACCTTCTGTCACAGTCTCAGGAGGAGATGCATTGTATATCTTTCAAGGTGGAATTCTCCCTCCTCCTTTGTGATTCTCTGCGCAGCTGTACTTTTCTTGTCTTAAAAGAAAATTAAAATCCCATATGTATTAATTAGAGAGAAAGGCTTAGTTTCCTAAAGACTCCTTGGGGCACTTTCAAGCACTCGCCTCTCATTTCTCTTGGTTGGTTTAGTTTTTTTTTTTTTTTTTACATTGAAATCTAGGAATGATGCCTTGTATCTTGCTTAGGGGTATGCGTTCATCATTTTGTACTGTATCAGACTCAATTGGTCACTAGTGCCACCTTTCTGTGCCTCTCATTCCTGTTTGCTTCTCTCCCCTTTGTTCAGAGGCAAAATATAACTTTGGCTGGGGCTCTATTCTCTGCTTCTAGCATCAGTGTTTCCTACTCTGTCTAAAGGATGGCTCAGATGATGGATATACAATATGCTTTTTCCCAAAAGTCACCTAGAATAACTCCCCCTGAGGAAATAGTCTGAGTGCTTTGAAGAATTTGAAGAGTTTAAAAGTCTAACTACATCGAGAATTCTTGATAGAGTTGAACTCCAGGGACATGAAATATAGAGGATGAAGGAAGCTCTCGATGGGAAGACAAGAAACACATGTTCTTATCTAGGGCGGGAACTAACTGGCTACATAATCATTCCAGGATAATATTTCTTTATCTGCAGGATTATTATAGGAATTCACAGTAGACATTGGAGATGGGTGTTTAGACCTGTGAGGACACATAAGAAATGCCTAAGGCTGAAAGTTCATGACCTTAACTATAAGAAGAGAAATTATTCAAAATTAGCCTGGGCTATAAGGGTGTATAAAAGCTTTATTAAAAAGCATTACATGGATGTATGAGTTTTAAAATGTCAAGCAAGTATATCTTCAGGGTCTGTGATTTTTGATATTTTTTGAAGAATATATTTAGGTTCTTCTAATTTCTTGAATGGTTAGCTATATCTGTCTCTCTTTTGAGTATCATGGCTCCCAGGGAGTCTGCCATATAGTTTATGATGCCCTCAGGATTCTGGGCCTTCTGCGGTTTTGCTTATAAAGATAAATAATTCCTCTGCTCAACAAAAAATATAATAAAAAAACCCCAAAGAGCTGAGTTCATTGAGAGAGAAGCCCGCCTGGCATGACCCTCCTGTGCAAGGCCTCAAGCTTGGCTCTGTCAGAACTGCAACCCTGAAAGAACGTAGGTTTGAAAATAAGTTCCAAGCCTTTTAGATTCTGCACTAATTGTTGATGGGGTCCCGGACATGCAACCCCAAAATGCTTCAAGCTGAAAGAATTTGAGAAAACAGCAGAAGCAGGAAGGTCATTCTGACCTTCGCTCCACCCTTCTCCCCCAAGCGGATCATAAAACCTAGGAAGGATTTTCTAACCTTCCTGGAAATAGAGTGCTGTCCCTTCCTTCTGGAAGAGGGTCTCTTATCTCAGAAGACACAAGGCAAGGGTAGGAATTCAAACAAACCAGGGTTGCTAAATTCCCCATTTATTATCACTGGATCATACATTCCCTTTGTTCAATTGTATTTCTTCAAGATTTTGGACTCTTTACCATGCTTAGCATAAAAACGGACACATAGCTGTTTCTTTGGGTCTTAATTTCTTTAGAATGGTTCACATAAAACTTGCATGTGTTTTTCTCCTGTTAATCTGCTTTTGTTATACACAAAGCTGCAGCCATAGACCTAGATATTTTTTCTTTCCAACACTGTGGTAATAGGCATGCTCTTTCAACACTAGGGCTCAATTCTTAGAACAATTTATCCTTTATTCCTCTGCATAGTCTTAGACTTGGCCTAGAATCACCCATGGGGTGAACTTCCTTTTTGTAAGAACAAAACTCTGGGGCTCTCAGTTAACCAAATAAACTTTCCATCTAGAACTATGGTTTTCACATCAGTAGCTGGGCTAAATAGGGCAAGGGAGCCTTCTGAACAGACTTGGTGATGAGCCATGTCAGAATACCCATGCTTTGGGATACACGATTTGAAAGAGAGGAGACAGCACCTCTCCTCTTCACATCTCAGACCTGTGCAGACACCACAAAGGACAATGGCATGAAAGAATTTCTTAATGGCCTGTGTCTTCGTTTCATTTCCTGTTGCTATGATAGAATACCTTGTTAAAATCGACTTAAAAGAGAAAATACCTATTTGACTCACAATTCCAGGTTATGGTCTATTGCCAAGGAAGTTAAGGTAAGAGGTACTTGAAGCAGCTGGTCACAGCACACTTGCATGCTTCCTGGTGCTCATGTAGCTCTTCTCACTTACACAGTTCAAAAGACCCTTCCTAGGGAATGGAGCCATCCACAAGGAAAGTCTTCCCATATCAATTAGCATAATGACAAGAATCTATAAACATAACCACAGTCTAACCAAATCTAGATAATCCTTCACTGAGACTCACTTCCAGGGTTATCCGAGACTGTGTCAAGCTAATACCGAACACTAACCATCATAGTTTGGAATGGTGGCCCCTTAGGAGAGAAACTTTGAGATCTTCTAACAACTCAGGGCTATTTATATAGGAGTGAAGAGGGAAAGGAAGAGAGGGTTCAAATCTGGAGATAATCATAGCCTGAGGTTATTTGAACACTGCTTCAGAGTAAGTTGAACGACCCTATATCATCTGTCCTACTTTGCTACTTGACCTTACCTAAGAACGAAATTCAGACAGCGAGTCTCAGCGAGCATCTTCCCCACACGTTTTCTTCTCCTAGAAAAATATATTAGAAAGAACCGTGTTTCCCTGCATCCCAGAGTGCAAAGAAGAGTCCAGGAAAGAAGGGACTAGGATAATCACGGGGAGGGAGGATGGGGATCAGGTCCAGTGAGTGTAGTGTTTGTTCCTGACAGTTACACTGCATTTTCAGGGGACAAGGAAACATTGTGACTGCAAAGAATTAACTTGTATGAATACAGTGAGTTCTCTCCACCCCACCCCGCAAACTGGTTAAGTCTTCCTACCCAACTGCACATGGGTATGGGCACATAGTAAAAGCACACCTGAAGACTAGACATTTCTATCCTCATGACTGTCAGGAGCTGACTGTGGTCTCCTCCCATTAAATGAGCAGGATGAGCAGAGAGGCTCATCTGAGGACTTGGCAGTATTTTGGTCAAAGGCATGGAAGGGCTGAGGCTGTTTTGCTGACTCCCACAGGAAGTGGTGGGCTGAACACAGCTACAGGCTTTCCTGTTCGAGGTAAATTGGCCCATTGTGCATAAAAAAAAAAATGTTCTTATCTGATGAAGAGCTGAGCTGGCCTGCACACTGAAACTGAGGAAGGGTACTGGGTCTCTGAGTCACCCCCCCCCCCCCCCCCCGCCATTCTTGTTCTCTAAACCCATTTTCATTTTTGGCAGTGACTCAGGGCTCTGGAGTTCTTTCTAGTTCCTCACATGGTTTTGTGGTTTTGATTAGGGAGATGCAACAGGCTACAGAATGGGTATGGATATCCTTCTTTGCCTCTCCTCTGGACAGATCTGCTTAATTGTTAAACTTTTATGTTTATATTAGAAGTGACAACATACGCAGCCTAAAATGGCCCTTTGTAGTCTACTTATTTTTTAAAGCTGCCTTAGATCTTTGAATGTATTAATCGAAACAATTAAAACCCCTTCACCAAACACAGTTTGTTTTTTAGGAAGAATGATCGAGCTGATGGCCAGTTATCTGGCTCCTGAGTTCTGGTTCAGCATTTAACCAGCTCTGAGACTTTTCTTTTTCTTGAAGTTTCTGGTGTTGGCTTTCTCATGTCTAAGTGTGACAAAGCTAGATTAGGTTGTCTTCTGGGTATCTGTCTGTTCTGTGGGACTATCTTCCAAGCCAAACAGCCACCATCTTGGGGAGTTAGGGTATTATTGACTGTTTAAACATCATCATGGATGGAGTAGGGAGGGTCACTAAGTGTTACCACATAGTGCCATCTACTGTATGAAACTCTGGCCTCAGGGAGAAGCTAAAGCGGACAGACTGGAGAAGACCAAGGTGTCTTAGTCAGGGTTTCTTTTCCTGCACAAACATCATGACCAAGAAGCAAGTTGGGGAGGAAAGGATTTATTCAGCTTACACTTCCACATTGCTGTTCATCACTAATGGAAGTCAGGACTGGAACTCAGGAAGCTGATACAGAGGCCATCATGGAGGGATGCTGCTTACTGGCTTGGTTCTCCAGGCTTGCTCAGCTGGCTTTCTTATAGAGCCCAAGACTACCAGCCCACAGATGGTACCATCCACAGGAGCCCTCCCCCCTTGATCACTGATTGAGAAAATGCCTTACAGCTGGATCTCATGGAGGAATTTTCTCACCTGAAATGCCTTTCTCTGTGATAACTCCAGCTTGTGTCAAGTTGACACAAAACCAGCCAGTATACAAGGACAATGGCCTCCATCTATGAGCCATGGGGACGTTCTCATTCTTACAGGGTAAAAGCTTTCTACATGCTGCCCCTTGGGAGGAGAAGCACCCATAGTCCTCTAAGGAAACCCTCACCTTTTCTCTGTAAGTAAGCCCATGAAAATCATTGGTTTCTAAAAGCAACCCTTAGTGGAACTGTACCTCGGTTTGTCAATGAGACCTTAGGAGACAGAGTAAATGTTGTTTATGTCTTCCCATTTGGTACCACATTTATGACAAAAAACTAACATAGATTTTTTAACCTGAATGGGAAGGAAAATCAGAGCAAACCCCTCTGAGTCCTTGTGTCTATAACTAATGAAATAACACATGGCCAAAAATTAAAGTACACTCCAGCTTAATGGCATTATTTTATTAATAAGTCATATACAGCAGGGCATGAACTTCAGAATAGTTCACATTGTGGAGCCATCTGTGGGCACAGGATCACCGATGCCTGAAGGAAGCACTGTTCTGACTGTAGATGGCAAGGGACCAGAGTACAAATTCATGAAGATTCCTACTTAGCTGTATGATGTAGTAATGGTTTGAGCCTTGGTTTCTCTAACTAGAAAGCAGGGTGAATTTTAAATCTGGCAGGGAGCATCCAACAGCATAGCAAGTGTGAGATGATTTGTGAAGGGGAAGGTAGTAACATGTTCTGCTTGTTCTGTGAGTGTCTCAGCAGCAGGTGCTGTCTGCTGCCCTCAGCTGAGCAGGCACTGGGCTGTTTTGACAAGTCACTCATTTCTCCCTGAATTACAGCTGACTCTGGAAACATGGTCAATCATGGATATGAATGGGCAAGAAGAGTAGACTCATTCAGGTAATTTTAAAAAACATTTCAATAATTCATTAATCCACCTGTCTGTCTGTCCATCATCTATCTATCTATCTATCCATCTATCTATCCATTCTCTAGCTATTTATTAAGGACTAGTTACTTAGGTTTTTTTTTTTAAACTTTTAGATATTTCAGTGCTCATTACCAAAGTATAACTGCAATTTACATAGCAGGAGTATACTTTTCAAGTTCGAACAATTAACAAGGATATAGTAGTGGATATCTCAGGATATATTTTCAGGACTCATGATTTCCACAAAAGACAGCATAATGCCTGGGTGTCAGGGTTCTGTCTCCTTCTGATTTCTTTCTGACACTCACAGGCACAGCACCCAGCTTCTTCATACCTTAGTCTGTATAATAAGAAAGTTGGCCTCTTTGGTCCTAAGGGCCTCAGATTTATGCGTCTGTTACCCATGGCATGATGCACTCCTGCCCTAGTTTTTCTGCCTCTAGGCTCCAGGCAACTTGGAGCAGTACTTGTTGTGTCTAGTGGTTTCGAGAGGGAGGTTAGGAGAGCCACACCACCTCACCCTTGGCTCTACGTTGCATAACTGGGTCCTGCTTTGAAGACATTTACTGGCAAGTGGAGTCATCTTGCTAACCTTTAACTGCTGCTGAGACATTCCACTCCAGGACTCAGTGGACTGCTATCATCAAAACACTCTAGTCCCAAAAGACAAGATACTGCCCTTTATATCAATGTTTATGCATCCAGTGTACTGAAGGAGCAAATGAACCCAGCCCCAAGTAGTAAAAAAAAAATCCTAACGTTACAGTGGAAAAAAGAATGCTTACAGATGCGCCTAAAATTTATGTTACATAATATGAACATGGGCTATTTTTATAATGTGTAAGAGAAGTGTTTTTGCCAGAAGCATGTGGCTCACAATTGTTCCACTCTTGGGTGACCCGGATGAACTGATACACTCCTTTCTACCAGCTTGGCTGTCAGACATCTCCAAGCAAGCTTGCAAAGGGCTAATGCTCCTGCAGGAATAAATGAGTTACATGTTAACCGGCTAGATACGCTCTCAGTGAGAGCAACTGTTCAGGATAAAGGAAGGAATAAAAATGTTACAGGAACTAAACAAACCCCCAGATTACAATGTAAACATCTTTTGAAGTTCATGATATTTCTGCAGTAGGGGGTGAGTTTTACTCTGATCTTTCTTGCTTATCCCAAAATGACTCTCAATGCGATTATTCATCCTCGTTAGTCTGACTGTAACCAGCACAGGGAGGGGTGTCTGTGCTATTTTTAAACACAGACCTCAGGGTGTAGAGGACACATACCACATCCATGCTGCTGAAGGCTCACCCCACCCTGGCTCACTGACAGCCCCAAAACAGGAGTCCACACTGATCTCTCTACTATGACTTATTCCAAGGGAAGTTATGGTGGTCCTCAAGGGATATAGATGCTGAGGAAAAAGGCTCTTCCCAGATCTGAGCTGGAACAATGGTTGTGCTTACTGCAGAGTTGGCTCACTGTCAAAATTGAGAGTCAGGCAAGACACTCCAGGCTAGACCCAACTTCTGTGAGCTAGGAGGATGCACAGGACGGGGTGAACTCTGCAAAACCAGAGAGAAGAATTTGTCTTTCAAGAGTTTTAAACATCCAGATTCTGAAGAATCGCATTCGGTGAAGGGGTGGGTTTATCTTCGACAGTTCAGGTTTTGAGAACAACCTGAGGTTCTGAAGTGTGAAGCCGACATACTGTTAAAGCCTATTCAGTGGACACACTGTGTCTGTCTAAAGGGCTCTGTTGCTTGCTAAGCATTAAGTGCCCCTCCATTACTGTCAACTCTGCTGGTCCCTGCGCTGTGGCCAGTGCTCGAGAAAGGATGTTGTACAGTTGGAAAAGACTGGAGGACAAGAAGGAACCAAACTTATAGTTAGTTACATCTCTAGAACACGCCCATAAAAATTAGGTCATGTGCCATGAACTCCTTGCCCAGAAACCCCACATCTCTACCTTAGAGGGAAAAAAGGTCTGTCCTTTAGGCTGAGCTAATGGCCCTTCATCTCAGATCATGGCACAGAATTTGGATCTTTATCTGAGTTTTTGCTTACTAGCCTCTCCATTCCACCTGTAAAGAGAGAACACCTAGTCTGATATCAGTGCCAGCCCCTGTGGTGCTAAAGGTAGCAGATAGGAAAGTGGCTTTAGAAGTCTAAAGCATGAAAATCCAGAAGTATGTAGAAGCACATTTTTGAGTCTGTCAACTGAAAGAACATAATCTCAAAAGCTCTTTCCTTCTAACAGTCCAAGTAAACAAGTGTGGCAGGCATTCTGGGGACTTAGCATGCCTGTATTGCATCAATTTGTCAGGAAGCTGAACAATGTACCCATTAAAAACTCATAAAAATTGGAAACCATAATTCTTATTTTTATTTATAACTGAACTCAGTGAACTGACACCAACCTTTAGAGAGTTTGTGTGTGTGTTTGTGTGTATGTGTGTGTATGTTTGTGTTTAAACAGAGCCTGACCCTGAGTCAAAGCCAAATTGATTCCAGCTTTCTCGGCTTACTAACTTTTTTCCCTGTACCTCTCACTGTCACTGATGCTACATGATTGAGCTGCTGGTTCCATAGGCACCACTGTTTTCCTGGTGATATTATGAAGAAGGGCAGGTCCATCCCTAGCAGTCCAATGTTGCTCTGGAGTGAGTCAGTCCAAGCCCACATTTCGTCAGTGGAAGTGAACATTCAAGCAAAATAGTAATACATCTTCATCAGTGAGGAATGGGGACAAGGACAAAGACACCAATGATCTTCCATTTATTAAATCTGTCACATGGCTTCTCTTAAATCACATCTTGGAACCTTTACTGTGATTCTTCTTAGATGCCCAAGCAAAAGCCACACATACAGTAGAAATGGACTAGACTTTGTGATCTCAAACTCTGAACATACATTCTAAAGCTAGTCTTTACTGTGTATATAATCTTGAAAAATTACTTCAGTGCCCTGGAATAATATGGAATCGATTTTCTAGTATTACTTATTCTTGAGTGTTATCTTGAAGAGTCAAATCATTCTCTAGAAGGCTGGAGGGATGGCTCAACTCTTTAGAGCACTCGTTGCTCTTACAGAGGACCCTGGTTCGATTCCCAGTACCCATATGGTGGCTCACAACCATCTGTAACTCCAGTTCCAGGGGATCCGGTCCCCTCTTCTGATTTCTTGGGGAATGTATTTGATACACATTTGTATATGCTGGCAAAACACACAATATGGGTTTAAAAAATTTTTAAAGGAAAATACATTTAAAACATTCTCTACTAAGTGCCTATTGCAGTGTTTGACACATGAATATCTTGTCAAATGAACCTATGTGGGATTTTTCACTTCATTGCATTAATTAATATGGTATATTATGTGGACTGTTTTTCAAGTATCAAACTACCCCTGGCTTCTGGAAATACAACTCACCTGCTCCTGGATTCAGACTCAAACCTCTAAGATGGTGCTGAACTTGCTTTGGCAGCACTTCTTCGAGGCCCTTTACAGTAGCATCTGATTGAAATACTGGTCTGCCCTTGTGGGTAGAGTTTCTTGCTGGTTCCACTCTCAGACAATGCTGGCTCAGAGAAGGGGGTGGAGCAGCTTCCCTTCTGTCAAGGCTTTTGGGGAGATTCGGAGATTGACAGAAAATCTTGGAAACCCTGAAATTTGCCCATTAATTCGTTTCTCCCAGGACTTCTCTATATTGGGAGGGTTTTGACCATTAATCCAATACCCTCACTAGTTACAAGAATACCTGGATCCTGATTCCATATGATGCAGCTGTGCTTGGTATTTCTAGGAATTTCAGTTGGCTCACAAATGTTGATGGCACTACTGTCTGACATGTATTCTCCTTATAAAGTCAGTAGTAATGCTGCAATTTGACTTCTGATTTTAATATTAATTATTTGAGTATCCTCTTTTTTTTTTAAGTCAATCTGGCTAATACAATAGTCAAAATTGCTTGTCTGTCCAAAGAACTACCTGTTACTTTAATTGTTTCTTCTCTATTGCTTTTCTACAACATTTTTGGTTTGAGGCAGGCTCTTGCACTATATCCCAGACTAGTCTGTAGCTCACTATGTAGCCCAGGCTGGCCTCATGGTCATTACTCATGGTAATCCTCCTGCTTCAGTTCTCCTGAGTGCTGAGATTAAAGGCATGTATGCCCCATCATACCATACTGTATTTTGTTTATTTCTGTTCTGATTAACTTATTCATTCTTTGAAAACTATGGGTTTAGTTGCTTTTTTTGTACACATTTAAAGGATGAAGTTACATTATTGTTTGGGTAATTTTATGTAAGATTTTATAGCTTAGAATTTGCTTTTAGAACTGATTTATTGCATTCTATAATTTTTGTTGTGCTGTGTTATATGTTTGTTTTCATTCATCTCAAAGTAACTTTTAATTCCTTTTGTGTCTTTTTTGATCAACTGGTTAAAATTTTCTTGTTTAGTTTTTATATGTATACATTTCTTTCTTGTTTGGTTTCTATTTGTTCACATTTTTTTCTTGTTAGTCCTTCTGCCATTTATTAGTTGATTATTCCACTTTGGTCAATATAGAATTATAACTAAATAATTCTAGTATTTTGAAACTTATTAAGACTTGTTTGTGACTATTCTGTTTAATGATCCGTATGTAAAGGAGAAAATTATGTATTGTGCTATAGTTAGATGGAATGTTCTATATTTCTGCCAGATCCAACTGACCTATAATCTCCATCAAGTCTACTATAATTCGTCTTTTGTCTGGCAGTTCTAGTCATTGATTGAGTGGTACTGAAACCTCTTTGCATTGGAATCCCTGATCGATCCTCTTCAGATCTGCTAACATTTGCTAATATTTAGGCAATATTTGCTAATATTTAGGCATACCTGGTACATGTCCTTCATCAGTCGACTCTTTTTACAGTATATCATATTCTTGTTTCTTGTATCAGCTTTTCCTTTTGAGCTGATTTTGTCTAATACTTCTGTGTAACTACTCAATTGTCATTCTCTTGATTAATATAGAGATGATATCTTTGCAAACGTCAACTCAGTCCTGTATTTAGGTCTAAAGTGAGTCTCCCGTCAATAGTTCATAGCACTAACTTTAAAAGAACATCCACTCTGTTAGTGTATACCTTTAAGACATCCACACTAGTGCAATTACTTATAAGTATGTTATTTTTATTTTGTTGGTTTTTTTCTATATATTTTATATATACATATATACATTTTTGGTTCTCTAACCACTTCTTTTGTATTTAGTTGCGTTTTGGTTAGTGACATTGTTCTTATATAATTTTATGTGTATTCTAGAGATATTTTCTTTATTGAGACCACGTCAATTGTCAATTTCATACACTCTTCCAAGGTTATAGCAATAACCTAATTTTAATTGATATCAAATTATCCTCCAGTATACAAAAGCTATTTCCAGAAAGTTCTACCCTCTTACCTTGCTATTAATTTTATATTAATATTTATATTAATATTATTAGTATAATTATATGTAATATAATTATATACTTAGTAATAGATTTCTAATTATTTTATATACTTTTATCTAAAATCTTATAAAAAACTAAAGAATTGAGTTAAAACCAGCATTTCAAACTATTGGCTTTCATGTTTGCTCATGTATCTACCACTAACAAAGATTTTCATGTCTCCATTCAGGTTTCTGTTTCTCTCTCTCTCTCTCTCTCCTCTCTCTCTCTCTTTCTCTCTTTCTGGTTAAAGAACTTCCTTTAGATTCTATTGTTTGTTAGAGTCTCACCATGTAGCCTGGGCTGACCCTGAACTCACTGTGTGTCCTAGGGTGGGTTAGAAATGGTGGCATACCTCACACCTTAGCCTCCAGAATGTTGACACAGCAGACATATGCTACTGTGCCTTAGAGGAATGGTTTTCTTTACAATTGCCTGTGAGACAAGTCTGAGGTTGAAAAACCCCCTCAGCTTTTGTATGGTCAGCACTCTCTAACTTCACCCTGTGGCTCTTCCTGTTCTTGTGATCATCAACACATACAGTCCACAAGGGCCTGGGAGGTGGGGGATTAGGGGTTAGGGTTTCCTGTGAGTGTGTAGAGTGAATGACCACACCAGGACCAGCTATCAGGGAGCAGGTCAACTTTACTTAGGGTGATTAAAGGCTTATAAAGTTTTGGGGGACTGAGGTTAGGAACATCCGGAATGGGCTAAGGTCATTGAATGATAACTTAGGGTACTAAAATGCCTCATTAGCATGGGGAAGCATTTTCAGAAATCTCAGGTACTAGCTAAACAGATTTTATCAGGAGAAAGGAAATTGATCCTGTTATCTAATTAAACCTACATGACATTCCTCAGGTAAAGGCATATGTGTGGGGGTTTCGAATTCCCCAGACAAGGTCAGAGAAAGACAAGTCCCACTAATGAAGGGAGTCTGAGATATACCTCTGAGCCCAGAAGCTATCCAGGCATGGTGGACTTCAACCTTGATTAGCAGTTTTCCCACACACCCTGACTTTTAGACAGCTTCATCAAGCACAGAATTATCAGGTGACATTGCTGTTTAGAATTTTGGGCAGATCATCCAGCAGCCTCCTGCCTTCTAGTTTCTGCTGAGAAACTGATAGATCATCTGGCTGGGGGGTGGGGAGGGAAGGGGTTTGTCCCGAGTCTGACACACTGCTTCTCTATTGCTGCTAAGAGTCTCTCTTCAGCTTTGCCTTTAGCAGACTGAGGTATGTCTTCATATAAGCCTCTTCAAGTCTACCATGTTTAGACTCACCCAAGATTGCTTGAGTCATATCTTCCATGAACCTAACTGGAAGACATTTTGGCTGTTATGTTTTTTAAACGCTCCTTGCCATCTTCCCTCTCCCCTTCCTTTTGGCATTTCCATAATGTATCTGTTGCTCTTCTTGATGAGGTCTCGACAGTTCTCCAAACTCAGTCCACTTGTCTTATGCTTTCTTTCTACTTTCTACTACTCAGACTCAAGCATTTAAATATTTTGTTTTCAATGTCTCTGATTTGTTCTTTGGCCAACTCAGGTGTGCTGCTGGACCCTAGAAGTTGCTGATTTTAGTCTCTGTAGCTCTTAGCTCTGGCGTTACTGTTGGGTCTTTTTTCAGGGTTCTACTACTGTTGTTGGCATTTTCGTTAGTCTTGATTTCCTCTAGATCTTCATCCACATTTATCTTAGTGCTCTGAGCACATTTAAAAGATTTATTTTAAAGTCTGATGGCTGAGATCTCTTGGGGACAGTCACTGTTGATTCTTTTGTCCACTTTAATGAGTCATAGTTTCCTGTAAGGGAACATTTTATTCTCATTGTATCTTATGATTTTTTTCTTGTTAAACATTGATCATTTGATTATTAAAACGTTATGATTCTACAAGTCATGGTTTCCACTTCCTCCAGTATTTGCTGCTTTGTGTTGGGTTTGATTGTTGAACATTACAGGAGTTCTTTTGTTTAGAGATTCTGTTTTCATACTGTCTTTACAAAGTGTTCCTTATCATGCATGCTCACTGAAGTCTAGAATTTTTATTAGTTTTGTATAGGTAATGTTTTGATCAAAATTACTTGAATATAGGAGCAGGGACATAGCTCAGTGGGCAAGGTGCTTACTGGGCAAACATAAGAACCTGGGTTCAGATCCCCTCTATCCATTTCATGCATACAAACAAGCGAGTACACCTACATCCCCCCACCCCACACACAGAGTGGGCATCACCTCTTTGAGTCTATGTTGGAGGTTCCCCTGTTTTGGTTTGCTCTAAGTCTAGTGATCAGACTTAGGTGGAAATCTAAGGTTTTCCTAAGATTGCTAACATGAGTGTTTATTAGAACAGGCATGTAGCTTCTAGATCACCCTAAAAACAATTGCTTTTAACTGCTCTAATTTCTCAAGATGTTTCATCCCAGCTCTCTCTACTGGCTTCAGGTGGTTTATTTAATGTCTCCAGGGAGAATCTCACCCTAATATCTGTGGATTTCTTGTTCACTGATAGGTTTGAGGGTAATGTTGTCCTCCAGCTCTCTGAGTGACACAAGACAGAAAACAGCAAGTCTTTTACCCACGTCCCTCTCCTCAAGTACACTGAGGTACAATAGCACAGATATATACAATAATTTGCAGGTAAAGTCTGATTTGTTTTCTGGTTCAAAGAAGAGAGCAGAGAACCAAGTTGCTGCTGCTCAAAACCAAGACTGGAAAGGAAGACAAAGGTAGATAAAAGACTACCGAACATTCCTTCTGCTTTGAAGATATTTTTGTTATTGATTGGTTGTGATAAGTGTTGGGTTTTTGCTAGTCTTTTTTTTTTTTTGAGAGAGGATCTCACTATATGATTTGGGCTATCCTCGAACAGCTAGGATTAATCAGTCCTTGTTGAGCTTCCAAGTTACAGAGACTGTGATCACGAGACTCTCCTTTATATTATTGTGAAAGAATGAGTTTGGGACTTATAGGCTTGCCATTTTCCTAATGCCCATGAGCTGGGATTGCACCCTTTGCCCTGCCCTATATAGATTCATTGACACCTTTCTCTGTCCTAGAGTCTGCCCTTCAAAGTGATCTGATAGGCTTTGGGCTTCAATTAGCAGCCTACACTGGCAGAAGGAAAGGGAACCCCGTGTATTTCCCTTCTTAAAGTGTGACCATGTTTTCCAGCAAAAGCCACAGCTTCCTCCCAGAGGAAGGTCTAGCTAAGGTCTGTGGAACCCAGAAGAGGCACATTTCCCTTCGGACTCAGGGGTAGTAAAGCATTCATCCCTTATCATCAGCGTCTCCCATTCTAGCCCATTGCTCTTCAGCATCCCTTGAACGTCTTAACACACTATTATAGACCACTCTTGCTCTATTTCCTGCTAATGGACATTCTGCGTTGTTAGCCAGTTTCTTTTTCCCTTCAGACAAATGCCTCTGGTTCTATGGCAATTTGCTCAGATGCTAGCAGATTCCAGGGGCTACTTTAGGTCAAGAGACAGGAATTCGCTGTCTGGAATGAGCTTATAGCATTCATCAGGGATGAACACCAATATCGTCATTGTCATCACAAATCACCGAAAGGGTCAGAATGTGGCACTGATGAAACATCACAGCCTTTATCTTGTCATCAGAAACACAAACAAATTTACCGCTCAATTTCTACAAGCAAAGAGAATGTAAAGAATGCATAGGATTCCTCCCCTCACCCACAGATAATGAAGGGCAGCCATCCTTTATCACAGTGGCCTGTCCCAGGGCAGCAAGCCATCATGTCTTCCTCAAGCACCCAAGACCAATGCTCAGGAGAAATCAAAAGGGAGAAGCTAGAGTGTCTTATCTTTAGTAAAGGGTTGCCTACAAGGTGACATTAAGCATACTAACCTACTCCTATGAACTTCTTCCTCTTCTGTTCCAGATTCGATGAAGGTCACCTTCGACCACAGAGCAAAGATGATAACTATTTAGCCTATAGGCAGTTGCTGTCACTCTCATGAGCATGTCACTATTTATGGCATGCTCCTTATCCAGAGCTACCCCGGTCCTGGATTCTTTTTACCACAGCTCCCAAGTGGCCAATGGGTATAATGCTCTCTACTATAATGAGGTAGTAGACATATCTTCCAGTCTTGTTCTTTAAGATACAGTAATTCCAAAGTCAGAGGCCTGGCATTCTCAAATGTGACCCTAAATCTCCCACTCTCTTGCCTTTACCCCTTTTGCACATATTCTTAGCACATATTGGGTAATCTGAGAATCTGTTAGACGAATATTTTTAATTCTATGATTTAAAGTTTTCTTTACACATGGGCATATGCAGCATTTAAACTTAGAACTGAATATAGTTTGAGCCAAATTTGTTTGGAGTTGGCAGCTGCACCAGATAAAATTTGTAAATTAGTATGATACATTTTTATATTTATTTATACAACTTAAAGAATAGAACATGTCTACCAGATAAAAGTGAGAAATGCAGTCCTTATAGAGCAAAAGCTACACAAAGCTCACTCAACTTCAAGTTCATAGCCCTGATAGCATTGGTCTGCATACAGTAGAGGAGGCAGCACCTTCACACATGAGATCAAATATTTTCTAACTGTAGCCCCAGCTCTCCAGACTGTAGCACATTATTTCTCAAACAAGCTCCAAAGCAAATCACAGGCGATTGCCCTATTGGCCTTCTGAAATCTCAGTGTCTCCCCTCCCTAGGAAAGCCAACTGTACCATTCTCGTGCTAGCTTTGTGTAGGTATAAACTTATTAATAGTCATTTACTAAACTTGCATTAGAATTGCAAATTCTGTTTACTAATCAGAAGAGTACAACAACAACAAAATCCCAGAATCTTTTAAAATAGAGCCAAATCGTAAACTGTAAATAGATTCTACACACAGACAACTTTGACTTCTCAGTGCCATCGAGGATTCAGTAAGTTAATGTACACATGAACTTCATCTCAATCTCATCCAGGGTCAGGTTCAAGGTCAAGAAAGGTCATTGTCTACTCTCCCAAAGTGTGCAGGCTCCAGAGGATAGAAGAAATTCTCGTGCATACACACAGACACACACACAGACACACATACAGACACATACAAAGACACACACACACAGACACATACAAAGACACACACACACACATACAAAGAAACACAGACACACACACATAAACATACACACACAGATATACACACAGACATACACACACAGACACACACACAGACACACATACATAGACACACACAGAGACACACACACAACACACACACACAACACACACACAGACACATAAACATACACACACAGACACACACACAGACATACACAGACACACACACAGACACACACACAGACACACACACACAGACACACACACACACTGTTGCAACTGTTACTGCCCAATGTCTACTTTTCCACTGTACTCTGTGAATATCATTTTTAAGCCACCAATTATTGTACACTTGTGTGGTGCGGAGTTCATTTTAATTTTTCACCCTGTAAAGTTGATATTATTTATTCCACTTCAAATATGAGGAAACTGAGGCCCAGAAAGTATGGGTAATGCAAGGTCAATTCACAACTAAGCCCTTGTTTTCAAGAAGCCAGGCGCTAAGGATGGCAGACGTATTTTTAGGCAGACACACTGAAAGTGTTCAAATATCATAACAAACCCAAGGTACAAAGACATTCAAACAGTGAGTTGTTAGTTCCTGGATAATTCAAACTATCTCAAATATGTGGTAGTTGACAGCCCCAGAGACAGTTCATAGTCTGAGCAATCTCTTTTTTTACCAAGATCTTAAAAAAATAAAAATAAAATAAAACCCACTGGAAAATATTTTCAAAATCTTTTTTAAAGTAGCAAAAACAAATTTAAACCTGTTTTTTAAAAAAATGATTGTAGATTCCGATCTCAGCACAGGATTTATCTTTATAAATAACCCAGAGTGGTATGTGGATGTGTGGCCAAAAGTGATAAGATTTAAAAATATCAACTAGAAAGACAGTCACAATAGTGGAGTCTGGGAGTGAAAATGATTGTTCAGACTTGGCATATTTGAAACGGCTTCATTTTTGTTAGTGCTTTAGCGTTTTGTTAGTCTTACTGGAGCGGGTAACCTCCAGTGCTCCTTTTGCTAGGGAGGACTTTGAATTCTGTGTAATTACCAGTAGAGGGAACAAACTATGAAATCCAATTACTCCTGTTAAGAAATGCTAATTGTTAAAAATTTAAGAAATGTGCCTGTCTCGGGGGGATTCATTCACTCACCATTTTTTGAGGCAAAGTCACACGTATCTCAGGCTAGTCTCCAACTCACATTGAAGCTGAGGCTGGCATCGAACTCCTCATCCTCTTGTCTCTCCCTCCTGGTTGCTAGGATTGCAGGCATGCACCACCATGAGCAGTTTGGATCATGAAACTCTTGATAAACCACAGGAGTGAAGGGGAGGCCTGAGGCAGTCCAGATAAGACCCCCCACCAGGAGTAGATAACACTAAACTGGAGCCAGCTTTGCCTGTCACTAAGTAAAGCTTCCTCGGATTCCATGGCAAGGGACTTGGAAAGCAGCTTCCACAGATAGAGGAACCCAATGAGACATCATAATCCAAGGCTGGGTTTTTATGTTCAACCCTCTTTCTACAGAGACCAGAAATTGTATAATACAGTCAGCAGAAAACAAAAACAAGACCAATGCTCCTTTTTCAAGGCTCTCAGCACAAATGTCCTGCAGATGCAAGGCAGCTGAGCACCCTGCTCTGGGAAGGCAGTGGGAGCATCTCTCGGTTGGGATGTCCTCTCTCTCCTCTTTAGGTGCCAGTATTGACATCACAGATCTGCATTGTGTAGTAACACAATAACCCTCACCCTTAATTAAACACGGTATGCCAAGTCTTTAAAAATGGCTGCCCTTCTCTCCATTGCTTCCCTGGTCTTTTATTTTTTTAAAACATTAGATAGATCTTTTGGGAGGCCTCATGTCCTGGAAGTGAACTTAGCACGTTTCTTCGTAGGTCCCCCTTAAGTCCTGCTAGATTTTCTCCAGGGATGGCTGACTTGCTGGTCTGTTGGTGCTTCACGATTCCAACCAGAAAAGAACAGTGTGGGGAAAATGTGAGACGATTTGTAGAGTTACAGTGATGTGACACAATCTCTGATCTACTTTCACAGGTCATAGTAAAGGCCTTACTCACAGGAAGGGAAGTATAGTGGGAACCCTCTCAGCATAGACAAAGCTGGCTCCAGTACAGCAGTCTTCTACTCTTGAAGCTGGAGAAACACCCAGTAGGTAAAGAGGAAGTAAAAGGACCTGTGGTACCTAGACCTTCTTCTACAGCCTTCAGAAGGGTTTTCTTCAGCTCCTCCTGCTAAATGTTCTAATCCACACTGGTGCATCTCCAACAAGCTTTTTGAGAGGGTTCTGAAGACTATGGAGGCAGAGCTGGGGATTTGGCATAGTGACCTCTATGGAGCTCAGATAGCAGAACAATGGAAGAAAGAAAGAAAGAAAGAAAGAGAGAGAGAGAGAGAGAGAGAGAGAGAGAGAGAGAGAGAGAGAGGAAGGAAGGAAGGAAGAAAGGAAGAAAGACAGACAGAATCCCCCTGGAAGATAATGAGCCAGTGAGTTGTGATGTATGGTGTCACTCGCACTGTGATGTCATGGTGTCACTCGCACTGTGATGTCATGGTGTCACTCGCACTGTGATGTCATGGTGTCGCTCGCACTGTGATGTCATGGTGTCGCTTGC
>JADRCH010000160.1:3102052-3129065 GCA_019843965.1 Rhynchomys soricoides
GTGATGTCATGGTGTCGCTCGCACTGTGATGTCATGGTGTCGCTTGCACTGTTACTTTTTTACTTTTGTAAATACTTTTCCAAGTCCTCTCCAAACCATTTCCGCCCTCCCCTTTTTCTCCCCCTCCCCCCCAGATCTCTCTCCTCTCTCCTTTTCGTCTCTTCTTCCTGTCTGTTATATTTAGTGACTACCAAGGATCATACCAGGCAGTAATATTCTGCTATCTGGGTTTAGCTATTAAATTTGAGACAATGGCAGGTAGGGTTAAGTTGTTTATACCTAGAGAGAGGAAATTTTGGAATAAGTGTTGGATAAGTGGTCTTGAAAAGATTAAAATGTTGAGAGGTTGTGTGGACTCCTGTAAGTTAGACTTAAGTAGCCTCTGGGCAAGGAGAGACACACATGGCAAAATAGATAAGAGTTATCGCTTCCATGTGTTTCTTGACTTGGCCTGGGCCAGGGACAAGAAGGGTTGGGAGGCAAGTGGGACAGGTCTTCTGTAGCAGATTTGGGATGGTGGCCTTGTGAACTGCTGGCCAGTAACATCATACGTGGATTGACCCTCTGAATGTTAAGCCTGTGGCTGAGATGGGAGCAGCCACATGGGCATGTGGTGGGTTCCCAAGAAGGAAAACATCATGGTATCAAGGTGGTGAATCAGTCAGGAAGGCTTTTCTGGAATCAGTTTCCACCAGACCCTCTTCCCCTGAGGGTTGTGTAGTCATGGTGGTATGTGCACTGTATTTACTTTCTGCATTCTCCAAAGGGTGTTTTTTGTTTTTTTTGTTTTTTAACCAAAGTGGCCTCAGAGTAGCAGTTTAGAATATTCAGCATCTTCTGGTTTTGTGGAAAGGTCTATCTCTGTCTAAACCCTAGGACTGGTGCCTTCCGCTGCAAAAGTCTAGCCTTAGCCTCTGTCTTTTAGTAAATGTTCTCAATTCAAAATGAAAGCAATCACACTTTTATGTCTATCCAGATATGCAGCCGACATCAGTGGTATCCACCCAAGTCTGTTAGCCCGAGGTTGTGAGTGCACAGCTGCAATGGTCTGAGGGCGTTTTCAAATTCTCATTATTTAAACCTTTCCATACCCACTTTTTGCTGGGGGAAGCTTAATGCCTCTCAGGTTTCCTTAGGCTAGCAAGTTCATGCTCATCTCTGTGACCAACCCACAATATTTACTCATGGCATTCATAAAAATACTCTGTGTGCCAAAAACTGGTCTCTGCAGGAAGATGATAAAATATGAAAACATTTCATCAGCCAGTGGGAATTCCCTTACACGCTAAATCAAAGGCTCTCTCAGAGGGTCCACAGTGACCTTGGAAGACCAGCAGGGTCACCCCTTCTAAGCAACAGCAGGGGAGAGGCTGTAAAGCCATGCTCTGGTCCGGGTCCCTTTGTGTCTCTAAAAACTACAACCCTACAGAGGAATGTGGCTTCACTGAGGAGGGAGGAGGGAGCCAGGCTGTCCAGGCAGCACAAAGCTTGACTCTGGAGTTTATATTGCTTGTATTTTCCCCCAGGTCAATCCTGCTCTAAGACGCCCACTCTGCTCTTCTGGCTGAGCACCCTCTTTCTCTGTTGGGAGCACCATGGAGGAGTTCTCAGAAGAAGGACTAGAAATGACACAGGAAGTTGGGCGGCGGGAGAAGCATCTTGGAGAAGGAGTTCTCCGCCAGTACTGGGAGCAAATTATCCTGAGAAGCTCTGCAAGGGGCACAGGTGTTTGCTTGTAGCCCCAGTAGAGCTCCATTAGAGAAGAACTTGCTTGGAGAACTGACTTTTATGCACCTAGCTCCCTCATTCCCGTGTCCGTTGGCTCTGCCTTTGCCAGTTTGGGGCTTTGGATTATACTGTATATGTGATTCACAAAATCAGTCTTACTCATAATATAAGGAGGATTTAAAAAATTGAACCAAGGGGAGATATTCATTCAATATAGACATATATTTGGGACTCAATACTATCCCAGACCCCAATTTCTAAATTCTTGGCATTCTCTACTGAAAGACATTCAGAAATGGCTCCACAAATCCCTGCACCTACTACACAGCCATTGGAACACCCAGCTCCATGTCAACCTATGTAAGAGCAGAATCTTCACAGTATGATTCAAGAATACTACCTTGCTTTTGCAAAATTCAGTGTGATGCTCAAGAAGAAATGCCTTTCTTTCCTTGGAGTTGTTTTCTACAATAGAAGCAAAGACGTCTACTGGTGTCTCTATTGTCTAATAGTGTGGGGAGATTGTTGTGGTTTTGTTTTTTTTTTTTTTCTTTCTTTTTTTTTTTTTTGTCTAGCGTTTGAATTTCGACATGACCATTTCCTTTCCCAGGACTCAGGAAATTGGAGAGCATTGTATTGAGATACATCTGAGTGACAGGCAGCATGATAACTTGGAGCCACCTAGTCTCTCTCCGTAGATGGTTTGCTGTTGGGCCAAGCTTGCCCCGAGTTGATCTTTCCCAGATGGCTGCTTGGGATATTCTACAGAGTCTCCAGAGACAGCCAGCAAAGGAGATCACCCCAGTCCCAGGAGTGGATGTCACCAGCCCAGTCACATTTATCATATGTTCTTGTTTTGTTCCAGAACCTTTTTGTTAAAGCTCACAGAGTGGCTTACAATTGTTCCATTGCCAATTTCAGGAGAGCAGTCCTGCAGTCTGAGCAGTCGAGAGGTAGAGGCAGAGGGAAGGCAATAGCCTGGGCAACAGGGAGAGTTTTAGGCCATTGTCAAATTATTTTTCCATTTGGTTTTCCCAACAGTCATGGTACATGCCTAAGTTGACTCAATTTCATGTCACTGTGATAGATAATATTGGCTCAAAGTTCTATTGATAATTTAAATGGAAACAACTGAACTGGGAAAAACATGAAGAACTTTAACATTCAGCTACTAAATAACATGTATAACTACAACATCGAAAGATGGTCCCATTAACATCTTGTGTGTGTTCTTTCATAACTTCTCCACATACAGGCAACTTTGCTTTACAATTAGGTACATGCAGCATTACAACCTATTGATTATAAGCTACTGATTCGACTTTAAACAATAGCACCTGAACTCTTCTTAACTAATTCTCTTTGGCAACATAACTTATGATGAACAAAGGTTAACTCGATGATATATTTTACTTATGACTTCGAAGGGCCATATACTTCATTCAATTTTATGACTTCACCCTAACTTTTATTGTTAGGATTCTAGTATCCAAGGGAATTCTTATAGAAAAGATTTTATTTTATTTTTAATGATGTATGTAAGTGATTTGTGTGTGTGACTGATTTTGTGTGTGTGCATACACACATACTCAAGTGTGTACACTATGCTCAGAGGCCAATAGAGGGAGGTGGATCTTTTACAAGCAGCTCTGAATCACCTGATGCTGAAGCTCATGCTTAGCATCCTCTGCAAGAGAAGTGCTTGCTCTTAATGACTGAGTAATCTACCTAGCTTCCAAAAATGTATTTTAAATAAATATTAAGCATTTAAAATCAATATTGTCAGGTTTTATCTTGGCAAGATGAATTTATAGTTCTGACATCATTTTTGCTTATTCCCAGTAGACACTGGCTTTATCAATTTTTAATCTTTATAATTGACAAAGGGGTCTTATTTTTGCTTTTAATTCAAAATTGTTTGCATGATGGTAGAAGTAAATATTATTGGTCATGATTATGTCTGTGTTGGGCAGTGCCTATTAGTGATATTTTTATTTTCATTCTGATGTGCTCATCTACCTTTGACTTCTAATGGCTTATATATAATTGCAATATTCCCTCTGTTATATATGTAACAAATACTTTTCTAGTGCTCTAACTTTAATATGTTTACACAATTTATGTTGCAATTACTCTTCTTTTTCTGACCTGTGTTCAATACTGGTATCATGTTTATGGAGTTATTTCTCATCCCCAAGACTATGCAAACATTAATTTATTAACATACAAAGTTCCTAATGATTTTTGATGATGACGTCTCTTGCATTTCTGTTCTGATAGAAAGATTTTACTGCTTATTTATATGCCTTTTCTGTTTTCCCTTTAATTTCCTATTCTATTCACACCCAGGCATTCAATTGGCCCTGCCTGGCCTGTTTCTTTCTCTGTTCTTCTATTTTTAGATATTATGCTTTTAAAAGATTCTGGCACTGATGCTGCATGTCTCATTTCTATAATGGCATAATATCTTTCTAGGTGATTCTCTTTTCTTAACTCAGCCTGGTATTTTATCTGAAAAATAAATAATTCATACACCTTTGATACAGATAGACTAATTTACATGTCTGCCATAATGCTTCAATGTTTAAAATCAATTCAAAAACAATCAGGATGTTTGGGTAGCTCAAATTGATTCCTCCAAGGCAAAATCTGAGAATACTGAGATATATGTTGAGTTCAATTTCACCAAAATGTCCATTCTTTTTTATTTTGTTTTTCAGGTACACTGTAAAGGAAAATATCTAGACTTTGTGTCCCTTCTTCCCCAGTCTCAGAATTTTCTGGATTAGTTAAAGAATAATTGTTTTTAAGAGTGTCCCTGAAAATGAGAAAAGCATAATTAAGTAGTGTTTCTCTTTGTTTGATGAACAGCTGTTCATTCTTATGCTTGTAGAAGTGTGATTTGAAGGGAAAAATTCCCACAAGCACTGTGAAACAGTTCTACTCTATTCCAGAATAAAGAGACTTATGTGTACCAGGTTTCCAAAGAACCTAAGGAAATACAGGGTGGGGTAGGGGTGACCTGGGCTTTCATTCAGATAAAGATCTCTTCATTAACCCTACTTTGTGATGAACTCAAGAATCAAGTTTATGCCCTTGTGTACTGTAATTTTATTCATTCAGTCAATCAACCAACAAACATTATATACTCAATAACACAAAGTATTATTCTAGACATCAAATGCAGCATTGAGCAAAAGAACAAAGCCCCTAGGAAGCAAAGATTCAAGTGGTACAGATTAATCATCATCACTGGCAACATACTATTGCAATAGTACTTGGTGAAATATGATGTTATTAAATTGATTAGAGAGTCAACTTATTGAACAAAATATTTACTTCATGAAAACTAAGCAAGATGGAACAAAAGACCAGAGACAAGAATTTTGAGACTCAGAGAGAATATCATGTTAGGTAGAAATCTACATTTGTCATAGGCCATTCATAAAGAAAATTCTCTGAGCTAGAAGGAAAGTAAATTGTTACCTACTATCTATCTATCTATCTATCTATCTATCTATCTATCTATCTGCCTATCTTTCTGTCTGCCTGTCTGTCTATCTAATGTTCACTAAAGGAAAAATGGTGGGCACATTTCTGTGTGGGTTCTATTGGAAGAGATTGTGTAAGTGGTCCAACTCTCTTCTACGTTTTCAGGTTAAAAACTAAAACCAAAAAAAAAAAAACCAAAAAAACCCCAAACAAACAAACAAAAAAAAACCACACACACAAGAACTCTGAGTTTTCTTTATTTCCTCCTTTCCTACTCAACTCCCAGTTTAAACCAATCATCAATATATTTTAGCTTTGACCTGAACATCATTCCTGAATGTGCCCTCTGCTCTATTGCTACTACAGTCATTTTGGGCTAAGGTGAGTGTGTAAACAGCTTCCAAACCTGACCCCAACCCCTTTTCTACTTTGCATTTTTGCAATCTGTTTTCCACAGCTGGTCAAAGGAAAAATGTTTTAATGTAAATCTGCTTAAACCTTGCCCTGGCTTCTCCTAGCCCTTCTGTTAAAATCACACTTTCCCATGGTCATGAAGCCCACATGGGATCTTCTAGAATGTTTTTGGTTTAGTTTGCTTTTTGATTTTACAGCTTTTGGGTTTTGTTGGTTTGTTTTGGTGTTTTGTTGTTGTTGTTTGTCTTAGTCAGGGTTTCTACTCCTGCACAAACATGACCAAGAAGCAACTTGGGGAGGAAAGGGTTTATTCAGCTTATGTTTCCACATTGCTGTTCATCACTAATGGAAGTCAGGACTAGAACTCAAGCAGGTCAGGAAGCAGGAGCTGATGTAGAGACCATGGAGGGATGTTTCTTATTGGCTTGCTTCTCTAGGCTTGCTCAGCTGGCTTTCTTATAGAGCCCCAAACTACCAGCCCATAGATGGTACCACCCACAAGGGGCCCTCCCCCCTTGATCACTAATTGAGAAAATGCCTTACAGCTGGATCTTATGGAGGCATTTTCCCAACTGAAACTCCTTTCTCTGTGATAACTCCAGCTTGTGTCAAGTTGACACAAAACCAGCCAGTATAATTGACCCCTTGTCAACTTGACACACAAATTACATCACTATTAAGTCTCAACACTTACTTTCTTATTTATCCCCAAGATCTAAATAACTTTAAAAGTCTTTTTATAATTAAAAGTCTCTTAACTGTGGGCTCCACTAAAATACCTTCTTCGTTCAGGAGGGAAAAAATATCAGGGCACAGTCACAATCAAAAGCAAAATCAAACTCCATCCATCCAATGTCTGGGATCCACTCATGATCTTCTGGATTCCTCCAAGGGCTTAAGTCACTTCTCCAGCTCTGCCCTTTGCAATGCACACCGTGTCTTCTAGGATCCAGATACCTGTACTCCACTGCTGATGCTGTTCTTGGTGGTCACCTCATGGTACAGGCATCTCCAAAACACTGCTGGCTTCCGATGCAACTAGGCTTCACCAATAGCCTCTCATAGGCTCTCTTCATGGTGCCAAGTCTCAACTCCTCTGCATGATCTCTTCAGTCCTGGGACATCAAGTGCAACTGAGGATACACTTTCACTAATGGTTTTCCACAGCCTCTCACAGTGCCAAGCCTCAGCTGCTCTTTATGATTCCTTCATGCCTTCAAAACCAGTACCACCTGGGTGACTCGTACACCTTACCAAGTCCTACCACAGCACAAGACACAACCTTGGCCATCTCTGTAACACAGCCTCCTCACTCTCAGAAAACACCTCCCAGAAGACTCCACCCCAATGATGCTGGTCTCCACTCAATCACCGCCAATTTCCCAGCTCCAGCCAACCAGCATCAATAGTCCCAGAAATGCAAAGTCCTTGCTTTAGTAGTTTTGGTATCCTGTCAATCACAGCAGACTCTTCAGCCCCAGCCAACCAAAACTACAGAATCCTCACAATCAAAATATCAAGGACCCTGATAAGAGTCTTTAATCTTCCCTCTGAAATTTCACAAGCCAGGTCTCCATCTTCTGCACTGTTCTCAACATTATCTTCCAAGCTCCTACACAACATCCCACAGAGCTCTTAACATCAAATGGATCTTCTAGCCCAAAGTTCCAAAGTCCTTCCACAGTCCTCCTCAAAACATGGTCATGTTGTCACAGGAATACCCCACTATGCTGGTACCAATTTGTTTTAGTCAGGGTTTCTATTCCTGCACAAAACATCATGACCAAGAAGCAAGTAGGGGAAGAAAGGGTTTATTCAGCTTATAGTTCCACACTGCTGTTCATCACTAATGGAAATCAGGACTGGAACTCAAGCAGGTCAGGAAGCAGGAGCTGATGCAGAGGCCATGGAGGGATGTTACTTACTGGCTAGCTTCTCCTGGCTTGCTCAGTTGGCTTTCTTATAGAGCCCAAGACTACCAGCCCACAGATGGTACCACCCACTATGGGCCCTCCCCCCTTGATCACTAATTGAGGAAATGCCTTACTGATGGATCTCATGGAGGCATTTTCTCAACTGAAATTCCTTTCTCTGTGATAACTCCAGCTTGTGTCAAGTTGACACAAAACCAGCCAGAACATTGTTGTTGTTTGTTTTTATGTTTTATTCCCTACACACGTACCCTGCATGGTGACATGGTCTTGCTGCCTATCTCTGTACTCTTCCAACAGCCCAGCTCTTTCTAACTTCAGAGCCCCTGTGTGTGCTGCTGGGGTCAGCCCTGTATAACTGACTACTTCTCCACCTTTACACTTGAGCTCCAGGATGCTCTAAGAAAACTGAGATGTGACTAGACTACTCATATCTCTCTGGTACAGTGGATATAGTGGACTGGCCAAGCCACTCTTCTCCATGCTCTTAAACTAATAAGAGCAGGATGAAAATGAGGCCTACAGGGACAAAGAGAAGGAAGAAGATAAGGAGGGAGATCCATATTCTTGTTCCACAAAGTTTTTCTTGAAATTTCAGTCAGGCCTCTCAGCTGAATGAGCAGAAGGGGGTGTGGCCCACACTACAGACATTCAAGTAGGGAACCCGATGGTCCGGTAGCAGCTGAGACAGAAATCAAAGAACAGAAAAGAGCAGAGGATGTGTGGTCTTGATCACTCCAGGTAAACGTAGATATTCCCACTGTAATGTCCTCCTCTAAACATGGCCACACTGTGTTGATCTTAATGTATAAGCCACTGGTAACGAAAACGTCCGGACTTTACTGCCTTAAACAATGAGACAAACCTGCATGCTCGTAACAGTTTAGTTGCCCAGTAGCTTCGGAGTTAACTAGTGCAGAGGCTCCTGATTGTATCAGGGACTCATGCTTTCATTCCATTTGACCTAGCTCAGCATGGGTTTGTCTTTAAGCTAACTCTGCCTCAGTGGCTGGCTGCCACAGCTCTAGGCATCTCACTCAGACCTCCCAAAGTCCATTGGAAGAAGCAGCCACTCTTCTCTGTGGTTTTATTTTCATAAATTAAGAAGCCTTTGTCAATAGCCAATTTTCCTTATTTTGTATCAGCTAGAAATAACATCTAAGCAAATGATTAGATACCATTTCATTGTATAATACTGTGTGCCATTTACCCTGAAAGTAAGCTTAGACTTATTTCCCTGAAAAATGGATGCCTGCTACCAAGGAGCCAGGAGGTGAATGGGCTTTGATCTGTCAACTAACAGAAACTGCCACACACATCCTTCCTATGATCTTTGCCAGTTCTTACTTTCCCTTGTTTAGGCCTAGTTCAGGAAAGCAGTAGAGGTTGGAGTTACTTACCTGAAGCTAACTCCAATGCCACTGACCTATGAATGGGGAAGAAAGGAAGGCCCAAAGAACATGCTGAGGACATTCCAGAGTGTAGAGATCAGAGATATTAGTTGGAACCTCAGAGAAGACAGAAGGATGAATAGGGAATGTGGTAGTTTGGAGCAGGTAGTAAGTTATATCGAGTATAGCTCAAATTATATGATGTTTGAACTGTTGGAGTCAGCAACCCCGAGGTTCTTAGGTTGAGAGGTGAAAACAAACACATTATTGGAATAAGCTTGAGAAAGAACAGAACAGGAGGTGAGAAAATGGAGACACCCAGAGTAGCCAACTCTCTACTAAGAGTTCTGATGCTAAGGGCAGCAAGGAAGTGCCACAGAACAGGGCACCTAGAGGAAACCATTCCAAAGGGTGGGGAGAACATGCTGCTCAAGGAAGGGAAGAGAGAACTGCTAGCAATGCCCTCGAACAGAACTCAGGAATGGACTTGTAGTTCTACCTGCAAGTTCAGAGGTTCATCTTGACAAGGAGCCAAGACACTACACCCTGTTTTAAAGAAGGAGTTATATACCACCAGTCTCATGTGCAAAGACAGTTAGATGTCATAAAGGTACTTATGGGCATCTGGTGTTGATTTGGTGTTGGCTTTTAATTTTCTCAACTAAATGGTAAGGAAGCCATTAGTTGAGAGTAAGAATAGGAGAGAAAATGTCTGGAGAGAGAAAAGGTTTGAGGAAAGCAATAAAGAATGAATGTGAAAATTAGAATGGGCTAAAAAAAATTACTGGATAGTTTCTTTACTTGGCTGTTGCTGTACATAAAATTCTAGGCTAAAACCTAGAATGAACTTAGATGGCTTATAATATGCAATAATTAATCTGAGTTTATGAGGCACCAGAAAAACAAGTCACTGTACCCTTGCAGAGACCTGGCAGCTCACTACAAATCAGAGAGTGACTTCTAGTTCATCCAAACTACAGTCCCAACTCTGACATTATTGGCCATTGAGTGCCTTCATCTAAGATGCTCATATCTTAGACGTCTGGATGTATTAATAGTAACAAATTAGGCCGTGTTGGCATTATCTATTCTAGGGTGATATGGACTTTAACACTGCCAGGTACATGTCACCTCTCCATGGACCACAGCTGTATATGAATTAGTCACTTAATACATAGCATAGCAGTTGGGACAATGTCTGTAAGTACCACCTACACTGGAGCTCTGGCTCCTCCTCTTATGGTATGGCTTGAATCAGCCACGAACTCATTGTGTCTGTTCTCTCATCTGTAAATCAGGACAAAAGTAAAGTTGTTATGTGTCCTACTAAATAAAGCAATCAAGTAAAGAATTCAAGACTTTGCTGGCGCATGGTAAACACTCATAAATATTAACTGCTTTTTATGATCTTTAGTCATTGTTCAAAACTAAGAGGTTCCTGGAACTGGTTGCTAACAAGAGTAAATCAAGGGCTGGCCCCGCCTAGCTGTAGACTAGGATGGAGGTCCCAAGAGGGTGCTATTCTTCCTTTAGTCTGAATAAAATTATTTTACACCAGGCTTTCAACAAAACTTTGTTAAATCAAAATTAACAACAATTAATTGTCTGTGAATGCACACAATATCTTTACGTAGCTCTATCTACAAATGTTGATATTAACTTCTATCTGAGGGTGGTCCATCCTATGGAAATTAGCATAATTCAGTTACTCAGTGCCAGAGGCTGAGCCTTACCTAGGTTTGCTTCACATGTCCAGTTTCTTGGTTGGGCTGACTTCCCTTCCTAAAAGTACCGTCTCTGGAAGTCACAGGACTTCCTGAGTCTTCACTTCTGCCTCATAAGGATGAAATCATCCCTTCTTTAACTTACAAATCTCCCTTTGTAATCTTCTCTCCTGCCTCTCTCTGAGTTTCTTCAAGGACCGCACAATATACACTTCCATTCCTTTGGATCAGGGTCCTGTCATAACTTCAGCACTCACTCACTTTCCATGGTCTCTAGTTGAATTCCCTCATGTACATGGTCTCAGAGCAACATGCCTGTTCTGTCGAGCCCCCATTGATACTTTAGTGGTTTTCACTTGTAATTATCTCTTTCCTACTTGTTCATTATTACTTTCTCACTACAACATCTTAAAACTCTTAAGCAATGCGCAATACACAAAATGAAATAACCAACTATTTATGAGCCCATTTTATCTCTGCTGATCTCCAAGGATCCTTTCTATTGCATAGCTGCCATCGTTTTCAGATATGGCTATTTCTTTTTTCCCATCAAAATAAGAAAAGTAGAAGCAAATTATTCAACTCTAGTTACTTATTTGTATGCTGATATTTGGAAGATGAGGAGTTTACATTGGTATTCTAGAAACTAAGATGGACTCAGAATGTGTATCTCTGTAGGGACATGTACAGGTCCACAATATGGGACAGGGAAACTAGAAAATGTCCATCAACTCTCTGTGACAGGGTTAGGAATGTTTATTGCATTTTCCTTTGGTTTGGCAACCTTCACAATAAAATGATTAGGAATAAAACAGTGGCTGAGTGTGATTAAGTGACCATCCTGATATTACACTCTGAGGCTGGGCTGAGACCCAAGTCTAGTTCCAAATCTGATCCAAGTTCCCATGCCTAACTGGGCCATTTAAGAAGAATCATTATTATTCTGTCTTTAAACAAAGACGCTAGTACCAGAAAGCCCTAAATCCTGGCTAACCAGCTCTGCACACTGGCTCTTCCATAAAAGGGATGCTGCTTCAGAGGAGAATGTATTTTCCATCCCTCAGATTCCTCTCTGGGAGTATCACCCCTTTCATCTTGGTCCCTTCGGGGTGTTTGACATTTATTGTAATGGTGCTGCTTTGCTGCAAGAGCTGTTGCCCCTCTTAAGGGAGCACTTTCAGGTTTTTAAAATACTTCACATATTCTCAGTGATGACAAACCTTTGTCCTTTAAAAAGATCCAAATGTTACCTGAAGCCCAGTCAGATGAATAAAACCCGAGGTTTACAATACCTAACTTAGCTACCCAGGTACAGAAAAGACATCAGAGATGTTTATGTTTGTTTGTCTTGTTTTATACTTTTAAATGAGGCAGACCTCTAGACTAACAAAGCCTTTCTTCCTAGTGTGACAGAGAATGTCATCCCTGAAGCTGTCCCAGGGCCAGCATAGAGCTCTTGTGCCTTACCCATCAAGGCCCTTGCCAACCCTTATGAAAACAACATTCCTAATAACTGTCTCCTTTGGTGGCTGGAACTCTACAAGGCAGGGACCTTCCATGCTTTCTCGGTCTTCCTAACCTGACATTTCATTTTTACTTAGGAATAAGCTTAGTCAAAATGTGCCTTCGTGAGTGAACTGGATGTTCCTATCAGCTCACATCAAACACTGAACCCGGCCACTGGCTTCTGAGTCCATGACCCGATGCCTCTACTATCATTTGCTTTCTTTAGTTCCTCTTGTTCCAGACTATATATGCCATGCTATACAATGATTGGAAAAGAACAAAACCACGTTATCCTAATGTTTTCTACTCCTTCCTTCCTTCCTTCCTTCCTTCCTTCCTTCCTTCCTCCTTTCTTTCCTTCTTTTTCTTCTTCTTTTGTCTTTTAATTGTCATGAATAATTTCTGGTTGCCATCCTTTAATTTTTAAAGTATACAATTTCATATTTTATGATGAAAATTCTTCATTTCCTCTTGCCTCCTTTCTGGAGACTGTAGTTATCAGTATATATCATTGTAATTGTGAAAAACATATCATTACAGTAATGAAAAATAAATCATAAACATATTTTTTCATCTGTATATGAGTAGTCTTATTCATGAATAGACTTCATAATATTGTTTTTCTTCATATTATCTGTTTGGAGAAGTCTACATGCTATCTTATGCTATAGCTACTGTGATGGAATAGCCAACATCCATACTTTATATTCTATCGAAATGTGGTAACACCATCCCATGTGAAGACTGGTAGAAACAGGCCAGCGTAGTTGATGCTGGCCAATGATGCATATTGCCTGTTTTGAATTCTTCTCAGCCCCAGAGCACTGAGCCAGCTCTACCTTGAGGGTCTTGGTACATTTGAACCTCAGTTGTCCCCACTTAGCTGTTATATTCACAGTTTCACTTCCAGGATGAGCTAGTCTCTAAGTCCTTGGTTCTCGTTTTTCACCATATGAGTTCTCAGGATGGATTCAGGATTCACTCACTGAGACAGATCATCGGCTCTTATCTCTGGGTTTTTGAGCTTCAGTCTTCAGTTCTTAGTTGCTTTCTTCTAGATCCTGGCTATCTATTATTCTGGCCATTCTAGACTCCTCCTCCTCCAAGTGTGCAAACACTCACCCCTCCAAGGACTCTTTCGGAGCTTTTCCCATGAGCCCTTTGGACTGTAGCCACCTAACACTAGGGGACAATAATAGCTTCTTGCTAAGTTTGCCAAATGAGCATACACCCTTGGGTTTGATGCTAATAGAAGAGAAAAGGAAAAGTCTAGAACAACAAGTCAAGACCCACTCCACCCCCTACAAGAACTTCATTTAGAAATTTGAATAATTAGAAGCAACAACAACAACCCAAAAAACCAACAAAACAAAAACAAAAAATTCAACCTAACCCCACGGGCAGCCTGCAAAGCACATGGGCATTTTAAGAGAGCTGATTTAGGCCATGGTTAGATGGGTTAGAACTATTCCAAGATGGTTCAAGAACTATTCAAGGTGGAGCTTGAGGCCACTTGGAGCTGGTGCTTAACAGCTCTCTTCCCTCACTTTTTGGATCTTATTTTTTTTTTTAATTGGATATTTTCTTTATCTACATTTCAAATGTTATCCCCTTTCCCAGTTATCCCCCTCCCAGAAATTCCCTATCCTATCTCCCCCCTGCTTCTATGAGGGTATTCCTCCACCCACCCACCACTCCCACCTCCCTACCCTCAATTCCCTACACTGGGTCATCTATCTAACCTTCATTGGACCAAGGACCTCTCCTCCCATTGATGCCTGACAAGGCCATCCTCTGCTACAGAAGCAGCTGGAGCCATGGCTCCCTCCTTGTGTACTCCTTGGTTGGTGGTTTAGTCCCTGAGAGCTCTGGGGGGTCTGGTTGGTTGATGTTGCTCTTCCTATAGGGTTGCAAACCCCTTCAGCTCCTTCAGTCCTTTCTCTAACTCCTCCATTGGGGACCCCGTGCTCAGTTCAATGGTTGGCTTTGAGCATTTGCCTCTGTATTTGTAAGGCTTGGATCTTAGTAAAAACTGCTCTTCCGAATTGTGATTGTAGGTATGGTTGTTGCAGATACACTTGGAAATCGCATATCTCCCCATTTTCATTTCCTTATAGAAAGCACACAAGGTCTTTTAAAGTCTGAGTTTTGAAGTTGTTGCCTTTGGGAAAGTTGGCAGTTACTATGTACTTTAAACACTGGTGATGTAAATCATGCTTCCCCATAGGCCTCTGGGTGAATGGCTCCAAGCTTTGGGAGAAGACAGCAATGCACATGGAACAGAGAATGGCTGGGCATTCAGGCTCTGACACTAAGTGCAAAGAGGATGGTCTAACCAAGAGCTATTGCAGTTCCAAGACTTTGGGGCTGAGAGACAAGACCAGCAAGTGCTGATGAGAACCGTGAACACCCAGGGTCTCAGCTAAGGCAAATGTATGCATATCAGGAGCTCTGGCCTTAACAACAGCCCTGGATTTCTGCATGATGGTGTCTGCAATGAAAGAACAAGTCACTGTAAGGGTTGTATCTGCAACCCACTTTAAACTTCAAAGACTGGAAGACCACTGGGCAGGTTCAGTGACTTCTCTGCTAATCATAAAATAGCACTGTTCTGTGTTAACTGCTCCTGGAGTAAACAAATGTGGAATCATTCTAAATGGACATTCACAACAGAATCCACAGCCTCATCTATGACAGGCCAAAGGTGAGACTGATGAGCTTATTGGGCTTGTTACAGAGCATGGGTGAGGGGTGACTTAGAGGAGCATGAGTGACCCCCAAACAGCTGTACCCTCTCCAAGCCCCTCTCCACCATAGAGTCCAGATTTCAATTAATCTTCCAATTCCCGTATACTCTATCATCGCTCAAGATCACTTGCACCTGGGGGGAGGGCTCTCAGGTGAAGGTCTTCTCTTTTATCCTCCACCCTCTAAGGAGGCAATAGTTCTGTCACCACTACCATAGACCCAGCTGCCATGGTACTGCTCTGGTTACCATGGCTACCAGAGATAACCCAAGATGTCATTGTATCATGTCCAGAGGAAAAGTAACCATGCAATACAAGCACTATCCACTAGACTCCTCCCCACATTGCTGAAGCAAAATTATACTGTAATCTAGTGAACATGGGAAACTATGAAGCACTGTCTGGTTTTGTATATCTTGCAAAAGCTTTCTCAACAATAAGATTTTGCCAATACTTAAAGTGTAGCGTATGTGATTTCTTTAACCTTACAATTAACATATTACTAGATTTATCTTTTATGATATCCACACATTTTCTCATAAATTATCATACACTCCTTTTAGGAAATGCACAAATTATAAATACGTTAACTATTTTTCCTATTACTGTGACCAAACACCTGACTACAGCTTAACAGCCTGTTCTCTCAAGAAAGGAAAGTTGTGGAGGCAGGAAAGAGAGGCTACCCATACTCAGCTGGTGTGGTTCTTCATTTTTAATAGTCAATTTGAAAAATTCTAATCACCTGGGCAGAAGCCTCGATGAGGAATTTTCTAGATTAGGCTGGCCTATGCACATGCCTATGGATTGTTTTGATGAGGGGGAAGGCCTGCTCCCTTGTGGCACCATTCTCTAGGCAGTGAATTCTGAATTACATAGTAGAGAGATGGGGAGCTTAACACTAGTGTATATACACTGTTTTCTGCTCTTAGATGTAGATATGATGTTAGCAGCTATTTCAAGACTATTCTTCCTTGAGTTTTCTGAAATGATGAATCTTGACCTGGAACTGTGAGCCAAACAAACCCTTTTCTCCCTTAAGTTACTTTGCTTGGTCTGTCTAGTGTAGGCTTGGATTTTTCAAAACCCACTTTAATAAGGGTTCTTAAATGCATCAACCTCCCTTCTAGCCCACCTACCAGAGGTAGGGGGAAAGAAAGGTTAATAGGAAACTGGGGATGTGGACCTGCTTAGAAGTAGTTCTTTGGGGTAATTCCAATCATTGTTGTTAGGATATCAGCAGTCCAGTCCAAAGCACCAAGTAAGAATCAGTAGCAGTGGCTCAATCCAGAAGAAACCACGAGGCTCCACCAAATCTGCACAAGTCCTTGGAAGCAGCAAGAAGCAGCCAGAATACCACGAGAAATTCTCTGGAGCATTTTTCTCTGCAAAGTTGTGATAAGCAAAGATCAATGAAGACCAGCAAAGTGTTGTAAGAAGAACCAATGCAAGAGCATCATTCACTGTCTGTTGGGTTCTATTTATACTCTTTCCAACTATCACTCATCCTCTCAAGCATCTACCTCAGCAAAGCATCCTCTCATGTGTATGCTTTGGCAAAACATCCTCTCATAAGACAGCTTCCAGAAAAACATCACATGACACAATTGAGTCTCCAAAGACACCAGAAGTCTCTACTTCAATCAAGTGTTACCAATATGTATGTGGGTGTAAGATCCTCCACTGGAGTATGGGCAACATCTCAGGGGCCATATTGTTGGACCTCTGGCAGCACTTCCGCCGCTGCATCGCAAGCAGCACAGCCACATCTCAAGCGGCTAAACTGCTCGCGTTGGGGGGGGGGGCGGGGCTGGGCCGCTTGGGGGCTCTGCCGCAGTTTGTGAGCGGAGCAGCACCGCTAGAGCTGGGGCCGTCTCCATGGTGACGGCCCTTGGAGCCGTTCCCCTTCCACTGCCCAGTCTGGGCCTGGGCCATGCTGTCTCCATGGTGATGGCCCTCCTCACCTCATCTGGAGGGCGGCAGGGCCTGAGGCAGCCTGTCCGCGGGGCCCTGGGGCCTGAGGCGGCCTGCCCGCAGGCCCCAGGTTTCAAGCTGGCAATGGCACAGGGAGGAGAGTGCCCCGGCTTCCTCTTTAGAAGAGCAGGGGCCACTGACTGCCGTTGGGTGCACCTCCCTGGCCCACAGAAGGGAGCACAGCATGCAGCCTGGGGCTACCCAGGCCATAGGAGTGGGGTGCAAGGGCCCCAGGTTCTCAGCAGTGACTGCGGCAGCTCTGGGCCAGGGCTCGGAACTGGACCCTGATGGCAGGGCACTGGGGGTGTTCTCCTCCTCCCACTGTCCTGAGGGCGAGAGGGTGGGGTCCCGGGAAATGGTAGTCTTGGGCCCCATTCTGACCCTGGTTTGGCCCTTTGGGGACAAAGCCAAGCCTGGCTCCAGTTCTGAGACCTGTCTCAGTCACTTCCGCATAGGAATGACTCAGCAAGACTTGTTTGGCCCTCCCTCTACCTTGTCGTTGCTGACATGGAGCTATGCCATTGTCCCTGCCAGTCACACCTTCCCCTTCCCTGCCTCCTACTTCATCTCTCCCCATACCTAAGTGCCCACCCCCTTTGCCTTCTCTATATAAGCCAGAGAGACTGCTACATTAAAGTTGAGCTCCTGCTTCCACAAGACTCTCAGCCTGGTGTGTTTCTTTTTGGCCATCCCGCTCAGCCACGGATAGACTCGGCTGGATTGGGTTCTCTCCTCTCGCCTGGACCTGCTGGCTAGGAGCCGACACATATCATTCAAGAAAACCGTCTCTCCCTCTCCCAGCAGCCATCAGCTGCTGATATTCTTAATTCTGGGTGGGGCTTCCTGAGCCCTACCTACATTGCTAGGTTTTCATCTAGCTTGATCTTGTGCTGTTTTCTGAATGCAGGTGCATCCACTGTGAGTTCACAAGTGCAATAGCCCTGATCCTGTGCACATCTTTTGCACTCATTGTTAGTGCATATGTGCAACTGCCCTGCATTGTCCAAAAAACACTGTTTTGCTGTAGTCATCCACTGCCTCTGGCTCTTATGGTCTTTCTGGTCCATCTTCCTCAATAATCCCTAAGATTTAGGAAGAATAAATGAAATGAAGATGACGCATTTGGTACCAAATGGATCAGTGATGTGCTCTATGGGTAGGTAGATTTGTGACAGTCTTGTCAGACTCTGCTCCAGTTTGAACAGAATAGTAAAGGTAACAAAGACAACCTCAAGGTCACCACAATCCTGGGAGTTCACCTCATCACTATGAGAGCCTCTGTCTTGAGGCCAGCAGGCTTAGAAAAGAGATCAACCAGAACATTAAGAATAGGTCCTTGTCTGAGTAAGACCTGCATTAACTGTACAAATCAGAATAAAGATGTCTCATCCTCAGGGCAGGTACGATGAAAAGATCCTTATGTACAAATGATACATCAAGGATACACATGACCCTTCCAAAAAATAAGGTCAGAGCTCACAAAATTGTTCTGAGTTTAGTATGGTTACCCAAAAACTGAACAACAAATGCTTCCTGGGCATAGGAGGAGTGTAGATGCCTCTGGGACCCTGTGTTTCTTTGATGCCTAGCAGGTTGTAGTTCTGGGTATATTTGATAGTCATATTTTCAATTATTTGTCTGAACCAAAATTTATTTTATTCCTAAGGTAGGAATGCCCTACTTAAAACAAACAGTATTTTTAAATCAGAAAGAAAAAGAGAGGTTGCTCTGAGAAATGTGGAGACAGAGACAGAGACAGAGACAGAGAGAGAGAGAGAGAAATTGTATGTTTTGATACTTCCATGTCAGGTTTCAGGAGTTCTCAGCTAAATGGCAGGCACCTCCTCCAGAAGTCTTGAATGTCTGAATGCCAGCATCCTGAAAGACTGTCCAACTCAGTCCCTTTTCTTTATTCTCAATTCATCAAGTTTTAATTTTTCTTGTAGCTTTGTGTGTAAAGGAGTCTATGAACAAAGAGGAGGGCCTAGTCTGATCTATTGCTTTGCTACATTTATACATTTCTGATTTGGTTATTATACCTCAGCAACTGAACACTCAGTCAGCATGTCTTACTCAGAGAGTGGCTATTACTGGTCTGCTGATCTCATTTTCAAGCCTTCTGGGCTCACAACAAAATCCCCAGTAATGATGAGTTAACTGATGGCAATATTTCCATTGAGTATCTTGTGTTTTATAGCTAGCTACTAAGGGAGTAAATTTACACTCACCCACAAAATAACATTCTCAATGAGTAAGGGAATCATTGTCACTTGTTTGAAAGCCTTACAAATTTCAGCTTTGATTTCTCTGCAGACTTAATAAACATAATAATAGAATATTTATTAACTATGATCTTTAGTGAAAGCAGGGCTTTTAAATTATTTGTTGAAACCTATTGGCTGTACTTGCTCTAATTGCTCAGGATTACTCTACACGACAGGTAAGAGCAGAAAAACATACTCATATTTTACCACTTTATCGACAGGTTATCACAGAGACCAAATGAAGTCAGAATTTATTATAACATCCCTTCTGATAAACACTAGGTCACCATTTGTTTGCACAATGTACTTTAAATGATAAGTACTGGTTAGTAAGTAACTAAGCATTTCCACCACATTATTTATATTATTGAACAAACATTTTTTTCAGAAATATGTGAAACTATAATAATTTTATGATAAAATGACTCAAAATCCTGACATTCTTGAGAGAAAACACACATACTCCAGCTTGCTAAAGTTGGTATCTGGAGTGAGTCATTTGTCTGTTATTTTTTTATGATCCAAAGCTAAGTAAAAGATACAGGAGAGACTTGAACATAAAATCAGTAATGTAAATAAAATGCAAGAGATGTGGTCAGCTTCTTTTGCTCTGTGCCTGTGTGGGTGCATGTGGATGTGCATGTGGATGTGCATATACATGTGTGTGCGTGTGCATGTGTGTGTGGTGAATGTGCCTGTGTAAGTACGTAAGGCAGTAGACAGCATAGGTGCCATCCCATCCGAACTGTCTGCTTTGTTTCATCAGGTCAATTGGCCTGACCCCCACCCCCCACCCCCGATGCTCCTGGAGACTGGATCACCAACCAAAGAATACACATGGAGGGACCCATGGCGCTGGCCACATATGCGGCAGAGGATGGTCTTGTTAGCCATCAGGGGGAAGAGAGGCCCTTGGCCCTGAGGGTGTTAGATGCCCCAGTAAAGGGGAATGCTAGGGAGGGAAGACGAGAGTGGGTGGGTGGGTGGGTAGGGGAATACCCTCATAGAGGCAGGGGGAGGGGGAGAGGGAGGGGATAGGGGGGTGCAAAGGGGAGACCTGGAAAGCTGGAAACATTTGAAATGTAAATAAAATATATATAAAAATATAAATAATAAAAAGAAAAAAAAGATTCACTTATTAATGTGTATTAGTGCATATATGTGTGCCTGCATGCATTTGTGTTCACCATGAATATGCGAGAGCCTGTGGAGACCAACGGAGGACATTGGATCACCTGGAACTGGAGTTATGGGCTTACCAAATAGGAGGTATGAACTGAACTTCAACCCTCTGCAAGAGCAGTAGGAGTTCTTAACTGTTGAGCCCTCCCATTTTGTTTATTGATACAGCCTGTCACTGGCCTGGAACTTGGCAAGCAGGCTAGGCTTGAAGGAAGCCCCAGGGATCTGCCCATCTCTGCCAATCCAGCACTAGGGCAATAATACCACACCAGACTCCATGACTTCTCTGCATGGGTCCTGGGCATCAGTCAGGTCCTTACACTCGGCCGTGAGCTTTCCCAGCTGAGTTATCTCAAGGTCTGACCTTTCTTTAGATATGAAAATAGCTTCAACACAGTTAAGAGAAGTAGAGTTGTCTGTCGTTTGCATGATTTCAACCTCTGAGGAGCTATCTTACTTCTCCATGTGCAGCTTTAGAGAGTACGAAGAGGGGAGGAAAAGGCAAAAGCTTCATCATTGGCCACTCTGTGTTATTGCCAGTGTGCCAGTATGACTCTTTTCCATTTGGCCTGTAGATCTGGTCTACCCTTTTGTATGGTCAATTAGCCCCAAGGGATTGGACTGAGGCTGAAGGTCCATAGGCCCCATATCCCCTGACTTCCACCTGGGTTTGGCAAATGAAAAAGCTGTGGAGATGGGGTTGCAAGTTGGGACTTCAAGTTGTTATTCCTCCAGCCCGCTCCTGCAGGGGCAGGGCAGGTGTCCTGCCTTCTCTAGTTCCTGAAGACCCTCCTACTGCAGACATCTGCAGTGTCTAGAATGTTCTGTGCCCCCTCACCATCAGGTCTGGGGTGGTTAAAACCGGCATTATACTAGTTCCAGAATACTGAAGAGTCACTACTTGTGGACCATATCTGTGCTAACACTGCAGCTGTGTCTGAACACAACCACTGTAGCCTGAAAATGCTACAAATAGACAATTCATTTAATCCACCTGTGAACATCAAGGCTTAGCAGCAAAGACAGTGCAGACAATGGTCTTGTTTCCCTCCCTTCAGACCATCGGGCTTACTTCAAGGTCCAGTCCCCTGAAGTCCAGGTCTCAAGACACATAGGACAGCATATCCCTGACTGGGAAAGGATACAATCCAAAGTATGACTTCTATAGCATTCATTTTGCTTCCACAACACAATTAAGTGAAAATATTAAGGTTTAGGTTGGACCATCTGAAGTTAGACTGTCTGCACCCCCTCTGCACCTCCTTGTCTCATCTCAGATCACCCACAGTGAGCATGCACTGCCTCCTTTTCTTCCTGGGATTCTCATCTATGCATTATTCTCATTGTCTTTTAATCTTGATCTCCATCAGATCCTTTCCTAAGTAATGAAGCTAGAGTCTGTGGGTGCCGTAAGAGTGGAGTTCATTTCTAAAGTATAAGAATTTGAGACAGGTTCCATTAGCCAAGAGGCAGCCAATCAACCTTTTCATTGAAACTGTACTTAAATTTTGAGTATTCTCAGTGACATAATTACACTCCCTAACAGAAAAGAGAGGTTAAGTGTTTTAGACCTAATAGCCTAACTGGAAGTAAAGGTGTATTCTAAATTAAGACTTGAGGGCTTAAAACTAGAGAGAAGAACCTGTCATCGCTGCTTACTTTAATAATATTAAGAAGTAGCAGTCTACGGAGAATCCTGTTCAAGTGTTTTAGGTGTATCAACAGATTAAATGTCCAAGCAAATCTGCAATGTAAACAGTGGTCTAATGGTGGAGAAATGAAGAATAGAAGATAAAATCCCTTGCCTAGAGTGAAGCTTTTTATGCTTCTTCTCCACTGTTTTGGGGAATATCCTAACAGAGATTCTTAATCATAAATCCCCAAATACTAATGTTTTAAATTAAAAACTCCTGTATTGCAGTTCCTTCTTGTAACTGACTTGAGTCCCTTACCTCAATGATCTAACACCGAGTTTTGTGATGTTTCAACTTGAGTGAGTGTTCAAATAAAAATGTTTCTCATGACAATCTCAATAAAAGGTATTTACTTGCCTGAATATCTTGTTCAATAAGTATTCCTGGAATGTTAGCTAAAGAAACCCTTTCCTTTTAAGTTACTTTGTCAGCATGTTTTGTTTCACAGAAATGAAACACTCAAGAGAGAGTATCTATTCCATAGCCAATAGCCGGAAGACATGGTGGTTTGATGTACAAGCTCTGAAATCAGGAAAGGAGAGCACAGATTCTTCACTAGATGGTTGTTCCTGGGAAAATTGCTTAATCTCTCCAATCCTCATTTTTTCTCTTCAGTAAAATGTGAATGGCAATATCCAAGAAATGGGATGAGTATATTAAACAAACAGAGGCAAAGTGTATGCATGAGACACTTACTCATTAACTGTTGTTACTGTAACAATTCACTTTATACCTCTGTGCTTTGGGCAACCAATATATAAATTTGCCTAACAAAGTCAGCTGGTAACCCTTGTTCTTGTGTAGAACAGCCTGTTAAAAGGCATGTCTGAGCCGGGCAGTGGTGGCGCACGCCTTTAATCCCAGCACTTGGGAGGCAGAGACAGGTGGATTTCTGAGTTCGAGGCCAGCCTGGTCTACAGAGTGAGTTCCAGAAAAGCCAGGGCTAGACAGAGAAACCCTGTCTTGGAAAACCAAATAAATAAATAAATAAATAAATAAATAAATAAATAAATGTCTGAGTGTGGGAATTTCTGCCAAGACTGCCTGTATGTGTCTTTAAAACAGTTTTAGACTTTTTACCTGCTCAATCTTATTTCAGCTAAGAAGCTCAGAAGTAGGTCTATCTAGATATACATAATTTGACTTTCTGACCCATTCCAGATTTTAAAACGTGAGTCACAGATTGTGATTTAAGGCAAATCATCACCAGTAACTTGGTATCCTACTAGAGAGATTAAAATTCTTCAATCAGACCTTAAGTTACTCCGTATCAAACAAACTCTTCCTGGCAGAGCCCTAGCAAGATCAATAAATAATAAAGAAAGAAAGTAACTTTGTATTCTAAGTTACAAGATGACTCGCAAACATTCTAAACGGTGTTTTTTTTAAAATATCAGGCTTGCCATCAGATAAGAGCAGTGAATGCCAGTCTTGTTCCCACGTTTTGGCATGGTTAACTGTCTTTTATACAAGTGCATTCACAGTGGCTATACATGTTGTCCTAGATAATTTTCCTGTTGCTGTGATGAAACCCACCAAAAGCATCGAGGAAGGCAGCATCGAGGAGCTCTGCATGGTGGCTTGCTTCCCATGATTCCTCAGACACCTTTTTATACTGCATGGGACCACCCACAGTGATCTAGACTCTCCTACATCAATGAGAAATCACAAACATACCCATCTCAGACAGTTCACAGGCCAATCCGATGGAGACAATTCCATGTTGAGGTTCCCTCTTCCCAAGTGTATCATGTTTGCAAGTAACTATGTCAGATGCAGGTTGATGCATCCTAGTGTAGCATCTTAAAGGCTACCCACACTAAAAAACAATGTCCACAAAGGTGAAATAATTAGCAAATTTACTCATGAGTGTTGTCATCTCAATTTTGGGATCACACTTTTATTTTATTTTATTCATCCTTCAAAAGCCCATGGGTCATTAGAATATTTTTTTAAAACTGAAAGACCAGGAGTACTCAAGGGTCTAAAACTGCATCAATATGTATTTATAGCTTTTAGTTTCTCTCTAGGTTTGGGTAATCTATGTGGTATATAATCTTATTGAAGTAATAAGTAGATAGTATTTCTTATCATCAACAGTCAAGTTCCCCATTTTGCCTGCTGCTCCTTAGTCTCTGTTCCATCTCTGAATAGAAAATATTTCTTTCACAATTTCTAATGCTCACAGGAGACCTGGGGCTGCTGGGTTCTCCAAGTAGCCAAATCTGGGGAGCCAGGGCTCTTGTTCTCAGTTCCCATTAATTCTGTGATTTAACAAAAACATCATGGGGCCAGCAAGATGGTTCAGCTGGTAAAATCACCTGCATCTAAGCCTGACAACTCAGGTTCAACTCTCAGGACCTACAAGGGGCAGAACTCCTGTAAATTGTAATCTCTGAAAGCACTTTGGAGCACACAGCACCCCCCCCCCCCCCACACACTCGCTGCCACCACCCTTGAATAATAAGTGTATTGTAAAACAACAACAAAACAAAAACAAACAAAAACTGAACTGCCAGAATTAGAGGAATCAGACCCATGAAACTCATCACCCAGCTTCCACCACATATTAAAAAAATAGGAACTTCATGTGTAGGAAGTCTTTTTGGAATATAACCATAACTGATTAATAACCTTTCTCATGACTCTCTTTTCTGAGCATTTGCTCTGTAACCTGGATACTCTTCACATTTGCATCGGAAAAAGGCAAGTAGAACATTTTAACCACTTGTTTCCGGTGAAAGAAGGGTTCAGTAAATGCAACCCCAGAAAACAACCATGAAGCCACAAAATGAATTCAACAAGAACTTGAATTCTACAGTAAGGGAGTCTACAGCAGGGATTTAACTATTTATATAAACCATTCAATGCTTTTAACACGATTAGAAACCAGAAACAATACAGCAAATCTGCTAGGTTTGATTGACAGAACTCTCTGGGCTCCTATTAGACAGTTTCCTGAGACTTGAAGTATTTCAGGTTTAAAATACTTAGCAAAACAATGTTTCTAAATTTCCATGATGGGAAGATGACTTTTAATGAGAGGAAAAAAAAAATCCCAAAGCTTGAAAACCTGTTTGTGTACCCAGTTTGAGAAAAACCAAAACACGGGTAACTTTACAGAAGAAAATTAAAAACAGAATTTGTAACTCCTCTGTGTGCTTTAGTGACCACTGCCTGGTGTGGAATTCTGGGTAATTATCAACATGTCCGCACTTAGTGTCTGTGCTTTGGGACTTTAGCTACTTCCCGGTTTTCAGTTACACTGTTTCTTCTTGTGTCATTCCTTGGCCTCCGGGTCCTTTTATGAAGCCACAATAAATACAAATTTGCCCAGTAGTCTTTACAAATTGTTAAACAGCAGGACTTGGAGAGATGCTCAGCCATTTGCTGCTCCGGTAGAGGATCCAGGATAGGTTCCCAGCGTCCACACAACAGCTCAGAAGCATCAAGCTGTCTAGGCCCAGGGCACTAGCTCCCTCTTCTGACCTTTCTGGGCACTGCACACATGTGGTACATAGTCTTATAGTCAAACACTCACACACATATAATAAAAATAAAAAATAAAAGTTGTAATGATTGTAAGAATGGGATTTACAGAAGTAATGGCTCTGTTTTCTGTGGTCAACACTTTGGAGATATTTTGAAAATTTTTAATATATGGCCAGAAGGAGAAAGAAAAGAAAATGGTAGAAAGCAGGAAAAAAAAAAAAAAAAAAACTAGGAAGGAAGCTGCATTGGGGCAGTTGGGGGGAAGAAAAGTAATAAAAGGGAGACTAGGGGAGTAAAGAAGAGGGAGGGGGAGGGGGGAGGAAAAGCAGACCAGAGGGAAGGAAGTGGTACCTTTTACCCTTTCCAGAAACCACGACTTTGACCACTGAAAACTACTTTCTATTACTCTTGTAATCTCACCAGTCTACACGGGTCTGCTCCACAGGCAAGTGCATATTGTTTTGTAAGCAAACTTCAAACATAAACCCACTTGTATGCTTTTGGAATTTGGATTCTTATCCCAAAAGCGTGTGATAGATGAAGTCAAGCTTTGTTGCCTATCTGACCTGAGGTCACACACAGACAGGAGCTGCCTTCATACCTCCAACATGATTAAAAAGTGAGTTGTAACAACTGACCACTAGTGCTGGAGAGATGGCTCAGTGGTTAAGAGCATTGACTGCTCTTCCAGAGGTCCTGAGTTTGAGTCCCAGCAACCACATGGTGGCTCACAACCATCTGTCATGGGATCCCATGTCCTCTTCTGGTGTGTCTGGAAACAGTTATAGTGTATTCACATACATAAAATACATAAATAACTCTTTTTAAAAAAAAAAAAAATTAATGCTAAAACCAAGAAAATGGCAAAATTGACATTTCTGGGTTTCTCCTTTTTTGCAAATTCCTTCCAAAACTTCATCAAAGGTTTTTGTATTGTGTTCTACATCTAGGCTTATGTAAAATATGAAAAAAATGAGAGGCCTTGAAAATCTATCTTCTTTAAAAGGAAATCCCTAATTTCTAAGTGTCAGTCCCCACAAAACTTGGACCCACCCTCAAGGGATTGTCTGTGGAGACAGAGCTTCGTGGGAGTAGTCGAGAACAAAACTGCAGAACAAGGCAGGAAGTGGTCCCCAGGAGGACCTGAGGCTCTCAGGCACGGCTGGGAAGTTAGATGATATCTCAAAGAACCTTCCAGCTCCTGACTGTGAGGCGCTTTTTCAGGTTCCTTTTGTTTTGTTTTGTTTTGTTTTTGTTATGAGGCAGCTGCTTAAAATATGGACATTGGCTACTTGATTCCACATCTTGTTTTGCATATTAAAAACTAGATATATCCATAGAATCACATATCTGCGAGATATTTTCAAGTGTACTTTTTCCTTTTCTGTAAGCTCTGCAGTGTCTGTGTTTGAGACTCAACTATAGAGCTTCACGTAACGAGAGCCCCTAATCCGTAAGACTGTATCAGATAGCA
>JADRCH010000160.1:3129075-3159301 GCA_019843965.1 Rhynchomys soricoides
GTAAGACTGTATCAGATAGCATGCATTATGTAAAGGAAACTCTGTAAATGTTATAATCCCAGATACAGATGCACAATGAATGTTGGGCTGAATAATGGAGAAAGCTGAACGCTTTCACTGACTTGAATTCCAAGAATGGTCTTCTGAGCAAGTGAACGTAATGTACCCAGCACTAACCCTGAAACAATGCTCTCACCGGACACCTGACGCTAGAATAACTCACATAACTCTGGCCAGCATTGTTTTCAAGATGAAGAAAGTGGGCTCTGAAGAAATGGATTCTACACCAGGGAGCACCCACACTGGCCTTTCTCTTTCTAATCCTATGCCAGGCAGCAGTGAGCAATCACCACATTCTTTGACACACTTGAACACAGCCTAGTCAGTAAACCAGGTCTAGACTAAGAACACATACTGGTCAGGAGATAGAGTAAGTGCATGGATAAACACCGCTCACAGCTTCTGCCCACGCACCTGTCACAACTGTTCCACACTCTGACACCTTTTCGACATGACTTCATTCTCATAAATACTTGTAATTCAGAAAAATAAGTCATTTATCCAACTTCTGGCGGAAACCACTCTCTTTTCCTGCTGACTCTGTGTCAAGGATGACTGAGATTCTGTCTTCTCACTTGGTTCTCCTGATGACCTCACGCAGTTGGCACAAGAGTCTCCTCTTGCACCCCTGTGACCCAGAGCTCCAAGGCAGATGCTTGCTTTCTCTGGCTGGACATACCGCGTGGAGCCATCTGTCTAAACACGGAATCCTTTAGCCCACATCCTCTCAGAGCTCATGGTGAGCCCCTCTCTACTTTCTTCAGCACTGGCCTCAGCAAACATCAGCAAAACAACTCATGGCGCTACCTTTATTCTGAACTGTATTTAATCATGAAAAAGTAAATTTCATAAAAGACAGCGTTTTAGATCTTCTGTGAGGGGTCTGTTTCTCTTTCGTTGCTCTCAAAGCAACAGGCAGAGAAGACATGAAGAAAGAAATAGATTACTTTAAAGAGGAAAACTAATGGGAGGAGCACAATAGATACATATGGCTACATTCTTCTTAACAGTACTTACAGGGTCCTGTAGTGATACAGGTGGTATGAGGGACGGAGCCCACCTTTACCCAGCTCCCTCTGTGCTTTCTACAGTGTGTCCCCAGGGAGGGGACAAGTCCTAAAATATTGCACACTTTTCATCACCGCTTTCTGCAAGCACTGTGCACAATACATATTTTTCCTATTTTAGTGAACCTAGGCCTTATTTAGAAAACGCAGTCCCTAAATAACTCGACTGATTCACCTGCCACCATGCTAATACTGTTTAAATCCTGGAAATGTCTATGAGTTAGGAACTCTAGTGAGTGGCTGGGAGAAGGAGAAAAGAATGTCATTCTTTAATAATCTTTATCTCTCCTTCTCTGATCATTAGCATATTTACTTAATGTGCATCTCCTAAGAGCAGATGCAGGGGACAAGCGTTCATTTCTAAACACCAAAACCACTCTAAAAATTAGATATAGACGTTTCGACTGATAGTTTACAATATCAGGTACATAGTCATTCCCCATTCAACACTTGGAAGGAGGTGACATCATTCTATATTTTTAACCAAGTAATTCAACACAGACAGGAAAAGGTTAGCTTAAACTATCGGCAGAATAAACTATGGCCTTGACGGGGCTCAAGTCAGGCTTTGACTCTCAACCTCACAGTTAAGGGAGGGAACCAAATATAGGGGTTTCTTTTCCAAAGAACAGTCCCGCCTGAGGGTCTGGAGGTGAGGCTGTAGACTCACGGGGAGAGTGATGCCTGTCTAGGGACCTTCTCGAGGCTTCTTATGATTTCTAATGTGTGACCCCAGCAGAAGATTCAGAGGCATGCTGTTTCCTTTACCTCTTAAACCTTCAGTAAACTTGTTTGTGGGGGTGGTGTTAAGACAGAACTTCATGAATCCCAGGCTGATTTTGAACTCTCTCTGTAAATGGAGAATGCAGTCTGGACCCTCTGCACCTGTGAGGGCCAAGGTTACTAACAGTTGTTTGCCACCTTGACCATATCTGTGTGGTTCTGGGGGTTGAGGGTCAAACACAGGGGTTCATGCACACTAGGCAAGCACTCTATCAAATGAATAATATTCCCGGCCTTAAATTGACAATCGATTTAATTAATGTGTCCTGGAATAACTGGTGTAGTCCATGCCTATTAAAAAGTCTTGTTACAAGGAGTTAAACTAAGCATCGTGGTCCTAAGGGGAAAATCATAGGTTAGTGGACTTTTCAACAGCAAGCTCTATAGATTTTTCCATTGCTGCTGTCCAATGTGGTACCACAATTTAGTTGCCATAGATTATTTTGAATGAGAATGTTCCTTTGTGAACATTGCAGATGGCGCTTTTTTTTTTTTAAGTTTTATTTTTTATTTATTTTTTTTCATTTTTTTCATACTTTATTTACATTTCAAATGTTTCCCCCTTTCCAGATCTCCCCTTTGGAACCTCCCTATTCTTCTCCCCTCCCCCACCCATCCAATCTCGTCTTCTCTCCTTGGCATTCTCCTACACTGGGGGGATCTAACATCCTCTGACCCAAGGGCCCCTCCTCCCCTTGATGGCTAACAAGACCCTCCTCTGCCACATATGTGGCCAGCACCATGGGTCCCTCCATGTGTATTCTTTGGTTGGTGATCCAGTCTCCAGGAGTATCGAGGGGTCAGGCAGGTTGACACTGTTGCTCCCTCCATGGGGCTGCCAATTCCCTCAGCTCCTTCAGTCCCTTCTCCAACTCCTCCATCTGGGACCTCATACTCAGCTCTACGGTTGCTGTGAAGTGACTCTTTTGGCCTAATAACCACGTAACATTGAGTACATACCATGTTCATTCTTTTGTGACTGCGTTACCTCGCTCAGGATGATATTTTCAAGTTCCATCCATTTGCCTGTGAATTTCATGAAGTCATTGTTTTTAATAGCTGAGTAGTATTCCATTGTGTAAATGTACCACATTTTCTGTATCCATTCCTCTGTTGAGGGATATCTGGGTTGTTTCCATTTTCTGGCTATTATAAATACGGCTGCTATGAACATAGTGGAACATGTGTCTTTATTACATGTTGGAGCATCGTCTGGGTATATGCCCAGGAGTGGAATAGCTGGGTCCTCAGGTAGTATTATGTTCATTTTTCAGAGGGTCCACCAAACTGATTTCCAGAGAGGTTGTATCAACTTACCTTCCCACCAGCAATGCAGGAGTGTTCCTCTTTCTCCACATCCTTGCCAACATCTGCTGTCACCTGAGTTTTTGATCTTAGCCATACTGACTGGTGTGAGGTGGAATCTCAGGGTTGTTTTGATTTGCATTTCCCTGATGACTAAGGATGTTGAACATTTCTTTAGGTGCTTCTCAGCCCTTCGAGTTTCCTCAGTTGATAATTCTCTGTTTAGCTCTGTTCCCCATTTTTTGATAGGGTTATTTGGATCTCTGGAGTCTAACTTTTTGAGTTCTTTGTTTACATTGGATATTAGCCCTCTATCAGACGTAGGATTGGTAAAGATCTTTTCCCAATCTGTAAGTTGCCATTTTGTCCTATTTACAGTGTCCTTTGCCTTACAGAAGCTTTGTAATTTTATGAGGTCCCATCTGTCGATTCTTGATCTTAGAACACAAGCCATTGGTGTTCTGTTCAGGAACTTTTCCCCTGTGCCCATGTGTTTGAGACTTTCCCCCCACTTTCTCTTCTATTAGATTCAGTGTATCTGGTTTTATGTGGAGTTCCTTGATCCACTTGGACTTGAGCTTTGTACAGGGAGATAGGAATGGATCAATTCGCAATCTTCTACATGTAGATGGCCAGTTGAATCAGCACCATTTTTTGAAGATGCTGTCTTTTTTCCACTGTATGGTTTTAGCTCCTTTGTCAAAGATCAAGTGACCATAAGTGTGTGGACAGATGGTGCTTTGATCTCTACTCCTGAACTGAGAAGACAATATGCATGTAGATAAGTTTTGCCATGTGGCATGATAGTAATTACTGTCTTCAACTTGTGTTTGTTGAAGTGATTGCCAGAACCTTGGCATGATCTACATGGATAAATAAATCTCTGGAGTAGGCAATTGCATTCTTCCTGTGAGAAATGGATATCAATCAGGAGACTCATCCGCATAGGGTTAACAGATGAATTTGGAAGGCCAGTCTAACCCATGGAGAAGGCAAAAGCATCTCCTTACGAAATAAAATATCTGGATGATCAACATTTGGTTAGTTTGCAAGGAAAAAGCATAAATTTAAGAATCCCTTCAACTAGAATACGAAGCTGAACTACACTGACAAAGTTTTTGTCAGTCGCTGCTTTAGATGTTTGCATAATAGGAACTGTAGAAATAAATCAGCAACAGAATTTACTGTTAGAACTGAGTGCCTTTGTTAGGAAACTCCTAACCCTGGAAATAGTGGTTAGTCTGAGTGTCACCGGGGGAAGCAAAGCCCTGAAAGAAGGCTGTGTGTGTGTGTGTGTGTGTGTGTGTGTGTGTGTGTGTGTTTCTGTCAACTGCTACAGAAAAGGTGAACTACCTTTCCTTGCAGAAACTTGCTTTTCCGCAGACAAGGTCATGGTGCCTTGATTCTTCCTGATTCCCCACTCCCAGTGGGTACTTTCTGCTTTGTATGGTTTACTTAGAAAGGTCAAGAAGAGCATCTTCTGTTCCACTCCAGACAGCATAGGGCACAGTGGCTGGAGTCAGTGACACATCTGTCAGTGCTATACAAGTGGCAGAGAAAACCAATGTTTGTGTCCCAATTTTGTGACTTCCTCAAAGAGCCATGCTGCAGCTAATTAGTCACTGGGGTTTTGGGTTTGTTTGGGGGGGGGGTTCCCCTGAAAATTGATTCAGCTATAGTAATTAAGACAATCTATTCCCGCAGCAGGGACCAAACTGCAGCACTCTCAGAAGGCCAATAGCCCCTCAACCAGGACCACTCATCTCATATAGAAACAAGCTAGGGATCATGGGTTAAATTATGGTTTGGATAGATTGAGTTTTCTTTTTCCCAAAGTGGAAAAACTGAATAACCTGTGTTTGTTGCTTTGCTATGTTAGTCATAGCAGAAGGTTAAACCACTAAAGTTGATTTCATAACTTTTTGGACATGTTTATACAACAGAAGCATTTATACAAAGACTAATTTATTTCTCCTTCTCCTTCTCCTTCATCTTCTTCATCAATGGGGACTGAACCTTGAACCTCTTTCATGCAAGACAATGGTTCTACCACTGAATTAAACTCCCAGCTTAGACTCTTTTCCTTAATAAAGGATTCCCCTGCTGAACAGTGAAGATGTGCAGCTGGAGCTTCTCACCTCTCTCCACGTGAGGTTACCTTCATCTGTCCTAGTATAATTAGGCAGGATCCTTCTGAACATTTTTGCCTAAGCATCTCTGAAGGGAGGTTGGAACACTCACCAACTGGGTTCCATTCAAGCTCCCATGTCATCTGAAGACTCTCAGAACCCATGGGTTAGGGTTACACTCCATTGTGCATTCTGACCTGAGAGCTACATCCATGCAATCTAAATCACCGAAAACAGGAAATGATGTCACCGTGTTTCTTCCATTTACAACTTACCTACTCTCATCTCAACTTCTGATAAGCAGGTTCAGATTCCTGCCTCTCATTAGTGGTGTAACAAGTGGTTGGTCCATCCAGAATTCCCATTGTCTGTTTGTCCCAACATTCCAGACACATGGCTCCAATGTAGCCTTGGTGTTTGGGTATAAGATGGCTCTTCTACTTTCCCTCTGGTTTACATCATATGTAAGGAACATGGCTACAGCAGTACTGATTCTTTAGAAATGATATTACCCTAGGTAATATGTGAATATTTAATCAGGAGTAGAATACTACAAGAATGAAAGATTTATGTACTGTTTATCTATTGATAAACCTAGCATCATTGGTTAAAAAATAAAAAAGAAATATAGTCTCAGGACTATATATAACTTACTGTCAAATAGGCAGATATAAAGTAAACTGTATCTAGGCATGCTGACTCATGGCTTTCACCTCTGCACTTGGGAGACAATGGCATTCAGATTTCTGGATTCAAGACCAGCCTGGTCTTGAATGTACATAATGAATTCCAGACCAGCTGGGGCTACATAGGGAGACCCTGTCTCAAAAACAAACTAACAAAAAGTAAATAAAAATAAAGTGAACCATGTCATTAAAAAATACTTTATGAGTTCTCACTGGATGATTGGCACTATGTGAATGCGTGACTTACTTTGCACATGACTATGACCAAAACACCTGACAAAACACCTTAAGGAAAGAAAGACTTGTTTGGCTCCTGGTGTCAAGGAATTCCAGGCCATGAGGGTAGAGAAAGCCCAGTGTAACATCCTCATGCTTGGATTGCAAGGCAGTGGTTTGTGCGTGGTTGCAGACAGAAAGCAGGGTACGGCAGTCTGGAACAAGGGTGGATGTAATCTTCAAAGCCCGCCCCTTCTAACCTACTTCTGTCAACTAGATCTCATCTCCTTAGGCCTTCAATGCCTGTAAAACAACACAGCAAATGACAGACCACATCCTTAGAGCATCCGTCTGGAGGGCATGCTTCAGGTAGAAACTGTAGGAGCTGGGAGGAGGTAAGCAGGGCCCTAAATTCGTTGGAAATCCTTTCTTCCCAACTTTCAAGATAGGATCCTGGGAACATCCCCTCCTTGGTTACCCCTCCTACTATGTACCCCATCTCATTGTCCTTGTTTCTCTCCACTTTCCCTACTGCCAGGATCATCCATATTTCCCCCCTGGATTATTCCCATGGCTATCTTCTGTTTTGCCTCACTTGATCCCCCATCTCTCTCCAGTGATTTCTCCATACATAGCCACAGTAAACTTTTTTTCAAGGATGTGCACAAGTCCATCCCAGGCTTTCCTTCTGTCAGGTGCCCTGTCTCATTTCCGAAGGATACCCACTCCACCTTCATTTTTCGTGCTTTAGCTTAACTGTCCATTCCTTTTTTGTATGGGTTCCGTCTGTTACTCTCCCACTTTGCTCATTCTCTTGCACCTATTTGTTTGCTTGCACTTACTGTCCATGTCTCTCAGTGGTCTGTGAACTCCAGGCAAAGCCCGTTGGTTGTTTCAAATCCAGCAAGGAAATTTTTGTGTTCTAAATACTCAACAAATGTTTGCTCATTGGAAAAGGCAGAACAACTTTGTTTTGGTGCTTACAAGAGAAAGCATTTGATATCAGAGGTTTATAATTCAAGTTGGTGAACGGGTCAAGGTGGAGATGAGGTGAACGGGTCAAAGTGGACATGAAATAATATAAGAGAAAACAGAAAATGTCTGGGTTCATGTGGGTACCGGAAGCAGACATGTGGGGGGGGGGCACACAGAATATCTGGACAAGGAAGAGTGTGAGGAAGTCCCTAGAAAGACCAGATGATATAACTTGTTACTGCCTAGGATCCAATGCTCTTGGCTGATGCTGCATGTCTCGCCCGACAGACATCAACCTGTGCCTCATGTCAACTAGAGTCCCAGAGAAGTGTCTTTAATGGTTTTCAAAGCATGTGCGGTCAAGCACTGTACAGTTGAGGTATTTCAACCTAAAGAGTGATTCTGTATGTACTCAGCTGGTGTTTCCGACACCTCTCATGTGGCGATTCCAACGTGAACAAGACATTTGTGAAGAAAATCTGGCAGAGACCTTGAAAACAAGCTTCTGAGTATAAGGGCATGGAACTCTCAGTGGAGGGAAGTTCCTGGCACTGTGACACCAAACCCACCATTTCCTACCCATAAGAAGCTTGGGTGAGGACTAGCTGAAGCTCTGAGAGGTCACTTAAAACCAATTAATTCTCCACCTCTATAACTGAGTAATTAGTCACCGGAAAAACAGTGCCTACCCACCAAAGGTCTCCAGGGAGAAATGAATTATGGTGTTCCCGGTAGAGCTGACTGTGGTCATAGGATCTCCTTCCTCAGTTCAAAACGTTAATCCTACAGTAAAAGGCCAGATGGGTGGGACGCAGTCCTTGTATTCAGACCACAGCCATTTTTTCACTGGTTTGAATCAACAGTATCTCATACCCAGGTGGTCAGGAAGTGAGAATGGGTGATGATATGGTATTAAGTGTCTTGGGCCAAAGGAAAGTCTGTGATCTCGCCAAAGAGAAGTAACAATAATCAGGAGAGAAACAACCTTGGTCTTTATCCTTTGGTATGAGAAGCCAGCTATGGGAGAGTAATGCTGGCATAGTTCCCCCAATACTTGTTAATCTCCTGGGGAGAATAGTGTTAGAATCTTAAGTACTGTATTGTGTGGGTTGCTCACCTGTAGGAAACTGTAAGCACACTCAGCACCGAATTCTTTGCCCTCTCTAACTATCTAATTAGTGGTTCACTATTCGGTCTGGTATGTTGTAATTGGGTGTGATGTGTACAGAGTTCAGGATGATCTGCGTTTAGAGACGTAGAAGTCGGATCCCAGAGCGTTAGGTAGAGATTCAAATGGTGCCAGTCACAAAGGTTTGAAAGGCTGTGGCCTTTAGTCTTTGAGGACCAGACAAGCAATGCAGCTTCAGCAAAGGTGTGAGAAAGCAAAGAGAGTGGAGTGGATTGTCATAAGGGCAGAGAGCTAGATGCTCTGGAATCAAATCATCCACACATCTGAATAGACTAGAACTGAGAGCTGTCCTATGATCTCCTAGAGACAGACACTCTCGAAAATGACAAGTGCCCACACTCAATAGCCACTGGGAAGCCCATTTCACACTGGGGGACACCATTTCTCCTGGCAATGGTTTGGATCTCAAGTCTCACAAAGGCTTATGTGTGGTCTCCAGAATAGGGCTTTGGGGTGGTAGTGGGACCTTTAGGAGGTGGGGCTTCCTGAGAGAGCCTTGATGAGGATTTTGATAGTCTGGTTTGTTCCTCTTTCACATCACTATCAGGTGAATAGGTGGCTCCTCAGCACTCCTTCATCATGAAGCACTGCCTTGCCACAGGCCTAATAAAGTCAGTGAAGTCAAGTGATCACAAACCACAACTGCCAGCCAAAATATCCCTTCCCCCCTTTAATATCGATAGTCTCGGATGCTTTACTAGTGTAATAGAAAGCTAATACATTCTACCCTCAGAGGGCAAGGAACAGAGGACCACTCCTCAACTGTCTATGACCATTAACTGACATAGGATCTGCTCAGATCCTTTTTCTTACTTGCATCCATAAAACTGTCCTTCATTAGAGACTCAAAAGAAGACCTTGTAAGTAAGAGTGGTGCGCTTCTACTGACTCCCACCCAGACCCTTTCTCCAACCAGCTCCCAGACAAAGAAGCCCAGACGCAATGTGTCAAAGTGACCTCTTTTCAACATAACCGTATTAGATATCACAATGTTAAATATTAGCTATTAATGAGACATTAAAGTAAATTAAGTTTCTTTAGTCTATTACTTCCTTGCAACAAATAAAACCTGGTGTTAATTGCCTAAGAAGTATTGCTGATGGAAGGCTTCATTTCTCTGTTTGCAGTGCCTCAGGTTTCTCCCACTCTTGTTCAGAATTCCATGTACAGCATAAGCCCTATCTTGTCCCCTACTACCACCAATCTGCTCTCCATTCCATAATTTGTATCTATAACATGTTTGAAAATGGAAAGAGCGGCATTGAGATAAGCAGGAGAAAGCTGCTACAAGGACTATCCACGTAATGATACTAACGCCACCCCCAATACAGTATACTGTAGAGCAAAAGATACTCTGAAGGTGGAATTAAGGATCTGAAGGAGAAGAGACTATCCTGGATTTTCTAGTCAGGTCCAATATAATCACAAACATTCTAATGGGGAGAAGCCAAGAAGCTGAGAGCTACAGTCATAGCTGGAACGGTGGTGAGTAGGAGTGACAACAGGACAAGGCCACAAATGCAGAAAACGCAATCTCAGGGCAGTCCCACTGACTGTCCTCTACACTTGTGAATCTATGTACTTTCTCCCATTGACTAAAAAGGAATCCACAGTGCGAATATAAGATGCTATGTCTAACCCTTCACCTATTGAGGGATGTCTGGCCTGTTCCCACCTCCATGCTGTTCTGTATAAAGATGCTATGAGCACTCATTTTACAGGTTTGGATGTGAACACAGGTTTCCCTTCCTCTTGGTGAATGAGAGAGGCTGCATTTGCCGGGTCCTATGACAACTGAATATCTCATTGTATAGGAAACTCTTCCAGAGTGACTGTACATTCCCACCAGAAATCTCTGAGCCGTTCTATTGCCCCTCTGTGCTCAGGTGCTGTTCCCACTTTATTTTTAGATACTCGGTGGAGTGTGGCAATATTCCATTCCATTTTAGTTGTCCTAGCCACTGTGTTCTTATGTCAACCATCCACTTTAAGTTAATTTTTGCTATAGATCTGAACTTTAGTTTAAGATCTGTTTTTTATTTAACCTGTAGATGTCAAGTCACTCTGGAGTCACCTGTTGAAAAGGACACCCCATCACTCTACCTTCCGCTCAAGAGCTTATTTATGCCGATGACGAGCTGATCTCTGCCCCATCACACTGGTTATATTGTTTCCCAGTTAATACCAGTCTCCATTTATTTAGTTTTTGTTGTTTGTTTGTCTGTTAAGACAGAGTCTCATTATGGAGCCCTGGCTATGATGGGATTCATTATGTACACCAGGCTGTTCCCAAATTCACAGAGATGCCTATCTCTGCCTCCTGATTGTTGGAATTAAAGACATATTCCACCATGTGCAGATGATTAGCAAGAGGAGACAATGAATCCACCAAGCAAGCTGACTAGCTAGGCAAACTCTAGGCTCAAGTGAGAGAACATGCCTCAGTATACACCAGGGAGAGCAACTGAAGGAGACAACCAATGTCAACCTTTGGCCTCAATGTGCACATGCATACATGTGCACCCACATACATGTATACCACACATATACACAAGCAAAAGTGAAAAGGAGGGTTGCCCATATCTGTTTGAAAAGATGAGTGTACTCATACAGAAAATTTTATAAATTTTCGCAGAAAGTATTCTTAAAATGTGGTGTTTTCATATATTTGAAAAGGAGTAGCTTCAGTTCTGTGCTTCTGGTACTAAGACTGAAGTTGAAAATGGGCTTCATGGCAGCTGGCTCCAGGGTGTTTGTCCTCAGCAGTGGTGAGCAGCCTTGTTTCTTCTTCTCCTCCCTAGTAGTGGAAATAGCTCTGAGGATGTCTGAAGCTGGGGAACAAAGCCATGCTATGACACAGCAATGACTCTATTAAAACTAACTGCTGTTGTCTGTTGACCCGGAGGCATCGTACAAAGAAATTGCCTGAAGAATAAGCCCATCTCCATCCATTATCACACAGGTAACCAGATGTATTCTGCTCTAGTAGTTTAATTGGTACAGTATTGAGAAATGCTGGTTTCCAATAAAAAATGCATGAGAGTCTAAATAACTCACCCCAAACAGTACATGGGGGTCCAGTGAAGATCATGGGCAATTTGTCTGTCATTTGTTTTTCAGGGACAGGGATGGGGCCATTGGCATTAAGTTGAAATCTAAAGCAAGGTACATTGATTTACAGGAAATTGTTCCTTTATACGGGAATTTGTCATCTACAAATACTGTTTCAGGGACTATGCTGAAGCAAGGCTTATTTATTTATTTATTTATTTAGTCAGATAAACCTCCATCTGTGTGTCTGTTTATAAGCAGAATTTTAGCAATTCAAGGGTTCAAAGTTCACAAACATTATTTTTCATTTTAAGTCATCTCAAGTGACATCAAAGTCTTAGAGGTTGTGTGCAGGGTAAAAGAAGGTGGGTGTAGACATCCGGAGCATGGGTGGAACCCACTGGGCACTCAGTGCCATTTTCCTAGGCGATGCTGTTGTATTGGGTCTTACACCAGAAGAGAATCTCTCAGAGTGAGGACTGTGAAAGTCCCCATCACTTTCCACTTGTCAGTGAGTTTGCTGACAGCCCTTTCATTGCCTAGCAGATTTATTGGCAGAACTCAATGTCCATATGCTTTGGAAAATGTGAGCCTTTAGTGACAGGTAACACGATGTGTCCTAAAACCACTTTCCAGACCTCAAGACTTGACTTGCTGATGGAAGGGTGATGCATCCTGGGAGCCGGAGCTGTGAACACTGCCAGCTCAGCGGGCTCGGCCTCTGCCTCCTACTTCCTCTCGCTTTCAGCTGAGAGAGGACCAGAAGCCAGGACAGCTTTCCATTTCTGAATCTCCTAATCCAAGGCTGATTGTTAACAAAGTTTTCTTCTTTCTGACACAAAGAGCCTGAGAGGACCAAGTTGCTGCAGAATCTATCCATCTGCACAGGATGTGCCAATTTATCCAGACAGAATACAGAATACGCTAGATGACAGGAAGAAGCAAGAGTAGGGGGTTGTTTGCTTTCTGTGAGATCTCTCTCTGCCGCCCCCACCCCCCCACCCCCCCACCCCCGTGTGGCTGAAAGCCAGGAGAGATGCTAATGCTAACCTCAAGGAAATCTGACAACAAGCAATTAATCACCAAAGTCAGGATCTGTCCTGAATGCTTATTTTTCATTCATATTACCTTGAAAAGGATTGATGTTGGTCAGTTTCCAATAACCATCTTTCAGCACTGTGTGTGTGAGTGTGTGTGTGTGTGTGTGTAATGTTGTCATAGGTGGAGGGAGGTGATTGATTTGTTTAGAATACACACACACACACACACACGCACACACACACACTCACACACTCACTGCCAAGGAGCCAGGAAAAGGAAGATCAGAGCTGGCTCTTACATTTGCCTTCTGGTTCCTTTTCCAGAATCCTGTACCATCCCCGAGTGGCTCTGGAACCCACTAGAGCCAACTTGGATGTTTTTCAGCCATGACTCACTGAGTTGTACCAGGTCCTCCTGAGAATCTCATCCTATGCACTCTGAAGCCGCCATCCTTTACAAAGCTGGTTGAGGTGACATCTGCAGCAAGCCGCCTCGTTGCCATTTTAACTTAAGAGCTCGTTGTACATTTGGGTTTAGCTTATTTTATCGTTTTTACTCTAGGTTGTTTTTTTTTTAAACAAACCAAACCTACTTCTCCATAGACCACACACACTATCCTGATTTGTGCTTTCTTACCCAGCATCTGTTCATAGACAAACAACACACTTCTCTTTCAGCTTATTGCTGAAACTCGTAAGGCCTTAGATCTTCCAGGCATAGGACTAGAGCTGTCTTCAGATTCCCTTTCAGTTCCTTCTGGGCGATCATTTCTTCTCTCTCTCCTTTCTCTCCATCCCCAGTGCCTTTCTCCTTCTCCTTCCTTCTCTTGGTGTGGATCGTTATAGGTTTTGGAGTTTGCATTTTCTTATTTCAAAGCCTCAAGGACTTTGATTCTCCCCTGGCCTGATCTTTACCAGAATGCCTCAAACTGATTCATGTCTCCTCCACGGCAGATATGAGCCTCACTTTGTAAAAAGAAATTCAAGAGACTAGTGAAACTGAAGCTATATATAGCTGCTGTCTTAGTTTGGGTTCCTAATGCTGTGATGAAACCCCACGATCAAAAGGCAAGCTTGGGTTTATTTGGCTTACATCCATATGGCTGTTCATCATCGAAACAAGTCAGGACAGGAACTCACCCAGGGCGGAAACCTACAGCTGATGGAGAGGCTATGGAGGGGCGTTGCTTCCTGGCTTGCTTCTCTTGGCTTGCTCAGCCTGCTTTCATATAGAGCCCAGGACCACCAGCCCAGGGACAGCTTCACTCACAATGGGCTGGGGTCTTTCCCATCAATCACTAGTTAAGAAAATGCCCTATCTCCAGATGTTATGGAGGTATTTTCTCAATTGAGGTTCCCTCCCTTCAGGTCACTCTAGCATGTGTTAGCTCTAGCTTTTCTTAAGTTGACGTAAAACTAGTGAGCACAGTTGTGCAGAAAGGGATGCCAGCATAGAGAAAGGTAAAAATGGCTGGCATGCTGATTAGGCACATGACCATGGTTTTCAAATCCCTGACCATGAGAATTGTTGGCACTCTTTCTCCCATAGGCCAGGACTTTAGAGATTCACCACCTAGCATAGCACCTTTCCCCAGTTCCCTGTCCTATTGGTTTAGCAGACAAACCCTCACCTATGGCTATCCCAGGTCTGGAGATTGACCCCTCTTCTGATGCTGACTCAGTGCTATAGCAGACTGTTTGTAATTCCTTTTTCTCTTTAATTTGTTTCTTCATTCACTTTTCACCCTGATCGCAGCCCCCTCTTTCCTCCCCTCCCAATCCCACCTTCAGCCGACCCACATCTCACATCTTCACCCCCCCCACTCCCCTTCTTTTTGACTCAGAGTTTAGAAATGGTAGGTTCTGGTCACCTGGCAGGGCAGGGAGAGCTAGCCCCTCCTGTGTAGTTAGCTATGACTCTGGAAAGACTCTAACTGCCTCTCCTACTGAAATGGATCGTAACAATTTCTTTTTGACACTTCTAAAAAAATATATATTTTCATCTATTATGTGTTGGAAACATCCTAGGAGGCAAACTAGTTTCTATTTCTTTCATTTCGCAGATGGGAAGCTGAAGGCATAGCACACAGCGAGAGAGCTCTTATGTAGAGCAGTAAGCTAGAGGGGAACAGGGACTCAAAGCCTTGCCTTCACTTGTGGCTGTTTCTCCCTTTCTAAGGTCTCGGTTGGACATCTGTGAACAGCCACACAGCTAACACACTGCTAACAACACTTCTTTGTAGTTTCTATTTTTTTAAAAAAATAAAATAAAATTATTTATTTATTCATTTATTTATTTACATTCGTTCTTGCTCCCCCATCCCCTGTCCCACATTTCCTCATTCCATTCCTCCTCCCTTTGCCTCCGAGAGGGTGCTTCTCCCCTCCATCCCCCAGTCTCCCCATTCCCTGGGAACTCAAGTCTCTCTTGAGGATTAAGTGAATCTTCTCTCACTGTGGCCAGACTAGGCAGACCTCTACTACATATGTGCTAAGGGCCTCAGACTGGCCCATGTATGCTCCTGATTGGTGACTTAGTCTCTGGGAGCTCTCTGGGGTCTGGGTTAGTTGAGACTGCTGGTCTTCCTATGGGGTCACCCTCTTCTTCAGCTCTTCCAGCCTTCCCCTAATTCAAGCGTAGGGGTTTCCGATTTCAGTCCAATGGTTGGGTGTAAGTATCTGCATCTGTCTCAGTCACAGTTGATATACTGTGCAGTTGCTGGTAGGGCCTCTCAGAGGACTAGGAGACATTGTTTTCCAAAGCCCCACACACTCAGTCTTCTCAATACATACTAATGTTTTAGGATTCCATCCGGCTTAAATAAAATTGTTCTTTAATTGTTTCTGGGTGATTTCTGCACACTGATACCTGCCTCCCCCTCCCTCCCTCCCCACGCAGAGTCGGTACACTACTTCTTTCTTTAACCCTCCTGCCAATCAAATTCACATCATCCATTTCAGGTAATGATAGAAAATTCTAACGGTGGCGATTAGCCATAGCTCATCAACAGCTTCAGGAGCCTGCTGGAATTTTCCTCAGAAATTAGTGCCTTCAACTGTGGTGTGCTGATTGAGATAATGAGCTGCGATATGAAAATTGAGAAATAATGAAAGAGATCTCTCCCCCCTCCTTTTTGTCTCTCCATTAAAAGAAAGAGAAGGAAGAGGAAGACCCAAACCGGACTTGGCTAACATTCCCCACAGCTCAGCAGCCTGGCACAGCTCCTGCTCAGCTGTTCTCAAAGCTGAGCTGAAAGAGAGAGGCCACCCAGACACTTCTCTCCTGAGGGCAGCGTCAGTGCAAATATTAGTGGGGTTTGCTTTTCAGTTACCCAGTGAACTTCAGTTGGGAGATTTTTTTAATAAGAGTAAAACAAGGCTTATTATTAAAATGAGAATATGGAATGTGGACACACTGTGTGTGCACCTGTGTTTGTGATTGTCTGTGTTGGTGACGTGAGAGTGGATTCAGAAGAAACCACTTCTGGGATGTATCTCCAACAGTATGCTTGCAAATCCAGATGGGGACACTCAGGACACTTTACTGCAGACATGACAACACTCGTCTAATCTCAGTGGGCCCTGTGGCTTGTTCACTGAGTTGCCTTTCATCATAGCGAGCAATGTCATACGCGGGTCTGCTTTATTGCATAGCGATTACAATGCCCCTCAGAAAATTTAAAATACCTGTGCATCTGCATGCATAAATCAACAGCTTGAAATGAGTATATATATATATATATATACACACACACACACACACATTCAGCAGCTTGAAAGTAATTAAAAATGAGGCATAAATTGATAATAGTTTGCATTAAAAATATTACTTCCTAAATGTCATTATATATTAGTATATACGTACACACACACACACACACACAAGCACACACACACACACACAAACACACATACATGCGGTAGAAGAAAACATTCCTTTTGTGGGCACATTTCCCTTTCTGGCACAGTTTTCTGCCAGTTTATCCTTTCTTTATAATTGATTGTCCCTTTCCCAATGAAAGTCAGCTGAAAACAGGAGACAGCCTTGCTGTGGAAGAGCTGTCCCGAGTGCCTGAGTTCATGTCCTTCTACACTGTCCCGGTGCATTAATGTTCTTAACTCACTTCTTTACCTTTGTGTGCCTTGTTCCCATGAAGAAAGGAGCCTGTTGGAAACTTTATTAAAGAGATAATGTGAATAGGCTCTGTGTATCATTAGACCTACTGAGGTTCCTGACCCTGTCAGTCCTAAAATGTCCCCACATTTCAATGTCTCTGAATCTGCATTGTCCTGTGATGGTTAATTCATTGGGTTGCATTGGCAGCACAAGGTTTTCCTTAATAGTGAATTGAACAGTGGTGTGCCTTACGATTGGTAGCTAGACTTAATAAAAGAGAGTTGGGTTTTGAAAATGTTGGTCTCGTACGTGATGCCATTCAAGAGGTGCTTGTTCGTTTTTCCGGTGTTTGTTTTTGTTGTTTTGTCAGTACAGGATGGACCACAGAATGACTCGCTTGGAACAAGTAAAGAGATTCCCCAACTCCCAGAAACCTTGAAGGAGGGACTAAAGGAAGAAAGAATGCTATTCCTGTTTAAAAGGCCCCTCCTCGTGACCTGCTCTGGCTTTTGACAGACCTGTTAGTCCTGTCAATTTTTAATGTCAATGTTCATCAGAGGACTGGTCCATAGCTTCCTTTTCTGGTTTTGGTATCATGGTAACTAACATCAGCTTCATGGAGTGAGTTTGGTAGTATTTCTTCCCTTTCTATCAGATAGGACAGTTTGTAGAGCATGGATGGTAGACAGCTCTTCCTGAAAGGTCTGCTGAAATTCAGCAGCTAATCCAACAGACCCAGACCTCCTTTGGGAGACGGTCGAAATAAGGTGGAAGGCAAGGATTAACGCACAGTCTGTCCCTTACCTGCAAACACACAGCACTGTGCATGTGTACTCAAACATCCACACAAAGCATGAAACAAATGAAAACGTGTGTGGCTCAGTGTCCTACTGTCCCGTGTAGTGAATTGCTGACCATTGTCGTCTCTTTGGAATAGTCTGCTCTTGCTATCCTGACTTCTTCACTTGGAGAAGTGGAGGAGGTGACCTCTGCCATCTCCTCTCTCACTTTACTCTTTAAAGCAGGGGCCAAGCTGGGCCTGATGGTGAAGGACTCGGAAGGCAGAGGCAGGCGGATCTCTGAGTTCGAGGCCAGCCTGGTCTACAGAGTGAGTTCCAGGACACCCAGGGCTACACAGAGAAACCTTGCCTAAAAAATAAATAAATAAGTAAAAACAAGCAAGCAAGCAAACAACAAAGCAGAGGGTAAAACTATGCAGGTGATAGAAAAAAATGTGTCCAATTGATTATATGCATCAAACAAGATCTTATTTCAATGGCCTTCTCCCAGCAGCGGTTTTTCTACCTACCTTTACCCCAGTAGACAATAGACATTGACTACAGATGTGTTTGCATTCCACAATGAGAGGGAACTACTAAAATCAGTTACATAGAAGCCAGAGATGATAAACATCCTAAAATATGCAGGGAAAAAGGAGTATCTGTCCCCAAGTGTCAACAGTACTGAAGTTGAGAAACCCTGCTCTCTTTTACAGAGAGAGAGAGGGGGGAGGGGAGGGGAAGGAGGAAGAGGAAGAGAAAGAAGAAGGAGGGAAGGAAGGGAGGGAGGGAGGGAGGGACCAATGAATCCTTTTAGAAACCACTCTCACAATCTCTAAAATGGGTCAATAGGTCATTTCCACTTCGAGTAAGTCACCTGCTCAGCACTGCATCTCCCACAGACAAACATGAAGCCTCTTGTCTTCGTGTTTTCTTCTCTCTGTCTGCGTTTTTGCTCCTTTAAGTGCTGCAGGCTCCATTGCCTCCAGTAATTGGACCATCTCTGCCCCCTGCCTCTGATTTAGTCAGCTGGAGGCTTGACTTTGACGAGCAGAAATCAGGAGTCTGGAAAGTCTAGGAAGCAAAATTCTGTGCAGATGCTTAAAAATAGCCCTCCTCAAAGTATGTCAAGAGGAAGAGTCCCTAATCATAAGCATCAGGGGATATTCTAAAAATGTTCGAGCGGAACCTGAAGATCTAACTGAACATCTTCTCTCAGTTTGCGCTTCCATGAGAATCAGCTTGAAGCAGTCAGGGTTAGAGACTATTCATTTGTAGGGTCCTTCAATAAGAATGCTATCTTCCCTGCCCTGCTTAACCTTTAGGTGTCACTCCAAGGTAGTTTGGTTCTTACACCCATTTATTTTTATCATACTTCTGCTTCTATTTTTGCTCTATTCTTGTAAGGAACTGATTTTGGTGGACACTCCTATGGTGAATATTTGCAGTTTTGAATGATATCTGAATGATACCATGAGCTCAAACAGTTTAAAATTATGAGTCTTGCAGGTAGCAATCAAAATGACTTTGCAAAATGACAGTTAAAAATGACTGTGCTATGCATGAAGCCACAGCAGTGTGCTTTTCTACAGGAAAGAAATCAGCTCTAAAAGTGTAAGAAGCATGAACGTTCACCTTAGACAAAAAGAGCTCCTTTAGAATTGCAGTGGGATATTGGAGCTGTTTGTATTATTACAGTTTGTGAATATGTGCTTGTTCATAAACATTTATATAGAGATGTTCCACACAAACACACACATATATGTGTCCCTCATGCAATTTTCTAGATATTGATCAATGTTTACACACTTGTTATCACCAGTTTAGAATGTGCATTAATTGATAAAAATGAGTTATCATGTAAGAATGGTGAGGGATTTCAGAAGCGGACAATCTACTCCAGGATTGTGCTTACCTCCTATCTAAGCAGGATTACTCAATTTCCAGTGCATGTTATGTATTGTAGTAATGAATAGTTAATCCACTCTGGCCCCTAGAGGGGTGATCGTGCCAGAGTTTTCTTGATTCTCGAATGAAACACACAAACACACACACACACACACACACACAGAGACAGAGAGAGAGAGAGAGAGAGAGAGAGAGAGAGAGAGAGAGAGAACAGCCTAATTTTGATATGTCTTGACTAGCTCAATAGTTGGGCACTTCCAACCCTCTGGTATTCCATAGTTAACACCTTCTAAATCTATATTTTATCTTTGTTTCCCCAGGCCCAAGTGGGCTCTTAATTCTGTTCTCTCTGCATCCCTGTCATGGTGTGGTCCATCCTATGCCCCTTTCATGTCAGAATCCCCTTCTCCTTCTCCCCTATGTTTCTGGCCTGGGAATCCTAAAAGTTCCCCCTCTTTAACCCTGCCCAAACATTGGCTGTTGGTCAAAAGCCAAATGGGGACAGGGACCCTCAGCGTCTGGACATGTAGATTCCCATGTGATTTTGGGAGTCGAATTAAGACAAAGCATTAGAGCCAATTCCCAACAACGTATTTCCACACTGAAGTATTTATTCTTTAAAGATTATATTTTTCTGTCACTCAAAAACAAAAGTAGGGTAATGCAAGCAACCACTTCTGGAATTACTGAAAAACCGTCCATAATTGGTATTAATAATAAATAAAGGGATTTTGTTTATAAGACAAAGAAAATCTACAAGATAGAAAGAAACTGCTGTGAGAAGAGAGAGCTGCCCATTAGAATGGGGTATTAAAGAAAAACACAAAATAAAGCGATGATATTTTCTGCTATAGAATTTGAGTTGCTTGTTTTCTTCATTGGCTTCCTGGTAAGATGTTACTTCCTGAACCTCACTATCCTCATAGGTAAAACAGGATAAGGAAACAGAGTTAACACTTGATGTCATTGCTGTTCAGAGGAAGTCTTCCAGGTATGGCATGGTCACACTGCAAAGACAACGTTACATATCCAGGAGGGAGAAACATGGCTACCTGGCCCCACACTAACTAACCCTGTGGTCAGCTCCTGAGAATCTGTACTCTTCTCTCCTCTTCCTTCATGATTCCAAACCAACCAACCATCATCTAGAGATGAAGAATGCTAGCAAACTGATGATCCCATGATAGTTACAGGGTGGTAGTACTCACTGCCATGAATTGAGGGAAAGGGCTCTTCTGTCATTATCATGTCCGTGCCAGATAAAATGATGAGACTAGCAGTTAATAATCGTCTCAATGCAAAACAGCAGTTGCCTTTCATTGAATGTTTCTCTAATGTCAACAACAAGCCCGGGTTCTTCATATTGATCTTATTTAAGGCTCACAACAAGTCTGGTTGGTTTGTTTTTAAAGAGTGTTGTGACTCCTGCTTTACATGGAGAAACTGGGGCACAACCAATACAGTAATAAGCAGGTCAGATAATAAGGAGACTAAGCTTTGGATTTGAAAGGCTGGTTTATACAGTGAAGTGGCACTGAGATCTGAGTAGAGACACTGAAGAAAAGAACAAGAAAAGAGAAGTTGGCAGAAGCCACTCCATTCAAGGTGTCAGTCCTGCCATTCAGGGACATGACGTAAAGTAAGGAACCTGGGAGACAAGAACCTGTAGTGAACGCCCTAACTGAACCAAGAGGTAAGCCTGCTTGTCCAGTACTGTGAATGCAGGAGGTACTTGAAAAAGAAAGTGGACATAGGGCCCAGGCCTCTGGCATACAAAAGCACCACTGGCCTACACAGTCTCCTCTCCAGCTGCTCTGAACCTGTTTTAAAAGCATCTATACTTCAGATAACAATAGCACAGCTGGTAGATGCGGCAAGTTGAGGCTTGAGGGGGTTGGAGGAGGCAGTGCATTTGCCCTGACAGACAATCAGCTATCCTGAAAGAGACATATGCACCTCCCTTTGTGTTACAGACAACTGGAACAGTGGGCCCGTGTCACCAAGTTCCAACACCTTGCCAGACCACCCTGCAGGATAGACTGGGTCCAAGAGATGATGGATAGGAGGGATTACACCTGGACCAGGACCGCTTAGTTCTGTAACCCAGGCCTCTTTAATACTAAGCTTTAGTCAGTAACTCAAAGACAGGCTTGAGGACCACTGGTTCCCTTTGTTTCTCTTCCTACCATGGCCACATGGAGTAGATCCTTGCTATCCGGTTTTCACAATTATTTGTCTCTTTAATGGGCACACTGTGGATGGGTGTGTAAGCCTTCATTGCCTGTTGGGGGTTGCTGGAGCCCAGACTTTTACCTAAAATCTCTGGCAACAGAAATAATTATCCTCGGATAAAGGTGGAAGCAGCTACAAAGAGGTGACTATGAGCCCAGGGTGCTGAGGCACCTGCAAGGACAGAAGGCAGATGGGGCTGAGGCCGAGGAACCCATCATGTTAAGAAAGAGCTAGGGTACAGAATAAGCTCCCAAGGGAAGCACTGTAAAACACCTGTCTCTGCTTACATGCTGTAAAGAGCAGGCTGTCGCTCCACCCTCCTTCTGGCTTTCCAGGGCGCCTTTCTACGCTTGTGAAAGTATAATAAAGGCACTTTGACTCTCAAACTGACCAACAGCTCACCACTGAAGAGGGGTACTGAACCAGGGAGGCTGAGCATCGCCCAGTTTTTGAGAAGTTATCTATACAGATTCGCTTCATCAACATTCTGAACACCATCTTTACATGAAAACAATGTATCTGCACTGTTTTGATCACAAAGCATGATTTTAAAGGATAGACGTGTCTTGAGTTTCTCCAGAAGGGTGCTACAAACATAAGCAGCCTCAACAATAACTCAATGAGCACCGTGCTCCTTCCTGATCTTCTGTGAGCATCGTACTCCTTCCTGTTCCTCTTGAGCACCGTGCTCCTTCCTGTTTCTCTGTGAGCACTGTGCTCCTTCCTGTTCCTCTAGAGCACCATGCTCCTTCCTGTTCTTGTATAATTTATTGTGCTGTTTGTGAGGCGCCGGCCTTGTGAATTGTCTCCCATTTGCTGCAGAAGCTGAACTGAGTCATTTGCTACCTTGGTGAGGAATTTTTTTTCCTGTTTTTGTATCTATGAATTTGTCCCCCTGGGAAACATCAAGGCCAATTTCTGCCATTAGTTTCAAAATGCAGAGGGTTTAACTGTAGGTGACGTTGATTGTGCAGGCAGCTAAATAAAGATCTGGATCTTAGGTATGTATTTTAAAACTAAAAAACCCTGGGATGAGAACATGAAGTGGTGTGAAGTAAACAAGGGAAAATGAAAGAAAAGGGAAATGGAATATGAACTGGTTGTTCTTCATTCCCAGTGTCCCTTCCGTGAGATGGCATGACCTGAGCTCTGCTGTGGTTATTCCAGGCTAATTAGAAGAGTCTAGAATGAAAATAGACATATGCGGCAGAGGAGGGTCTTGTTAGCCATCAGGTGGAGCAGAGGCCCTTGGGCCTGAGGGTATTAGATTCCCCCAGTATAGGAGAATGCCAAGGAGGGAAGACAAGAGTGGATGGGTGGGTGGGTGGGGGAATATCCCCATAGAGGCAGGGGAAGGGGGGAGGGAATGGGGAGGTTCTAAAGGGGAGATCTGGAGAGGGGGAAACATTTGAAATGTAAATAAAGTATGGAAAAAAAAAAGAAAATAGACAGGCGATATATAGTAGCTAACAAATTAAGTTTTCAGTGTCAGGGTCTTAGTTTAGTTCATTGGTTCCTAACCTTCCTGATAGCATGACCCTTAAATATGCTTACTCACGTTGTGGTGACCCCAAAACCCTAAATTATTTCATTGCTATTCCATAACTGTAATTTTGCCGTTGTTATGAGTCATAATATAAATATTTTTGGAGTTGGAGGTTTGCCAAAAGGGATGTGACCCACAGGCTGTGAACCACTGGTTTAGTTGTTTTGGTTTTCTGAGAATATTCTGGTGTTGTTTGTTGGTTAGTTGGTTGGTTTTGTTTCAAGCTAGGGCTGTAGTACATAACTCAGGATGGCTCTTTACCTGCCATTCTGCTGAAGTAACTGGGGTTACAGATGTGGGATACCATCTATTTCTATTTCTAAAGAAATTAAGTAGCAAATCTAACTTCAAGGGAAGCCTGTAGACCATGTACAACTTACTTCGTGCCTTTTTTGGCTGTTGGCTGATAGCTCTGGAACTCTAGCAATGTTCCCTGCACACAAAGAGGAAGGGCAAGAGGTAAACATAATATCAGTGCATGGTATTCATCGGCTACCCTGCTACTGCAGTGAAAGCATGTGGAGAAAAATAGTCTTCAAGTTAGAAATTGTAGTCAGTAACGACTAAATGATAAAGGCCACCTTTGATGCCAGTGTATACGAACATAGCACAGTGAGACAGCTGGAATGCTAACTTGGAAGCCAGAAGGAGAGGGAGAGCTTTGGGCAGTCACAGGAGACCGTGCCACAACAGTAAGGGCCAGATAGATATTCTAAACATTCAAGGCTCTCAAGATTTAATGCCCAGGCATCCTTTTTTAGAGGATGTTATCCATAAAAACAAGGGAATAAATCAAGAACTAAATTAAGGAAGTAGAGGCTCCAACAATAGATTTGGGGAGGGAAATCCCTGGAGACTGACCAGTTCCGATTATGGAAAAGGGGCCATGAGTGGAAGGTCACTAGGAAAAAGGGAATCAGTGGGTTATAACAAACAAGTTCTAGATGTAAAAATTTTAAGAGAGAACTATTGTCCTTTTCTTTCACTCTTCTTACTATATGTGTGTGTGTGTGTGTGTGTGTAGTGTGGTGTGTGTGTGTTTGTTAGATTTATTTTATATGTGTTAAGTCTTTTGCCCACATGTATGTCTTGTGCCTGTTGAGGTAAAATGAAGGCATAGGATCCTCTGGAAACTGAGTTATAGATGGTTGTGAGCCCCCATTCTTACACACATAATAAATAAATCTAATTTTATCTGCCTATCATATCTTTATCTATCTATCTATCTATCTATCTATCATCTAACTATCAATCAATAATCATCACTGATCTATGTAACATTTGTAGGTTTAGATGGTATCATGAGGATGGGTACCAAAGACTGAACTAGTAACAGAGCTCTTGTTCTCTATCCATCTCCTCCTGACTAGCTTTCATCTGCTTTGCAGGATTAGCAAGAAGGAGCTACCTACATCTATGGAGCAAGCCCTACTAGACACTAGACTGGCTGACATGTTTCTTGAACTGAGCTTTCAAGCTATGTGGGGAAATAAAGTTCTGGTGTTGAAGTCACTCGGTGCCTAGTATGTGGTGACCGCAGCCAGAGCTGACTGGGGCAGAATTTGCTGAGCAGTTTCTATATGCCCACATTGGTATAGATGTCAAGGGTGCAAGAAAAAAGTATGCCTTTTGCTTTTGGGAAATGATGCAGATCCTTTAGCAGAATCATTGCACCTACTCCTGGAACAATCGAACCTTTCCAGCTTTTTACATCTAAGTTTATCATCTGTTGGGTTTGATGTTAAAATTGGTTATGAATGTCAGTATAAAGGTAGTTTTGCCAAGGGCCTGATGCTCAAAGCAAAAGAGAAAAACAAAACAAACAAAAGCAACTAGAAGTGGCTGTGTTTTATTCATATGATTAAAAAAATATGTATGGAAATCACAAGCACATATAAGTAAGTCTAACTTAGCCCGGTGCTTTTCAGATGATAGCAGATGAAGGAACACACAGCCATTGAAATAAAAGGCACTGTATTGAAGTGAGGTTCTTGTATACTGCTGATGAGTTGTAGAATGGTTTCTTGATCCCCCACACTAGAGTTTTCATGTCTTAAGAAAAGATCTTAGCTCTCTTGAAACTACAACTAATCAGCCTGGCTATACTTTACAGCTCTATTTACTCTTAGTATATAAGCATTGGCTTAGCAATAATATAGAACATATGAGCCAGAAGGTCCCATTCTTAAGTAAACTATTTGGGTAAGAAGAGACCCAGAAATGAACACTTACAGTCACTTGATCTTTGACAAAGGAGCTAAAACCATCCAGTGGAAAAAAGACAGCATTTTCAACAAATGGTGCTGATTCAACTGGCCGTCTACATGTAGAAGAATGTGAATTGATCCATTCCTATCTCCCTGTACAAAGCTCAAGTCCAAGTGGATCAAGGATCAGATACACTGAATCTAATAGAAGAGAAAGTGGGGGAAAGTCTACAACACATGGGCACAGGGGAAAAGTTCTTGAAGAGAACACCAATGGCTTATGCTCTAAGATCAAGCATCAACAAATGGGACCTCATGAAATTACAAAGCAAAGGACACTGTAAATAGGACAAAATGGCAACCTACAGATTGGGAAAAGATCTTTACCAATCCTACGTCTGATAGAGGGCTAATATCCAATATATACAAAGAACTCAAAAAGTTAGACTCCAGAGATCCAAATAACCCTATCAAAAAATGGGGAAGAGAGCTAAACAGAGAATTCTCAACTGAGGAAACTCATAGGGCTGAGAAGAACCTAAAGAAATGTTCAACATCCTTAGTCATCAGGGAAATGCAAATCAAAACAACCCTGAGATTCCACCTCACACCAGTCAGAATGGCTAAGACCAAAACTCAGGTGACAGCAGATGCTGGTGAGGATGTGGAGAAAGAGGAACACTCCTCTACTGCTGGTGGGATTGCAAGCTGATACAACCTCTCTGAAAATCAGTTTGGCAGACCCTCAGAAAAGTGAACCTGAGGACCCAGCTATTCCACTCCTGGGCATATACCCAGAAGATGCTCCAACATGTAATAAAGACACATGCTCCACTATGTTCATAGCAGTCAGAAGTTGGAAACAACCCAGATGTCCCTCAACAGAGGAATGAATACAGAAAATGTGGTATATTTACACAATGGAGTACTACTCAGCTATTAAAAACAATGACTTCATGAAATTCTTAGGCAAATGGATGGAACTTGAAAAATATCATCCTGAGCGAGGTAATGCAGTCACAAAAGAATGAACATGGTATGTACTCACTGATAAGTGGTTATTAGCCCAAAAGTTCGGAATACCCAAGAGTCACTTCACAGCAACCATTGGGCTGAGCATGAGGTCCCAGATGGAGGAGTTGGAGAAGGGACTGAAGGAGCTGAGGGAGTTTGCATCCCCAGGGAGGGATCAACAGTGTCAACTGACCTGACCCCTCGATACTCCCAGAGACTGGATCACCAACCAAAGAATACACATGGAGTGACCCATGGTGCTGGCCACATATATGGCAGAGGAGGGTCTTGTTAGCCATCAGGGGGAGGAGAGGCCCTTGGGCCTGAGGGTGTTAGATACCCCAGTGTAGGAGAATGCCAAGGAAGGAAGACAAGAGTGGGTGGGTGAGTGGGTGGGGGAATACCCTCATAGAGGCAGGGGAGAGGGAGGGGATAGGGAGGTTCCAAAGGGGAAAATTTTCCCCTGGAAAGGGGAAAATATTTGAAATGTAAATAAAGCATCAAAAAAAGAAAAGAAAAGAAAAATTGCAAAATATAAAAAACAAAAAAACAAAATAAATACATGCTAATCATCAGTCACCTTATAAATGATCAAGTGCTTTAATGTGTTCAGAATTATACTTATAGTCATGCTAAGTACTGATGTAATTAATTACAGGCATATGCATTGTTAGCCTCCTGTATATGTTTTTAAAGTTAACCTTACATTAAGTAAATAAATCATATATACTTAATGTATAGATGGTTCTCAAACACTTCAGAGATATGCTGAATATGGCATTTAAAATATTTAATAAAAATACCTTTCATGATAGAGAGATAGGCTAGCTCTTGACAACACCCTTAATCTCCTCCAAAGAAGATGAATGGCCTTGCTTGCTTTAAATGTGGCAAATCTGGCCATTGACGAAAAACTGCCCTTTACCTTGACTGCTCCCAGGAAGCTGTCCAAATTGTGGATAAGCAGTACACTGGGGTGTTGGTTGTCCCACTTTGCCTACATAAGTCTCCCCCAGGTTTCTTTGCCACAGTAATGTCTGTCTGATCTTCTGGCAGCTAAAGATTGATGCTGCCCTGGGACCTTTGCCACAATGACCAGAGAGGAACATAGGGTTATTGTCCAGGTAGCCAGTAAATGTCTGTCATTTTTAATAGATTAGGGAGCTGCTCAGTCAGGACTTCCTGATTCCTCAGGTAACACTTGTCTTTCTCAGATCTATGATGCTGTTGACAATTAAGCTACTGACAGATTTGTCAGTTTAACAGCAGTAAGCAAAGCTTCAGATGCCTTCTCAGTTCTCTCCATACGTTAAAATCTGGCCATAGGCCTCAGTCTGCTAAAGTTACTACTAGACACAGTTTACCTTGTCACTAGACTCAAAAAAAAAGAGATAGAGATAAACTCATGCAACAGATTTCAGTGTAGCTTTTCTTCTTATTTAAAGATATTGGCTTTACAACGACTGCTTTCAGTAATCAACCATCTACCTGCATCTCCTGGTGAATGATTGGATAGAAAAAGAAAGGTGTAAAGTTTATGTAATGTCTGGACATATACTAAAGTGTTTTATGGCCTAAGAATGTGCTCTAAGGAATGTAAATGTAATTTATTTTTTTCATGTTGGGCTGATATTTACTCAGGCAAAACATCCACACACATTAGATAAAAATAAACCAGTACATTTTGTAAATCAATACACTTATGTTAAATAGAATAAACTAATTAGTGAGTTGATAAAAGTTTAAAATTTGTAAAATTAGTATACAATTTATATATCATAGAGGCAATAAATATCATATATTTTATCATGAATATTATACAAATTACTGTAGGGATTCTTTAATTTTTAAGGGTATAAGAAAGTGATTTAAGGCATAAAAATACATATAAGTAAAAAAAAATAAAGTCAATTTGTCTACAAAGTAAAAATTTTTAAAAAGGCATGAAATACTTTATATCCATATAGCTAAGAAATACTTGGGATATATGAAAGTAACTTGGCTAATTGGCTGTGGGAAAATTCAAGACTTCTTCCAAATTGGTTAGCCATATTACCAAGGTATTTAAGTGATGGGTAGATGAGTAGTGATACTCAAAATATGTAGCAAAATGGCAGACACCACAACACAATACAGTACAGTACAGAAACTACAGCCAGTCAGCCCCAGCGTCAGCTGTCATGTGAGCTTCAACTTTTCTTAGACAGACTCTCTGATGACCAGGCCAGGGTGAGCCTCTCCTCCCTTCCCTTCCCTTCCCTCTCCTTCCCTCCTCTTCTCACTTTCTCTGATTTTTTTTTCTTTTTTTTAAACCATTCTCCTTAAAATGGACTCTTCCAGATCTTTTGCTTATGACGTCAACCTTTCTCTATGATTGAAAACTACACCAACCAACCAACCAACCAACCAACCAACCAACATCTCCACTTTTAATTACAAAGATTTTAAGAGAAGAAAAGGTTTTTAAAATTAAAACTTTTCACATGCTTATTTATTCTCTAATCCTTTCAAAGAGATTGTGCAGAATTTTGCTAGCATTGCATTGTGGAAAACATGGCAGACCAAAATAACAGAGGGAAGGAAAGCTGTGCAAGCCCTATCTGTAGCAAAACCAAGAGAAACATGAATATTTTTACAGAGCAGCTGGATTTAAAAAGGAAGTAAAAATCAAATTTCCAGGAGAGACTGGTTATGGACCTAAGAAAAATATCAAAATAGTGTTCTCCAGTGTTTGTGCCTTGGAGGGATAAGAATCTCTATTCTCTTGTTCAAACTTGCAAGAACAACTACTCTTGGTAGCTTCAGGAAGTACACATTAAAGACCGAATGAAAAAAGCTGGGAGTGTGACTCAGCGATAGAACATTTGCCTGGCGTGCACCTCGCGTGCACACACACACACACACACACACACACACACATATGAGAGAGAGAGAGAGAGAGAGAGAGAGAGAGAGAGAGAGAGACTGAATGAGGACTCATACAAATAAGCCGCTTCTGCAGAACTAATCTGTTAATGAGATTAGGCAGCTGAACAATGAGTTTGGTGACAAAGAGCTATAAAGATTTAAGAACTCATCATCCGTACACACAACCCTGAATATTAAAAAAAAAAAACCAACCCTCTATTCTGAAAGAAGGCATTGATCCTTTCCCACACAACTCTCTTACAAATTTCTGTCCCCTTCACTCTCCCACACAAAATCAACTCCACCAAGTAGGTAGAGGAGGGTTGCTGTGTAAATTTAAAGTGATATGCATAGTATTTACATCTCTAACAAATGAACATTTTGACCCAACCCCACCACTGTGAATTTTAAATCTTCAAGTCAAACATTTCTCTTAATCAATAGCACGAAGCAGAAACGTAAGAATTAAGAGGTGTCCTGGTAGGCCAGTAGGAGACAAAACAAATGTCAATTTTAATTTGAGAGGATGTTGCCAATACTTCTTGGCAAATGGTCTTTTTGCCCCTTCTGCTTATTGATAAGAAGAGGAGATAAAAATTGGCTAGGCAGCTTTAGGGTAAAGGAACCCAAAGGAAATAGTTTTTTCTGTTAACTGAAATCCAGAAAAGTGCTTGGGCCTGTGTTGGTAGCTTCGTGCTTACTGGAGGCCAGAGATGCCAGGAGGAAGGTCTGGCTTTTCCTTATCTTTCTTCCTTAGACAGGTTCCTCACTCCTGGAAACCATACTGAAGACCTGGACAGCTCAAGTGGAACTGGACAGACTAGCTCATGATGTCTCCATTTCTTCATCAGGTAAAGCCTTGTTAAGTCCACGGCAGTGGCCCTTTAGTGGTACCCACTCCCGGAGACCCCTCTTATGTACCAGAGCTCTGACTTTCTTCTTCTTCTTCTTCTTCTTCTTCTTCTTCTTCTTCTTCTTCTTCTTCTTCTTCTTCTTCTTCTTCTTCTTCTTCTTC